>SSNS01000009.1:3879509-4087122 GCA_006937985.1 Aphyosemion australe
CAGACTTCATGAAGATGGCCTGAGGGCCCGACGTCCTGTAGTGGGCCCTGTGCTCACTGCCCAGCACCGTAGAGCTCGACTGGCATTTGCTCAAGAACACCAGAATTGGCAAGTCCGCCACTGGCGCCCTGTACTTTTTACAGACGAGAGCAGGTTCACCCTGAGCACCTGTGATAGACGTGAAAGAGTCTGGAGAAGACAAGGAGAACGTTATGCTGCCTGCAACGTCGTTCAACATGACAGGTTTGGTGGTGGGTCAGTGATGGTCTGGGGAGGCATATCCATGGAGGGACGCACAGACCTCTACTGCCTAGGAAATGGTGCTCTGACTACCATAAGGTATCGAGATGAAATCCTTGAACCCTTTGTCAGACCCTACGCTGATGCAGTAGGTCCTGGTTTTCTCCTAATGCACGACAATGCCCGGCCTCATGTGGCAAGAGTATGCAGGCAGTACCTGGAGGATGAAGGAATTGAAACAATTGAATGGCCTTCACGATCCCCTGACTTAAACCCAATAGAACATCTGTGGGACATTATGTTTCGGTCCATTAGGTGGCGCCAGGTTGCTCCTCAGACTGTACAAGAGCTCAGGGATGCCCTCACACAGATCTGGGAGGAAATGCCACAAGACACCATCCGTTGTCTCATTAGGAGCATGCCCCGACGTTGTCAAGCATGCATACAAGCTCGTGGGGGCCACACAAGATACTGAAAAGCATTTTGAGTTGCAGAAATTAAGTTTTTGAAATAATGGACTAGCCTGCCACATCTTCATTTCACTCTGATTTTAGGGTGTCTACACAATTGAGCCCTCTGTAGGCTAAAAACTTTTATTTCCATTAAAAGACTTGGCATCCTTTTGTTCCTAAGACATTGCCCTGTCGTAATTTTTTATAGATATCCAACTTCATACTGAGATCTGATGTATCTAATGTGTTTCTTTAAAGTGTTCCTTTAATTTTTGTGAGCAGTGTATATACATAGACACCTTGTGGACTGGCACTGTCTATAGGAGCTGCCGTAGTGGCCGGCCGCCATCTTAGTTGGGTCTCCATTTGCCCCCAGTGCATTGGAAGGTGTTTACCCAGCTAAAAAACACATTTTATCGAGCTTTTTCACAAAATCAGACACATGGTATGGCATGATAATTAAAATATAAACATAATTAAACAAAATAAATGAAAATATAAAATCCCATCAGGTAGGCTAGAAAAGTCAATAGTAATCCCACGTGATCTGTTTCAATAGTACGCCGGTTGTTACAACCGTAGGCTGCACAAAAACAGGCATAGTTGCTCACTCTGCATTGACTTTGGAGAGAGAGGAGACCCATCCAATATGGCGACGCTGTTACGCTAGCCAGCACCCAATGGGGCGTCTACGTATTCATGTGTATGGTTGTTTCTACTTCATGAAGAAGAAGAAGAAGAAAAAATTTTTATATAGCACCTCTCAAAATAAAAATCATGAGGTGCTTCACAAGAACAATAAACATAAAGATTAAAAAATGATTAAAAATATTATAATAAAAAATGGAAGAACAAAGGAAATTTTTATACTAAAAAGAAAAGGTAATCATGGGATCCTGAAAAATACTTAATTTACAGAAACAGCAGCGTTAAAAGAAGCCAGTGATAAAGAAGAGGGTGAACAGGAGGTCACACCAAAGCAGCCTGAACAGATAAGTCTTCAGCTGCTTTTTAAAGGAGACCACTGAGTCCACTGATCTCAGGCTCAGGGGAGAGAGTTCCAGAGTCTGGGGGCCACAGCAGCAAATGATCTGTCACCTTTGGTCTTTAGCCTGGTGCACTGCACAACCAGTAGGCTTTGGTCACTGGACCTCAGGGACCTGCTGGGGGTGTAGGGACTGAGAAGATCACCAATGTATGATGGTGCTTGTCCATGGGCCCTAAAAGGGGAGCGAGGTGACGTGGGTGTGTTTGGAGGACTTGGTCAGCAGCCTAGCACAGGCATTCTGAACCACCTGTAAACGGTTTAGGGAGGTTTTGCTCTGATAAGGGAAGTTGCAGAAGTCCAAGTATTATAGTTAGAGTCAGGGTTGATGTCAGAGGATATGGTGGATTGAAAGCAGCAGAAAATTTGCTAGCTGTGCTCTCATAAAGAAAATGAAAACTAACCAAAAGGCGAGCAGGAGGTGGGGATGCAGAAACTGACAAGTTGAAGAAAATACAATGATGATCTGAAATATAAACGTCCTCGCTGTCAACATTTAAACATAGGGTAAAAACAAGGTCCAGAGTATGAGCTCTGGTGTGTTTGGGGCCAGAAAAAAAACAGTCGGCTCTAAAAAAAATCTCAAGCTACTTTTTCAGTTACCAACAAATCAATATTACCGTAAATGTATTTATCTTGTTATCAACTTACTGTGGATGACTCGTCTTTGTCATCATGTTGAATCTGTAACTGGGTACTGACTTGAAACCCATGGGGGGGGCTTTAATACATGGACTGCAGTACCCACAACACGTCATTCTTACTTTGAATTTGGTGGTAGTCTATATATATATATTATAAACTATATATATGTATATATATATATTTGCATCACTTTTTCACAGAAAACCAAAGCTATATCTAGTGCAGATGTTTGTTTTTGCTCATTTATTATTTTTCTGTTTGCTTTTATTAAACGTATACGCTAAGGTAAACTATTATTTTAATGAAGGTTACCAAAGTCTTGTGTTTTACCTGCAAAAATTAGGATGCTGTTTAATATAACATAATTTATTCCTTTGTCTATTTTGTAGTCAAGAGGTGGCAGTAGAGCAAGCACCTACAGAAGAATAACCAGCCTGCTATTTCTATTTTTATTCTTGCTAGTTTTGCAGTATGCTGATCAGTCTTGAGTTGTGTGTGGTAAAAGAACATGTCTTCTTAGTTAGTTGTGTATTATTTAGATAATTAAAACAAAATTATTTTATGCTCCTGATTTGAGCAGCACAACCCCAACCACCTCCAGTCAGCCAGCCAACCCCCCACCTCCCAACTTCACACCATTCATCAGTTCTCCACCAAACCTCCTCAGCAACAAACCCCCCCACCTCCTGTGTGGTTCCAGTCCCCAAAACATCACATCCCAGGGAACCAGACCACTACAGACCTGTCGCCTTGACCTCCCACCTGATGAAGACTATGGAGAGACTCATCCTCACCTATCTACGTTCAGTGGTGACCCCAGAAATAGACCCACTTCAATTTGCATACAAACCAAACATGGGGGTGGAAGACGCCCTCATCTACCTGCAGCACCTGGCTCTGAATCATCTCGAGATGCAAAAAAGCACTGTGAGGATCATGTTCTTCGACTTCTCCAGTGCCTTCAACACCATCCAGCCGTGTCTACTGCAGCAGAAGATGAGGGATGCAGGAGTGGACAAACATCTGACCGCATGGATCATCAACTACATCACCAACAGGCCACAGTACGTGAGGCTGCACAACTGTACGTCTGAGGTGGTTGTGTGCAGTACTGGAGCTCCGCAGGGTACAGTGCTCTCACCCTTTCTCTTCACCTTCTACACCTCGGACTTCACCTACAACACCAGCAGCTGTCACCTCCAGAAGTTCTCTGATAACTCGGCCATCGTCGGCTGTGTGTCTGAGGGGAACGACCAGGAGTACAGGTCAGTCATCATGGACTTTGTGGACTGGTGTGAGCGTAACCACCTTCGCTTGAACACCAGTAAAACAAAGGAAATGGTGATTGACTTCCAGAGAAACACTCCTCCTCACTCACCAGTAAACATCCAGGGAGCAGACATTGAGGTGGTGGACACCTTTAAGTACCTGTGTGCTCACCTCAACAGTAAACTGAACTGGTCCCACAACACAGATGCTCTGTATAAGAAGGGCCAAAGCCGCCTCCATCTCATGAGGAGGCTGAGGTCCTTCGGAGTTAATTCCCAGCTGCTAAAATCCTTTTATCACTCTGTTGTTGGCTCTGTTATTCATTCTGCTGTGGTCTGCTGGGGTGTAGGCAGCTCTGACCGAGACAGGAAGAGACTGAACAAGCTAGCTACCAAAGCTAGCTCGGTTCTGGGCTGCCTACTGGATTCTGTTGAGGAGACGTGTGAAAGGAGGATGCTGGGGAAGATGACCTCCATCTTAAGAAACCCCTCCCACCCAATGCACTCCACTGTGGAGATCATGGACAGCTCCTCCAGAGGCAGACTGAGACATCCCAGATGTAAAACTGAGCGCTATCGTAGATCTTTCATCCCCTCTGCTGTAAGAGTGTATAACTCCTCAGTTTAAGCTGTGCTGGTATCATCCTGGTACACAATAACACCAATGCAATATTCAGTATGTGTTCTATACTTGTGCAATACCGGATTCACATTGTTGTCTGTGTCTCTTACAGTATGCTGCATAGTGCTGGTACCAAGTTTGTTTTGATCTTTTATTTGTGGTTTTTTTAGTGATCTAAGATTACAATACTAGATTACTGCCTATGTGTATATACATGTATCCTTGTTTTTATCTTTCTTCTAATTACCCTTTGAGTGATGGTGCTGCTGTGACAAGTGAATTTCCCCACTGTGGGATCAATAAAGTCTATTCTATTCTATTCAGTAACCCATATATTTCCAAATATATATATATATAAAATAAAAACTACTAGGTTTCCCAGCCAGTGGGGATCTTTCTGCATGAAGTTTGCAGGTTTAAACACTTTATGCCCTGGGACCCCTGCAATCATAATCTGGCCATGGTTATTTGGATTTTATGAATGTAATTTTTACAAACATTAACTTAACTGCCTCACAACATTTCCAACAATATTCCTCACCTCTGTTAAACCTGATTTATACTTCAATGCCAGGGCCGTAGAGGGTGACAGAGACATGCCCAATTTTTAACTGTCGAAAGTGATTGACACCGCTTCCATAAATTCATCAACAGCACCGCCTTTCCACCGAAACAGAACAGATCAAAGAATGTTTCATGGAAAAAGTCTGATGATATAAACGTTTATACGTCTGTGACTGAAGAACAAAGATAGGCCAAAAACTTTTTATTCATGGACAGAAATGATGGGAAACATGGGTTTAGAGGTGGAGACTGCATGAAGAGGTGGAGGAGAATGAAGCACAAATGTGTCTGTGTTAAAATGTCTCATAAACATACAATTCAATTCAATTCAGTTTATTTATATAGCGCCAAATCACGACAAGAGTCGTCTCAAGGCACTTCACAAAGTAAACATTTCAATACAGTTCAGTTCATTAAGCCAATCAGTAAAAAAGTTTCCTATATAAGGGACCCAGCAGATTGCATCAAGACACTGACTAGTGTCATTGTGTTGGTACAATCCTCATACTAAGCAAGCATTTAGCGACAGTGGGAAGGAAAACTCCCTTTTAACAGGAAGAAACCTCCAGAGGATCCTGGCTCAGTATGAGCAGCCATCCGCTACGGCTCACTGGGGGTTGTGAAGACAGAGCAGGCACAGGCACACCCCACACACACACACACACACACACACACACACACACACACACACACACACACACACACACACACCACATATATCAAGTAGTGTTTCTATGGCTACACTGTGATTTCTTAGTAGAAGTTCTATTTAGTAAGAGTAAGAGAAACTTTATTGTCTTTATCTGAGTGAATCTATAATTAATTCAATAGGTGAACTAATAGTAGCACATTCTATGTTAAAGAAAGTAAGATGTAATATCAGGAGAGGGAGAATGTTACGTGGTTGGCAGCAGTGTGCCAGGCGATGGCCCCCTCCATGAGGCAACCACAGCTCAGCAGAACGCCAATGTAGCTTCTTCTGGGGAGAAAAACACTTAGAGAGAAAATAAAGTTAACAGCTGAAATAAGAGGAAATAATGCAATTAGAGAGTGGTGGTAGAAGAGAGTAGCAGAGTGTGGAAAGTGGTCAGTATGTCCTCCAGCAGTCTAAGCCTATAGCAGCATAACTACAGAGATAATTCAGGATAACCTAGCCTTTCAGATGGAGGCATGTGGGAGGCAGGGCCAGGGAGAAGTCTTTAACGACAGTAGTCCCCTCTGTACACTCCACCTCCCTCTGCTCCCCACTCGTCTAAACCTGGACTAACATCAGAATTTAACCATAAGCCCTATCAAATAGAAAAGTTTTGAGCCTAGTCTTAAAAGAGGACAAGGTGTCTGCCTCACGCACTAATGCTGGGAGCTGGTTCCACAGTAGAGGAGCCTGATAGCTAAAAGATCTGCCTCCCATCCTACTTTTAGATAATCTAGGAACCACCAGTAAACCTGCAGTCTGAGAGCGAAGTGCTCTGTTAGGAACATATGGAACAATCAGATCACTGATGTATGATGGAGTTTGATTATTAAGAGCTTTATATGTGAGAAGGAGGATCTTAAAATCTATTCTGAATTTAACAGGCAGCCAATGTAGGGAAGCTAAAACAGTAGAGATGTGGTCTCTCTTTTTAATTCTCATCAGAACTCTAGCTGCAGCGTTTTGGACCAGCTGAAGACTTTTGGCTACATTCTGTGGACCTCCTGATAGTAATGAATTGCAGTAATCCAACCTTGAGGTAATGAATGCATGAACCAGTTTTTCAGCATCACTCCTGGAAAGGATGCTTCTAATCTTAGCAATATTCCGAAGGTGGAAAAAGGAAATCCTACAAACCTGTTTAACGTGGGATTTGAATGACATGTCCTGGTCAAAGATTACACCGAGGTTCTTTACTTTGTTCTCGGAGGCTAATTTAATACCGTTTAGATTAGGTGATTGACTAAGCAGTTTCCTTTTCTGAGGTTCTGGTCCAAAGATGATAACTTCAGTCTTGTCTGGATTTAACAGCAGAAAGTTTAGAGTCATCCAGATTTTTATGTCTTCAAGACAAGCCTGTAATCTACCTAACTGATTAGGTTCATCAGGGTTTATGGATAAATATAACTGAGTATCATCAGCATAACAGTGGAAGTTTATCCCATGTTGTCTAATGATTTTACCAATTGGAAGCATATATATAGTGAAAAGAATTGGTCCAAGTACTGAACCCTGTGGTACTCCACAAGTAACTCTAGAGTATGAAGAAGATTTCTCATGTACATGAACAAACTGAAATCTGTCAGATAAATAAGATTTAAACCAGCCTAGCGCTGTTCCTTTGATCCCTACAACATGTTCAAGCCTTTCTAAGATAATATTGTGATCGACTGTGTCAAAAGCAGCACTGAGGTCCAACAAGACCAGAACAGACGCAAGATTCTTATCTGAGGCCGTGAGAATATCATTTGTAACTTTCACTAATGCGGTTTCAGTGCTGTGATACTCTCTGAAACCTGACTGAAATTCCTCAAACAGATCATTAGTGTTTAGATGCTCACATACTCGATTGGCCACTATTTTCTCAAGGACTTTAGATAAAAATGGGAGATTAGATATTGGTCTATAATTCATTAGGTCATCTGGATCCAGAGAAGGTTTCTTAAGTAGAGGTTTAATTACAGCAACCTTAAACTCCTGCGGTACGTATCCATTTACTAAGGATAGGTTAATTATATCTAAAATGGGGGCAGTAACCAAAGGAAATGCTTCTTTAAATAATTTGGTTGGGATTGGGTCTAAAATACAAGTTGAAGGTTTAGATTAAGCTAATATTTTTGATAACTCTGAAAGCTCAACTGCATCAAAACAGTTCAAACACAGATGAGGTTCTACAGTTACCTCAGATGCTGTCTCACTTACTGAGGAAGAAGAAATCGTGTTGGGGAGGATGCTGATGATTTTGTTTCTAATAGAAACTATTTTATTAGTGAAGAATCCCATAAAGTCGTTGCTGCTGAAGGCTAAGGGAATAGCTGGCTCAGAGATATGGTTCTGTGTAAGTTTAGCAACTGTACTGAAAAGAAATTTAGGATTATTCTTATTCTCCTCAATTAGTGACGAATAATATGCAGTTCTAGCTTGTCGAAGCTTATTTTTATAAAGCACTAGACTATTTTTCCAGGATAAGTAGAACTCTTCCCGGTGTGTAGAGCGCCATGTTCTCTCCAGTTTTCTAGAGGTTTGTTTTAAAGTACGCAGTTCAGAACTATCATGGACCAGAGACATGCCTGCAATGGTGGCAGGATACCCCAGAAAAGCGTTTCATCCTCTGTTGTCCTGGCGGATAACTGATTTGCAACACCCCCCAGGTGACAGAGACGTTCAAAAGGGAAAACGTCTCCGTTAATGTGTGTGTGCGACTCTGCAACTAGCTGATGGAGTATAAATTAGACTTTAGTATAAACCCAGGGCAGCCGTGAATACATTGCCATCAGTGTGTGAATGGATGAATGATGATTGTAGTGTAAAGCACTTTGGAGTCCCCTGACTGTCCTCTGAAAGGCGCTATACAAGTGGGTCAGTTATCATTTCTGACCTCAGCACAGACAAAATTGTGGGGACCCCATGCAATCTCTAGTGACCCCCTTGGAGGATGCAGACCTCAGATTGGGAACCATTGATTGTATCAGTTTTGTTATAGTTCAACCAGCATAAGCTTGTAAACTGGGATGTCCTTAAATTATAAACACTTACATAATGGGATAATGTGATGCAATAAACAAATGAACAAATTTATAGTTGAGACATTTTGCTTTTATCATCTGGACTCATGTGATGCCATCCTAAGTTTGACTTCTGAGAATTTTGACAAAAATCAAACATTTTGAAACATTTTTCTTACAATGACTAGGCTTTTATTTTGAAAAGTAAATGACCATTGATGGCTTGTTTTAGTATTAATGGTCTTCTGGTGTGTTTATTTATTTCTCCTTTTACTAAAAAGCATCAAAGCCCTTTATATAACCCTCGCGTTTCCATCATGTATAAATGAAGCAGACAGGATGCTGAAACGCGCTCACATTCATGACAACGGGAGGGGGGGGACAAGTGGGAGGAGGGGGTCGCTGACGAGCTCCAGTGGGAGATTTCTGTACAGGTGTCCCTTTTTTCCCTTCCTGACACCTCGGAGATGATTTTCCAACAATATTCCTGTGGGGGAATCAAAGATGATGAAATAATAAACGCTTGATCCGCCCTGAAATCCGAAAAGAGCAGCGGCGGCGCGGCAGCGGTGGAGGGATGTGCTCGTCTGGATGAGACCCCCGCTGGGTGAAGACATGCAGCCGATCACTGGAAGCTGGGGCTGAAATGGAAGCGAGGCGACGGAGATCGAGCATCATCAGCCAAACGAGCTCGTTACTGATCATCTGAAGGTATTAAGCATCGATTAGAGCTCAGGAGACCGCGACACTCGTCACTGGGCGGACATCCGCTGTCTTCACCGGCGGCTGGAACGGTGGCATCTGCTGTCGTCAAAATTCAATTTTTCATCCTGCAGGCTAGATGTCGGCTGCAAGCTGAAGGCCTGCTCTCGGGGTGAAGCTTTCAGGGATTAATCACTGATCACGATGAAACACTGTTGGTTATCTCCAGCTTCTGGTGGATTAAACTCCAGTTTCACGTGATGATGTGTCAAGTTAGCTGAAACGCTTTCAACAAGAGATACATGTTGAATTTATGCTCCTGAAATCCAATGAAAAAGGAAGAACAGCAGCAAAAAAAGCAAATGGGTTGGTTTTCACTCCTGATCCAAATGGGACTTACCTGACTTAGTGTTAACACCCTGCTGGGTGTCAGATCTACCATGTCAACCTCTCAGGCACCTGGTACGGGCTCAAATAGCACTGATGTTCCTCTGGAGCTTAGTTTCACTGGCTCCAATCAGGACCCAGGCTGGTCCTCCATGGCTGACAGCGTGGTGAAGGTGGTGCTCATATCTGTGATCGTATGCTTGTCCTTGTTTGGGAATGTGGTTGTACTGCTGGTTTTCCAAAGGAAGCCTCAGCTCCTTCACGTCGCCAACCGCTTTGTCCTCAACCTCCTGTTGGCGGACCTTCTCCAGACCATATTAGTCATGCCCTTTGCCATTGCAGCTTCTGTGCCAGGTGTGTGGCCCCTGGATGCTCGACTGTGCCAGGCTCTGGTGGTACTCATGCACCTTTTTGCATTTGCTGGGGTCAACACCATCATAGTTGTCTCAGTGGATCGCTACCTGGCCATCATCCACCCTTTGTCGTATCCAACCAGAATGACCCCACATTTGGGCACCAACCTGATTGTCTTCACTTGGGTGCTGAGTTTCCTGCAGAGCACGCCTCCTCTTTACGGCTGGGGAAACATCGACTTTGACCGTCATCACGAAGTCTGCACCGTGGTGTGGTCCTCCAGTTTGTCCTACTCTGCTGTGGTGTCGACCTTTTCTTTCTGGCTGCCCGTGCTCATCATGCTCGGATGTTACTGGATGGTGTTCAGAGCAGCTCGGAGGCAGAACGCTCTTGTGCACCCCATACAGACTCAATCCTACTCCCAGCCCTGCCCGCAGGACTTCCAGGGACCCAGCAGTCCACATCGTCCTCAGCAGGTCAGTTCACCTGAGGGCCCATACGCTGCCAGAAGACACCCCGTTCGAGTTAAACACAGACGTTTCCATTACCACTGCAAGGCAGCTCGTGTGGTTTTTGTGATCATGGCTTCATATATCTTCAGTATGGGACCTTACAGTATACTGAACATTATATCAATGAGCCACAGAGCAGCCGTGCCCCCGTGGTTGTCTTCTCTTGCCCTTGTGCTCTTCTTTTTACAGTGCTGCCTACACCCGTACATTTATGGATACATGCATCGTAGCGTGAGGAAAGAGTTCCTGGCTTTGCTCTACGGTCTGCTATGCAAGCAGGGTCGGCCCCGCCAGAGCTCGGCCGTGGAGAGCTGCTTCACTACGACGGAGGGACGTTCCGGGGCTCACCCTCACCTTCCCAGTCTGACTGCACGAGTCTTTCCTCTGCAGACCTGGGAGGAGTGCACAACATCCTCCTCTCCTACTTGTGAGAGGAAGTCAAGGGACAGCCGTAAAGAGACCACCTCTACCAGCGTCAGCTCGGACAGGGAGCTCCCCGTTCACAGCAAACAAAGCTCTTAAAATGCCTCGGGGAAAAGGGAATTTTATTCTTTGTGGATCTTCAGCAAGATTATTTCAATCTGCTGACATTAGAAGTGCAAATTTAACTTAATAGTGTTGGACTGATGAACAAATGTTTGAAAAGAGAAAAACTTTCTTCCAGTCTTGTATCAATAGGATTTATTAAAGAGAGCTGTGGGGGGAGAGAGAAGGAAAAGAACCATTTTCAAGAGTTACCACATGGACTAAATGGTAAATGGTAAATGGCCTGTATTTGTATAGCGCCTTCTTAGTGTTCTACAACCCCCCAAGGCGCTTCACAACACAATCAGTCATCCACCCATTCACGCACACATTCACACACTGGTGGGGATGAGCTACGATGTAGCTACAGCTGCCCTGGGGCGCACTGACAGAGGCGAGGCTGCCGAGCACTGGCGCCACCAGTCCCTCCGACCACCACCAGCAGGCAAGGTGGGTTAAGTGTCTTGCCCAAGGACACACAGCAGCATTCTCTGGACGGAGCTGGGATCGAACCTGCAACCTTCCGATTGCTGGACAACCCGCTCTACCTCCTGAGCTACTGCTGCCCAGTATATGTACTATGTGTACAAAAGTGTGCTGCAGGCATAATGTTCTGTCTGCTCATCAGTAGTATTTAAAAAAAGCCTTTAAAACATTTTAAAACCTCGTTATTCAAATGAATATATTCATATAAAAACATTTATGTTGTAGTGTTGCAGTCAGGCATAACGGAGAGCACAAAATCCTTTAGTACGATTAGCTTTATTTGCAAAGTCTAAACTCAGGGCATTGTGGAAGTGTAGTGTTCATCTCAGTTTGTTAAGTCTGTGACAATATGTGAACGTTCTCAGCTGCATTAACTCATTTAGTCTTGAAGCGCCTTCAGAAAAAGAAAAGTTGATTATTTGTGCCTGTCAGATAGAGAACACAGAAACGTCGATGTCTCCTTCCCGGTGATGGGATGGCCAAATGTTAAACTTAGCTCTAGTTTTTTCTAACTAAAGCTTAACTTTAGGAGTTTTACCTCCTACTTCAGCGTGCCATATTTAGAATCAGCATTTGCTGCCTTTGTAATGTCAGCTTTTCTTTCCTCTTAACACCACGGTGCACAGAGAGCAACGTGTGATAAAAATATAACTCCAGCGGACTCTGTGCACCAGTTCTTTGAAGTAGGCTGCATGCCCGAAGAGCTTATGTAACTGATTTCTTACTTTCTATTGAACACATGTAGATTTGTAAAGATACCTCTTAATAAAGTATTTTTCATTTTAAAAAGTACTTAAAGCTCACAGATAGAATCCATATTATTGTAAAAGTTGTATGCTTATTATAACTCATCTCAGTTCAGTGAGTTGAAAGCATGCTTTGAGTGCATTATTTAAAAAAAGTGTTAATTCTCAGTTTTTATGTTTTTTGTATATTTTTGGTAAAATATGAAAAGATATATATGTTCAGCTGACTGAGCCTGGGTGCTTCTGGTGTATTTTCTTTCTCTTTCTCTTAAAATACTGTGATAGACGTTTTACTACGTATCAGACCTGTCCTGTATATGAATTTCAACATTATAGTTGACAATCAGACTTGTCAGACTCTGCTAAGAGAACTGTGTATATTTCAGCAAATGGGAACAAAAAGTTTTCCCTTTAAAAATACCAATATTTTGTGATGAATTTTGTGTATTTGTATTAATTTTTGTTTTTATTAAATGCTCAGAAGTAAATTATATTTAAAATATGTGCACATGTGTAATTATATTTCTTACTGGATTTGAACCCTAAAGACATACAAGATCAATTTTATGAGTAAATGACAGAAGCTGTGATTTTATACAGGTGAAGCTATGAGAATATGGTGCAAAAGTCCATTTATGTCAGAAATTCATCTTAGACTGAGAGACCATCTAAAGGCTCAGGAACCCTTTGCAGGTGTTCTGGATTCATTAGCTGATTAGAGTGTGACACTTTGAGTCTAGAATATTGAACCTTTTCACAATATTCTAATTGTCTGAGATGCATCTAATGATTCTATAGTTTTACAATTTAAGTTGAATTACTGACATAAATGAACTTGTGCACCATATTCTAATTGCTCGAGTTTCACCTGTAAAGGTAGGAAAGTGGTTCCCAAACGTTTCAGCTTCAGACCTACAAATAGTCAAGGCATGCAACCCCAACACAAACAAAGCTAGATAATTCAGGTCATAAAGAAACATGCTTCAGCTCAAATTCACGTATTTCCATTTATGACCATTTGGTTGAGTTTTTGTAAAAATTATGCTAAAACTATAGCTTCAGCTATTATTTTTCAATTTTATTTTGATTTTTGGAAATCATCTCAAGATCCCATGTAGTGATCCACAGTGGGGTTCCAACCCCAATTTTGGGAACCACTAATGTATCAGAATTTAACAGTTTTAGTTCACTGATGATCAAGCTGCTTTTTTAAAGCCTTAAAATTATTGTCTGGATCTTTAGAAGAGGTTTTCTTTGAACTGGTTTATAAGGACTTAGTATCTGACCTGTTGTAGATAATACAATAAACAGCGTCAGTTTGGGGAAACTGGGAGTAGCTTTTATTAATCCACAGTCTTCCTTTAATGCCTGCCATGCCCCTTTATAAGCTTGTTTGATAAGAACTGATCTCCATTTTTCCAAACTAATGTTATTCATGGAGCTCACATGTAATATAGAAATCCACCCCAAATAATCTGAACCATCATTTTAAAGTGACAATGTGTAGTTTTTACCATTAATCTCTGGAAATATCCATCGAAATGTTGTTGAAAATGAATCAAATGATGTCCAGTCGTTGAAAAATATTGGCGGCTTCGTAATATATAAACATAAAAATCAGGTCTAAAATACATAGGGCACGAGTCCAAGTCTCTGGGGGATGCCATGATATTCGACGTCATGTTCCCTTCTACATGAGCCGGCTCAGGATCCTGCGCCTGCCGATGACGTCACACTAGCTAACTGGCTGGACGTGTGACTTACAGAAGTTACGCTACCACGTTCAAAAACATTTAGACAGTGAGAAACATGAATTTAATAACAAAACTGCTAAAATCTTTCTAAAACCTATGTGAAAGAACAGAATGAAAAATGAGATGCAATATATTTTGGCTGAGCGGTATTGCCGTAGTTTGACGTTAGCAGCAGGCGCAGGACCCCGAGCAGATCTGGAACCTACACCGCCAAAAACTAGCATTGGCATCGCATTCTCTTGATGGAATTAACTGAAGGACTATCAAAGTCTGAGCATGCGCCAAGGTCGCATGCTTTCGGCTCAACAGGTAACATTTACCATGTTTTTATAAACTAGCATCAGTAACACCTATATGGTGTAAAACTACCCTGAAATGTATGTACTGTCCCCTATCACCAGGAAACTACACACTGTCACTTTAAAGTGACACACTTCACTGCATTGTCGTCAAAATATTCCAACAATTTAACTTATCCTCATTCATTTAACCATCATCTTTGTTACTCTTAGATTCACATTCAAATTTTAGCTATAGAAACTAATAAGAACTGTACACTCAGTGGTTATTAATGGTGTTACGACAAAAAAAAAAGTCTTTCTAGCATTGGGAATGATTAGTAAGAGGCCAAAACAATAATGTTTTCTCTCTGAATTTCTTTTATTTGTAAAGTTATCACCTTTGATGACTTCATGCTGCTCGAAGCAGACAGCAGCAGTGTTTAATGTAGTTAAGAGCTCAACAAGCCACTTATTTAAAGAGTAAACTCATTGAGTATGTTATGATTAATCTTCTCTGTGGCCAAACACATCCTCGGCACACTGAAGCAGACCTACACCACCAATGTGCCTCCTGTACCCGCTGACCCCTTCTACTCTACTGAATCTTTAATTCAACAAAATGGACATGTATGATACAAACATTGATGTTTTATATGTTCCAACTACAATATAGGTTGATACTTAAAGAATTACAGCCCAATTCACACCTTAAAAACAAAGATAAAGAAAACAAAAATCTTCAAATGAAAATTCAAAAATGATGACAATCTTTATCTCACACGTTCTCCCTTCTCTATACATATATGTACACACTTCTTAGAACAGATTGTGAAAAAAGGAACATTTAGCTTTGAAATAGAAAAAAAAACAAATGGCTAAATATTTTACTTTCTTTAGAAAATTAAGTAAAACATTTCAACAGATAAACGGCACGAGGTGCCAACTTCATCACTGAAACCCCCACTGATTTTTCAAGGCGCCATTCAAAATATTACGAGTCACCGTGAACACAAACTTATAGTTTTAATCAAAAAGAAAAAAGCAACAGAGGTTTAAAGCACAAAAGAGGACGGGCTCTGCTCTGTGGGATTTTTTTTTATCACGAGATGGATTCAGTTCAGGTCCGTTCGGACCACTTAATTACACAGCAGCACTGAGGAGCCCAGCGCTGGGGCAGCAACAAGTTAGTCCATCCTTCAGGCCTCTAGTCCACTTTCACCACACTGTAGATCTTGTTTACAAACCAGAAGCAAGCGAAGAAGCCAATTGTCCCTAAAGAAAGAAGACAAAGAGTTAACAAAAAGTCATATAGTTAAAGTCCCATTAGTCGTCACATACCGGTGAAATTTTTTCTCTGAATTTGACCCATCCCCTGGGGGAAAGGTGAGCTGCAGACATGGCCGTGCTCGGGAACTATTTGGTGGTTTAACCCCCCAATCCAAACCCTTAATGCTGAGTGTCCAGCAGGGAGGCATTGGGTCCCATTTTTAAAGTATTTGGTATGACCCGACCATGGATTTGAACCCACGATCTCCCAGTCTCAGGACGGACACTCATACCACTACGCCACTGAGCTGGGTATCAAGATAGACACAAAACATTTACAGTGTAAAACATTGTTTAACTCATTTTAGTATCTTATGATTTAACAGATTTAGTCAAAACAAAATAATTAAAAACAACCAGGAACACCTAATCAAAAATCCTTGACCTTGATGAGAGGTATTTAAGATGGGATAGCTACTGGTGGCAGGCCTTTTCATGCAACAAGAAGTTTTTTAAAATGTCAGATCTACTTGACACCAAATTTTTTGTTTATATTCTTCTGATTTGACAGTAAAATAAAATCATTGTCATAATCAACTCAATTCCTTCTGAACTTTATCACACATGGTTCTTAGATTTTCTACTAAAAATGTCTTGATACAACTGAAATAATACTTTGTTATGCACCCAAAGACACTACCCTATCAATTATATCAAGTACAGCATAAAATGTTATTTTTAGATGAACATTACACTCTAAGAAATGAAATGTTGAATGTCCTTAACCAAGTTATGTCAACTGGTTCCACTAAATCGAGTTGCTTAAATGTAAAGAGTAACATACATTGTTATGTTAAAGTAAATTAATATTATTCTTTAGATTTAAGCAACTATGTTTAGTGGAACCAGTTGACATAATTTGGTTAAGTAAATTCAACATTTAATTTTTAGAGTGTAGTATTATTCAACTGACAACAAAACGTTACTTATTGGACTAAAATTCTCATTCGTTAGGTTAACAAATAAGGAAAAAGGCACAAAATGTATTTTGTTCTATATATTAAAGTATGATAGCACAGTAATGGTTAAAGAAAACAGCATTAGGTCAAATATTGTGTACTGAAACATGCTACTGTCCCTCTCATTTGGTCCTGTTAATTCCCTAAAAATAGTTGGTTGGAGTTGGTGTTGTCACGGTACCAAAATTTCAGTATTCGGTACTGGTACCAGTGAAAATGCACGGTTCTCGGTACCAATTTCGGTACCGAACAAAAATTTAATTTAGACTAAATTTACCAATCAAAACATAAATTTTCCTGTAAAGTGCTTCGAGATGACATCTTTTGTGCTATATCATCAGTGCTGTATATAAGAAAATTAATTGAATTACTATTGTACTACTATCATAACATGTTTTTAATGCACTTTTATTTAATCAAAATGTGTTTTTGTTCATATATTTTTTTGTAAACCTGCCAGTTATCCAGACAAGAACATCTAGTTAGAACAGCTTTTTGTAAAAACTGATTTTAAGGACATAAACACTGACTGAGCCATACATTGTTGTTCATCTTTTGGATACACATTTTATTTTATTTATTCTTTATTTAACCAGGAAGGTCCCATTGAGATTAAAAACCTCATTTTCAAGGGAGTCCTGGCCAAGGACATCATTAAAAAAAGAAAAACTCCGGTCTGTGAGCAGTCAACACCTTTATGTCATCCTGTTTGTTTGTTACCCTAATTAAACGTATAGGAGATTTAAATAGTTAATAAAGACGATGGTGTATTCACACCACACTATGTAGTACTGATTCCGACACATATGCGAATTTTTGAAAGCGACTAGTCTGAACGGTCATGTCGCATTAAGTCTGCCTCCTACGTCACTAATCAGCGGAGGTGAGCGTCGTGTCAGGACGTTCCTGATGACAAGCGCTGACAGAGGGATTCAGGGGTCTGTCTGGACATTCTGTCAAGTTTTGGAATTAAAAATACAAGAAAGCATGAGAACGGGAGGTGCTGCTGGAGCAAAGCGCCTCTCCTGTCGGTCTCCGTGACAGGGGGGCGGTCCTCCGTGACAGCGGGGCGGGGGGTTCTCCGTGAATGAACTTTATTTACCACATCAGCTGGTCCACCGCTCGCCGTCACTCTGCGTTCTGCGATGTTGCTTTAGAAGCGACTGCACACACCCAGTAAATGCGCGAATCATGCGCATCAAGGATCCGGGTTTAGACGGGTCCTCAGTACTACCGGTACCTACGAACTACCGTGACGTTTACATTTTTGTAGTACCGGGTTGGTACCGAAGTACCGGTTCTTTTGACAACACTAGTTGGAGTCATTTTATTAAATGGTAAAATTATGGTATATGGTCTGTATTTGATATAGCACCTTCCAGAGTCCTAGAACCCCTCAAGGTGCTTTACAACACAATCAGTCATTCACCCATTCACACACACTTTCACACACTGGTGGTGACGAACTACATCGTAGCTACAGCTGCCCTGGGGCGCACTGACGAAGGTGAGGCTGCCGTACACCGACACCACCGGTCCCTCCGACCACCACCAGCAGGCAATGTGGGTTAAGTGTCTTGCCCAAGGAGACGACAGTGACAGATTGAGCGGGGCGCGAACCTGCAACCCTCCGATTGCAGGGCAGGCACTTAACTCCAAGAAACCTATTGCCATGTAGGGTATGTTTGTTCTATGATGCTACTTGTGTACTAATTACATTTATTTGGACACGTGTGTGACGGCATGAAAAGCTGAAAACCCCAAACCGATGAGTTTAGGACACATTCTGAACAGCTAGTAAGCATCAGAGCAGTAGAAGCTTTTGGGTGGAGGCCTCTGGTAGAATTAAGAGAGCAATCTCTTAGCATTTAATTTAGTCAAGGAACAAACATAGCTCAGCTGCCTTTTTAAAGCCTGATTGGTGGAAATCCTGGATCAGTTCATCTCGATGTTAAACCCAATCTGACTGCTCAATAGGGAGACACGCTAAAAAGCCCAAACCCAAAGTACGATGTGATCAAAGTTGAGATGAGGTGACAAAGACAAAAACTTTGAAAAGGGGAGTGAGAGGGATTAGGATTATTAGGATCAAAACTAGAAGTAAGGAGGGGAACTGATCATCCTTGCCGACTCCTTGGGCTACTTTAGGGTGATAATCTTTGACATCTCATCCACTTAGAACTCCGTCTTCAGACATCGTCAAACAGCGCAGTGGTGACAAGCAGCTACAGGATAATTCTCATCTTCCTTATCTGACATCATGGTGAGCCAGATATTCTTGTGCAACAAACAGACTAGGCGGGTATTTGCACATTATTTATCACTTAATATTCCTTTCCACACAGCCTGAACTTCATTTAAGCTTTGGCAAGCTCAACAGCGCCGCTAAACTGTTATAAAATGTACAACACTAGTTAGGGACGGCATCGTTTTTACACCATCGCTGTGAAACAGTCCGTCATCGTCTTCTTCTGATAACTTATTACCAAAAAAACTGCTAAAGTATTGTTTTCCCATGGGCTTACCCATGAGAACAAATAATTGACTTCCCTGATCATATTAGGCTCTCGCTCGTCTAAAACAGCAAATGAGACCATGAGACTTTCTACATTTTGTTAGTATGAATCTCTTTGGTTTTTCTTTTAACTTTAGACTCAAAAATTGTGATTCTAAAATGATTTTATACAAGAATTCTTGATTTTACTTCAATCTTTATTTTCCATTGATAATTCTGAGCCCGTTGTCCCTAACTGATAGAGAAACCAATGTTTGACTAAAACGTCTCCTGCTGTTTATTCTAAGAACAGGATCCTAAATCCTGCTACTAAAGTGAGGTGATAACTAAATAAATCTGAATAAACAGAGAAACTGATAAAATCTACTCACCTTTCTGCCTACAGTTTTTTATACCAGTCATAAATGTTTGGTTGGCTGATTGGACACATTCACCGTAAATCCTCTAATACAGGCACGGGCCTTTATTTACTCAAGCGCATCCTGGTTCAGGCCTTTATTGGAAGGAGGCCAGAATTAGAGGCAGGCCTATATTTCAATTTGAGCAAAATAAACTACCAGTAGAATGAATAAAAACAAGATTTTGTGTCTATTTGAGCGATGACTGAAGTCTCACGTGCAAATCAAAAGTGATGATTGCTGGGTTTGACTCACGTGACCCTGCACTGGCGCTGAACTCAAATAGTGGACAGGAAGTGTTTTGCTCTACTATAAAACACAGCGTGATGGATGAAAGTGAGTGTTCTAAACGAGCTTGCACAGACGCGATATCACGAAAAAAATTGCATCTTCCTTTAGGTTATGACTCATAATTTTAAAAGTCTGACTTTTCATACTGGAGGATTTACCCAACGCTGAAGCGATCGACACAGCAAACTATCTCGTGTGGAAAATCTCATATTACACTGCAAACCAAAAGCCTTTTATGAGTCTGAAAGCCTACAACTATTTTATTTCAGGTTGGTTAACAATTTAGAGATCCGGAGAAGCTTTAAATGACCGTTGTCTTGTTTATGCTCGTGAGCCGTGCTATTTTAGTTACGTAATTAACTCGTAATGATAGCTAATGCTAACGGTGAGTACGTGCTAGGATCTACTTATAACTAACGTTTTAAGCCTTTTTAAATCCAAATTTCTGATACATTTTTTAATGCCACGTTACAACACTGAGCTAACTGCTAAAAACATTAGCACTCTAAAAGCTATTTGCAGTGAGGACACGTGAAAACAGTATCAAACTGTTTACCTGCTGTTTTTGTAGCTGCGTTTCTAAATTACTGTGTGGTATATACAATTGTGCCTGTGTTCATATATCCTGCCAGTAGGTGGCAGTGTGACTCTTTGGTAGCTGTGTTGCTTGGATGTGCCTGTTCTCCGCCTGAGTAAAAACGAAAGTAAAGAACTGTTCCCTGAAGTAGTTGCCTGCTAGTCTGTTTTTGCTCACCTTCAACACAACAAACTGTTCAATAAAACGCCATAAAAAACCTTTAGTAAGCCCTTACCTGTGATGAAGTGATCACTGCAAACTAGCATTTTCCATTCTGTTTCTGCTCATCTTGCAGCCGGAGATTATGATCCACTAGTTCGCTGTTACCGTAAAACTTGGAATGCGTGCGCCTCAAAAAATCGAGTGAGGGCTCTCTTTACCATAGATCTCCGGGAAAAACCCACACGTTTTTAATAGTAGCCCCGGCCACTATTAGAAACCGGCCTTTATTTACCCCCGCTGACAGCGAGACCGGCTAATATAGGAGACCCGGCCGGTAATGGAATACAGGCCAATATTAGAGGATTTACGGTATCAATGCTTTTGTTATGTCTATGAATCAGTCTCGCAGATGGGAGACGACAAAATGCACCTTAAATCAGAGTCTTTTTTGCAGCACCTTTTCTATGTACATATTACAAACCCTAACCCAACCCTGGTCCTCGAGATCATAGATATGTATATAAACACTAGATGCCCTAACTACGAGTCGACAGCGTCCCTACACGGCGGCCATCTTACTTCAGACAGCTTACGTTCCGTTCTCAATGGTAGCAGATGGAAGGTGAGTGAACAACTTAAACAAAAACACTCTTAACTCAATTAAATATTAACAGATTTACAAGCAGTTTGCATTACAATCCTTATAACATAGGCTTGATAGGACATACTTGCACATTTTTTAATTAACGGGCCAAATCTGTCATATTTTACAGCCACATCTCTGGGGTTTATAACAAATTAAATCGTTTGAAAATTGGTTGAAAATTGAGCAAGTTAGAGTTATTTAAATATTGCATTCATCATTGACACCAATGTTATGAAAGGGAGCAGCTGTCCGAAGTAAGATGGCCATCGCTTAGTTCGTCCAATTGACGAACAGCGTGGGTAAGGCATTTAGCAATATATATGATATCTATGCTCGAGATCCCCTACACAGCATGTTTTATAAGTTTCCCTGCTGATTCAGTGGCTGATTCACCTGTTTAGCAGCTCATCAGGCTCTGCAGAAACCGGCTAATCACCACTGATTCAAATCAGGTGTGCTGAAACAGGGAAACATCTAAAACATGCTGAATATGGGGATCTCGAGAACCACCATCTGTAGACACAGTCAACGCTTTTGTCAACCTTGGACATTCAAAATAATTAACTCATCATTCAAAGCCTCATATCAACAGAACAGAGCCATCCCAAACAAAAACAGTCTTTTTACATCCACAAGGGTCCAATTAATGTCCTCCAGATAAACAGTCCACAACTATTCTTACTTCCACAGGCCAACATATTTTCCTGCTGAAAACATAAAAAAAATCCTTCAGATGCTTCTCTTTATCATCATAATCAGTGTTGGCATGCTCTCGTATAGCTTCAAACGTTTGACATCTCACTGATCCAACAGATGATATCACTGAGGCAATATTGTCAGCTATTGACCATTGAGTCAGAAGTGCCGTCCCCTGCTCTCACATGTAGCTCAAACCAGTTGCAGCACAGTATATTGTTGATTGATGCATCAAACTGTTTATGAAATTCAGAAAATGACATTTCGCATGGATGCTTCATGGTCTGATTCAGTGGTTTGTGATTGGTGGACTGCTCAGCGCAGTGCATGTTGGACGCACAAAATGTCTAAACTGTGTGAATACATCGCCCATAGACATTTGTTGGACTGACAAATATTGCTTGGAAAACGTTTTATTTATCAACCAAATCTTATTGCTCTGTACCCATTTTATTCAAAAAGAACAATGATGGATAATTTTATAATATATCTAAAATATTTTAACATCTAAAATATGAAATCAAGCCTGCTATACAAAAAAAAGAGTTAAAATATCAAAAGTGAAAGTCTCACCTGTAAAGAGGAAGAAGATGAGGACCATAATCATGGTGTATCCAAAGTACAGTATAGTACTGGCCGCTCCAATGATTTGCAATTTTGAGAAGAAGTAGTGCACAGCATAGACAAACAGGTAGACTGCAGTGAAGCCGCTGGTCAGGAAGGAACGCCACCACCAATGGTAGTCCTTGATGCACAAGACAAATTATATTTTAGAATAAAAACATAGAATAAAGAAGCTGAGCTCTGGACATTCAGGTACCTCTGCACACAGGTGGAAGTAGCACAGCAGAATTGTGGCCTCAGAGCAGGTGATGAGCAGAATAATGAAAACCAGGAACAGGAAACCAAACATGTAGTACATCTGATGAGACCTAAAACATAAACAGCTGATGTGAAATATGAGGCAACAAGGACAAAGCTTTTATTCATCTTGACATTTAAAATAAAGGGGCTAGTCAGGACACACGGCACGATTGTCCTCTTACCAAATGCTGTTAAGAATGAAGAAAAGCTGAATGAAGATGCAGCCAAAGGGCAGGATCCCACCCATTATGATACCAGGGATAGGTTTAGTGAAGAAGGACTGCTCTGGAATTTGACGGGGGATTTGATTTGTTCGGACCGGCTGCTCAATTGCCTGAACATAAGCATAAAAATGGGTATTAGTTGCATCATGGCACCAAATACACGTGTTTTCTCTATAATTAGACTTTGTAACTACAACAAATATGATATCCAACTCACAGCTTTCTTGAATCCAAAGTAGGCACCAATGAAGGTGAGGGGCACAGATATTCCAAACCACATGGCCAAAATGGCCACCAGAGTTCCAAAGGGAATTGCTGCTGAGGATCTCTCCACCCAAAGAATCATGTTCATCAGGAAGAAGTCAGCAAACACAATCCTAAAGAAGAAGGTAGACAAAGAAAAGGGACACAAAGATGAAACATGAGGAGGATAACGCTTTTGTGAACAGCTACAGACTGGCTCCAGCCCTGGAGGCAAGACATGTTGTGGAAATATGAGACTAACAGGCAGTCTTTAAGTCAGTCAGGTTAGTGAACATACCCTGGGCATAAAAGTGCTGTCAGCAAGACGTTTGTTTTCCACTTTTCACCTCCAAAAGCTGATAAGGAGAGACGAGAATGAAATCAGTATGAGCGAAACAAAAATACAGCTTACAATGGTATCTGTTTGGTCTGTTAGAGGATGAGTGATTTCTTTAAGTGTGCATGCATGGTGTCTAATATGAAGGGTAAACATTCACTCCATCTTTTGCTGGAAAGTAGGACTGCTCGATTAGGGCAAAAATGATAATCACGATTATTTTTGACTGAAATTGAGATCTCGATTATTTAAGACAATTTCTTTATTAACGTTGATTATTTTTTTATTTATTTGGTCATAAAATTGCACAGGGCACAATCAAATAAGAGGAAAAGCAAAAGAAAAGAAAAAATAATCACAAAAACAATTCCTGATTGCTCGTGTAAGAGTCAACACTCATAGTTAATAACCAAAAGGGTCTAGGCTGAAGTTTAACTTATTTAAGCCTACCCAATACAAATCCAATTTGATAAAAAATAAAAACTGCAACTACTGACAATAAAGAGCTATACAGTGCAAACATCTGTAATATAAATATAAATAGAAACATATAAACTTCTATGTTGTAGTGAAACTTCCACAACCTGCTGCACAATAATTTAGTCCTGTACAGCAGCACGATCAGAGACATGAACTGATGATTATCAGCGTGAGAAACTGGAGGTGTGGCGTGAGAGTGCATGAAGACAGTAAAATGCGTGTCTCACGCTACTTGGAAGTCATGATAAAATGTAAATCCACTTCAGATGTGGCTCGCTGTGTCTTGAATTTATTTAGATTGAAAACAACCATTTTTTAGCGAGTAAGATGCACTGAGAAAGGTTTATGATTGGTCAGTTTATGTAACGTGATCATGCTGCACATGCGCACATCATTCCCTTTTGTAATGTCCAGAAGGACGGTCCAGAGCACAGCTGAGTGTTTTGCTAACCTGTAGGGAACGTAGAGTTATCAGAAATGTTGCTAAGTTGTTTGCTAGGTGCTTTTAGCAAATAAAAGTCAAGGAGGGGGTCTGAAAAGTTGTTAGAAATAGCGACAAAGTTGCTAAGTTGGCAACGCTGTGTGGGAGGTGCGCTCAATTTGCAACTCGGAGCAGCGCAGGAGGGAGGAGCAAATAATCGGCTTTGATAATCCTTCAAAACCCAGATTGTAATTGTGGTTAAATTCGATTAATTGAACAGCCCTACTGGAAAGTAATTTTTGGGTTGATTTTAACGTTCTCCATTATTTAAACTTGCTCATCTGTCAGGAACATGTGTATGAATCAGTGTCTTCTGCAGTTATAACACTAAATACTAATGACATTTTTTTTAATTGCTTCACAGAAAAAGGTAAAGAAAGTAGGAAAAAAGAGCACACTTACTTTTATAAAGACGTGCAGACACATAGCCAGCAGGAGTACCCAGCAGGACCCAGAGTACCACAGCACACGTCATCAGAGCTCCTCTGTTGGCAGGAGAGAGGAACCCCAGACAGGCCAGGACTACAGAGGAGAAAGAGTTATGGTGCTTTTAGACAATCAAACATCATTATTTATAGATTAATATAACAGTAATTCATTTGAGCCATTTCTAAAAAAGTTTTATACTTTTACAAAATCGACTCAATAACAATGTTGTGTTAAACTTGAGTGACAATTATGAAACGGTTGCTTACAGATTATTACTCATTTCTGAGTAGGAGACAAAATTTCTGATTACAGAAACCAAAAAATGCTAAATCTCAAGATTTGGTCGCTACAAAATTGTGGTTTTCCTTGAAAGAAACTAGATCAGAGAAAACCAGTGTAAATTATATCAAAATGTCCATCTTGGGTATTCCAACAAGCCACCGCCAATGAATGTTTCATTTTTGACCCTACAGAATTGTAGAATTGGTATCAGATCACAGCAGTGAAGGTCACACGTCACGCTGCTGAATAATGATTAGCTTCAGGACTGCTCTGACAGTTTATCTCGCACAAGGATAAAGAGGATGTCAGACCTGACTAGTATTCTAGGGATCACCCTCCAGACTGAAATAATTAACATAGTTGTAAATATTAAAAGTAACACAGCAAGATGAAATGCTATGATCACAAATTATTGATGCGGCTGACTCTTGCTGGCATGAGAACTCCTAATTTAAACCCTTTGGTATTCGGCTGCACCACAAAGTTTCTGTTCTAAATCTACAATTTCACACTTATAATGTATGGGTTGGTTTATCATTTGTCCATTTGGAAACATTTAACCAATATCCCACCATAAATTCAACACAATGTTTGTGTCCTTGTAGTCCCTGGGAGATAATTCTGTAATCTTAGATAATAGTAAATCTTCTTACACAATAACTCATCAAAATAAGAGTCCTAGTTGTTTTTCCATCTCCTGATAACTTTCACAAATCTCTGGGCTGCACACTGCTTTGTGTAACATCAAGCAGACAGTGAACAATGAATTAAGCAAAACTCTGCAACAAACGCAACATCAGTGTGTGTTCTACATAAAGTTAAATGGGCCTTACAGAGTGTGATGAAGGTCATGATGAAGATCTGTGTGCCCTGTCCAAGGAACACGGAGAGCAGCATTCCCTTCCTGGGGGGACGGAAAACATCCCCGTGTACCTGCTTCCACCCAGACTCCTCCTGTGCGTCCTCCTGTGAAGAGAAGGTAGACAGGAGGGTCAACAAACATTGATTTGACATTTTGAAAATGCTAAGAGTTAAAGGTTCACCAACCACCAGTCAGCAACTGCTGCTGCTTTAAAAACTGACACCTGCTAGCAAAGCAAAAAGAAGTGAAGACTTGGTTTATCAAAAGATGTAAAATCTGGTGTGAACACTTTTTTTTTCAGTTTGCCTTAAAAAAGAGGCTTTTAATTCAGCTAAATTCTTTAAATTTTACCTCCCAATTACAAACATTCACACCACATTTTACATTTTGTACACAAATACCTGGTTACTACAATCATACACACCCAAGCACCTGATTTAATTAACACAAACATTATTTTTGGAATGGCTGGCATTACGCTTACATAAGGTAGAGAAGATTTTTCCTTGGCCGGTGGAACCTTAATCAAGTTTTCCTGTAAAATGTAACAAAATATTGATAATTTGGGGTACAGTGCACTCATCGTGCTGGGTGGTATTCAACATTGCAGATTGAAAGCATTAGCCACAAAACCATAGATGTAGATCAGAAAAATGTATTACTGGCCAGGAAACAAGTACAACTTCAAAACCCAATGTCAAAATTATATCTTATAATTTGTTTACTAGGTGGATTAGAAACATTAACATCTCCGCCAGTGACTTTTATACCTCAACAACAATTATTTTCAAATAATAATCTTAAAATCTACATCTAATTATGTACTTATTTGCAGTGACATCAATAGTGAGCATAATATTCATCTGGCTTCAAAACTAACAATTCAATCATCAGGGTTTCCCCCAGAAAACTCGCAAAGCCCGGTGGTAGACAAGCCCACGGGCGACCCACGGTGTTTTTGTAAAAAAAAAAAAAAAAAAAAAGTTGTCAGGAAGTTTAAAAGTATGACTAGTATGTGGTGTTATAAACTATTTATTAACAATATTTATTTGTCTTACAAAAAGGCACAATCTTGAAATATGGTTTTACCAGACACGAAAAAATACAATTCAGATCATGGAAAATACACCTGACCTCTCACCCTGTTCACTTATCCATCGTAAGATGTTGCTATTGTGCTGTTGTATCACCAGATGCTGTTAAAGTCAGACTTGCAGGTTAAAGACCCCTATTCATTTTAAAGGTGTGCTTCACTGATCAAACATTTTTTTATGATTATTTCTGATTATAATCGATCACTCTGAGTTTTTCATGCAGGCTGAACATGAAAATAGTCTCCTACACCTATCTCCTGCATTAACAAGGGCTACAGCTATTTAATATTTTAGTATTCTAATATTCTATCTAATCCTCTGTCAATCAAATATTCTATTTGACGACCTTTCAAAACGGAGGAAAAAAATTCTGAGTTTGTGTTTCAAAATCAAACTTCAAGTAGAAATGTTACTAATTTCTACTAGTAACAATGTAATGGTGTCATATTTTTCTAAATATACACAGATTGGCAATAATTCAACCTAAAATTATATTCAAAGATAGACGTTAGTAAATTACATGCTACAATGGCCTGCCGTATATGCAGCGTCACACTGAGCCGCAGTAATGACTCCAGGTATTAGCTGCGTCCCTGCTCCACACCGCTGCAGCCATCTACATAAACAGGATGATGGTGATTTTTCTTTAAGTTGTAGAGTTCATTCAGTCTTAGTTTAACATGAACACGATAAACGTATTTTTTCCGGTCCCTACGTGACGCGAAGGTTAGCGTGCGTGCTACGTATTAGCCTATGTCTATGGTATTAGCATTAGCCTACCTGGTCGTGGATTCGGCTGGCTGAAGCGGTTTCCTGTTCAAGCATAAAGTTGTGCTGTTATGGTAAGACAACTCCGTTTTACAGTGGAGACCCTCGACTGTGTTTTCACTTCTTCTGAGTTTAAAATGGTCCCAAACTTTGGACTGCCTTTGCCTTTTGCCTTTATCGTTTTCTCCATTGTCCTCCATGCTGTCGTGATCACCGGTGATATCCAATGTTGTGCTCCAGTAAAATGTGTCCGTGTAAATTAGAGTCCGGCTGCGTTACGCATTTAACAACGCCTCGAATCAGTAAATAATAATGATTTGAGGAATTTTTTAAATTGAAACATTCGAGTATTTGTTTCAGCGCTAAATTTAACATTTTAAATGTTAGTTTGGTGCATTAAAAAATCTTTAAAATAAATAAATGACGCTTAGCCTGGTGGGGGGGCACGCAAAGCCTGGCGGCCCGCCAGGCTAGAATAGCGCTGGGGGAAACCCTGATCATAATTTGTAATCATTTCTAGAAAATGATTTTACAAATATGCAACAGAAACATTTTTCAATATGTAACCCCTCCTTTGTAGTTATGCCCGTTAACACTAGTTATGAATTACAGCAACACGGAAGGAATATCTATTCTAGGTTCAATGAGGAGTTTGAAACGTATTTACCTGTGCAATGGTTAAACATCCACCCCAAATAACACACATGACAAGGGACTGGCAATAATGCAAAATGTATTGAAGATATTTACACAAAAACAACTGATTCAACCGTTACTTGTAAATGTTCATCAGTCTTTCCTTTTGTACACAAATGATTCAAGCAAAATAAAAACCCAAACGTTCCTCTGAGATCTCAGGCATAAAATAATATAAAACACCAGTGTCCAAATATTTTGAAATAAAAAAGGAAAGAATATGAGTGCACTCAAGGCCTACCGCCCTCTCAAACAAGAATGTCCAAAAAAGGGGAAAAAGGGTCCAGGATGGGTGATGCAAGGGAAGTGGTGTGGCTTGGCAGATGATCCAGTCACAGTGGAAACAGACGGCAGCAGGTAACAACGGCCAGGTGAGGACTCTCTCCAACTAAAAACCTCCAAAAGAAAAACCAACCCGGGATAATGGATACGAAGGAAAACAAAGAAAGAAATCCAAGTTCAAGTCACAACTTCAGTCATAACTTAAGCCTAATGTTTACTTCTCCGTTTTTGTCAGTACGGACGGACGGACCGCCATGATCCGTCATTGCAAGAGCTCTCCAGCAGGCTTGCAAGGTCGGACGGAGTCGAGTTCTCTTTTCTAAACATCTGTCCAACAAGACGGAGAGCGCAAGCTTGTGATTGGTCAGAATGCCGCTTCTTTAAATACGTCACCAGCTCCGCCATCGCCGCCTCAAAAAATAAAAAGAGAGCTGACGATGTCTAGCGACAAACACGGAGCAGCTTGAAGAACACCTCGAGGTAAAACTCCAAAAATATGAACGCTTATTCACCCGTGACTGGAGGAGTATAAAGATGTGCAGCAAGCGTTTTATTCGTGGATGGAAATGACGGGAAACGTGGGTTTAGAGGTGGCGAGCGCATGAAGAGGTGGAGGACAATGAGGGACAAGGTTGTCCGTGTTAAAAAAGTCTTTTAAATGCAAAAAAGCACAATATAAACTGCAAATATAAACTGTAAATGCACTATGTTGGACTGGATACATGACAGGATGCCCCAGAAAAGCAATACGCCCTCTGTTGTCCTGGTGGGGACCTGCTTTGCAGCACTTTCCAGGTGATGGAGAAGTTCGAAAGCAAAACGGTTCCGTCAATGCGTGCGTGACTCTGCCTCGGGGAGCTGACGGAGAAGTATGAATTAGGCTTTAGTCATCGGTTCATCCATCCAATTATTCCAATTAGTGTTGTCACGGTACCAGAATTTCAGTATTCGGTACCGGTACCAGTGAAAATCCACGGTTCTCGGTACCAATTTCGGTACCAAACAAAAATTTAATTTAGACTAAATTTACCAATAAAAACATTAATTTTCCTGTAAAGTGATTTGAGATGACATCTTTTGTGAATCAGTGCTGTATATTAGAAAAATGAACTGAATTACTATTGTACTACTATCATAACATGTTTTTAATGCACTTTTATTTAATCAAAATGTGTTTTTGTTCATATATTTTTGTAAACCTGCTAGTTATCCAGACTAGAACATCTAGTTAGAACAGCTTTATTGACAAACTGATTTTAAGGACATAAACACTGACTGAGCCATACATTGTTGTTCATCTTTAGGATACACATTACAATCATTAAAAAAAGAAAATCTCCGGTCTGTGAGCAGTCAACGCCTTTATGTCGTCCTGTTTGTTTGTTTGTTTGTTATCCTAATTAAACGTATAGGAGATTTAAATAGTTAATAAAGACGATGGTGTATTCACACCACACTCTATGTAGTACTGATTCTGACACACATGCGAAGTTTTTGAAAGCGACTAGTCTGAACGGTCATGTCGCATTAAATCCGCCTCCTACGTCACTGATCAGCGGAGGTGAGCGTCGTGTCAGGACGTTCCTGATGACAAGCGCTGACAGAGGGATTCAGGGGTCTGTCTGGACATCCTGTCAAGTTTTGGAATTAAAAATACAAGAAAGCAGGAGAACGGGAGGTGCTGCTGGAGCGAAGCGTCTCTCCTGTCGGTCTCCGTGACAGCGGGGCGGGAGGGTCTCCGTCGGGGCGGGGGTTCTCCGTGAAAGCGGGGCGGGGGTTCTCCGTGACAGCGGGGCGGGGGTCTCCGTCGGGGCGGGGGTCTCCGTCGGGGCGGGGGGTCTCCGTGAATGAACTTTATTTATCACATCAGCTGGTCCACCGCTCGCCGTCACTCTGCGTTCTGCGGTGTTGCTTTAGAAGCGACTGCACGCGCCCAGTGAATGCGCGAATCATGCGCATCAAGGATCCGGGTTTAGACGGGTCCTCGGTACTACCGGTACCTACGAAATCTTGGAACCGTGACGTTTACATTTTTGTAGTACCGGGTTAGTACCGAAGACCCGGTTCTTTTGACAACACTAATTCCAATATTAATCCAGCTTCACAAAGGTTCACCGTGCTCAGCTCAAGTTTGTCTGACTTCTGCTTCAATATCAGCGGCCGACAGAGCGATAATCCAAGATGGCGTCGGAGAACGTGTCTGTCCAGAATTAAAAAAAAATAATCATCTGCTGCCCCCTTGAGGCCAACTTGATAGTGCTGAACTAACCTGGTTACACTCTCCCCCTCTTGATTGCATGAGTCCCTGCATGCAACCTTTACTCCATAGGGGTATTCAAGTCAGCGGGGGAAATGGTAGCTTGCAATCGTTCAAAGAATGAGGCAAGAATCAGTGGTTTTCCCAGCAAGGTGATCTTAGATGGGGGATGCCTCTCTCTTTGGGACCGTCTAGGCTCACATGGACTGTTCACAGTGTTGCATTCCTCAGCAATCATACCCTCTGAAGAGGTAGGATCGTGCTGCTGGGCAAATGAATGAGTCCCAGTTTCACATTCGTCTTGTGAGACAACTGTATCAATCTCCTCGTCCTGGAGTGGGTCGCATTCTGGCATCTCTACAATAACATGGTCAAGTTGTTGGACACACTGTTGACCCTGAGAATCTATTCCTCCAAGCACAACCCCAAGATCCTTTGTTGACTCGCTAGAGGTAATCATGTCTGATGTTGTAGGCTGTTGTGCACTCGACTGTGGAGCCACAGGGTTCATCAACCTAACAGGTGGGCTTATTAGCTCTTGTACATATGGACCCCATGTTGTGAACTGTGGGGATTCAAAGCAACAAGTCTCCTCTTCGTCATCCTCAAACTCACCATCTGAATTCTCATGGTCCATCTGTTGAGTAATGACTTTGCTGCTTCTTAAACTCATTTGTTTTTGTTTACCTGACTGGGACACTTGCTTTGAAATTTCTTCCACTGGCAGAAACCCACATGGCAGTAAAAGATCTCGATGAAGTGTACGCTGTGGACCACTACCTCTCTCTGGCTTAACAACATAAACTGGCCCATCATCGATTCGCTTCATGACAACATGAATGGACTTTTCCCATTTGTCAGCTAATTTTTGCTTGCCTCGTAGATTGACATTCTTTACTAGGACCCGGTCTCCTTCAACCAACTCAGCAGCCCTGACTTTAGAATCAAATCGCAGTTTGTTTTTATCTCCAGACCGTTTAGTTTTCTGCCGCCAGCTTGTAACTCTCTTGCAGCCTGTGACGCAGCTTCTGTACATATTCTGAATGACTCTCATGAGTTTCTGTTTGAACCCCAGTACCCAATATGAGGTCAATGGCTGCCTGCTGAACATTAACTCATATGGAGAAAACCCTGTCGTATCATTCCTCGTACAATTGTACGCATGGACAAGGGGTTTGATAAACTCTCTCCAGTTTTGTTTGTCCTTTTCCTCCAGGGTTCCAAGCATACTCAGCAGGGTCCTGTTAAAGAGCTCTACTGGGTTCCCCTGTGGATGATAAGGCGTGGTGCGCACTTTATCTGCTACAATTAGTAAGCATAGCTCCTTGATCAATTTGGATTCAAAATCCCTATGAAGGCGACTGGGAAACCTATAGTGAACCAGGAAGTTTTCCCAGAGGGCTTTGGCCACAGTTCGGGCCTTCTGATCCTTTGTCGGCACAGCCACAGCAAACTTAGTAAAATGGTCAGTAATGACCAAAATATTCCTGGTGTCATGGCTGTCAGGTTCAAGGGACAAGTAGTTCATGCAAACCAACTGCAGTGGGAATGTGGACTTGATGTTAGTCATAGGTGCTGCTTTCTGTGGCTGAGCTTTCCTCCTAAAACATCACTCACAGGTTTTACATTTTTTCCTCAATAGACTCTTTCATCCTTGGCCAATAAAATCTTGCTCTGGCAAGACTGAGCACACGTTCTGGTCCGAAATGGCCAATTTCATCATGCAACCCTTGCAGGGCTTTCTCTCTGTACATCTTGGGCAACACAAGCTGATAGATTTTACCACCCCGGTCAAAATATCTTCTAAAGAGGATTCCATCCTTGAGCTCAAGCCGGTTCCACTGTCTGATCAACAGCTTGACTTCAGGGAGATCAGCTTTTGCAGCTTTAAAGCTGGGCCTTTGTGCATTTTCCACCATTGCAATCACTTTATGGATCGACAGATCATCTCTTTGTGCTTTATACCAACCTTCTTTGGTCATTCCAGGAAGGGTAGTCTGGCCTTGATCCACAAACAAAGCTGGTAAACAGAGGGCATCTACAGCAAGGGACTCTGCAAGAACAGGAACGTTCAGGAAGGACACAGAGTGACGTTGATTTACTGCTGTGATCACATTCGTGGAGATTTCTTGTCTTTCCCCCTCCTTAAGGCGCTTTGTCATCTCATCAATCCTCTCCCTTTCCTGAAGGAAGTCTTCATCTTCAAGAGGTGCGGCATGTGGCCGCCGAGACAGTCCATCTGCATCCTGATTGTTTGTTCCGGTCCTATACTTGATGTTAAATCTGAAAGTTGACAGGGCAGCCAACCAGCAATGTCCTGAGGCATCAAGTTTAGCTGAAGTGAGTATATACATAAGTGGATTATTGTCTGTCAAAACTGTGAAATCCACACCGTAGAGGTAATCTTTAAACCTTTCGCAGATGGCCCACTTCAAGGCTAAGAACTCTAGCTTGTGAGTTGGATAATTTTGCTCACTCTTGGACAAGCCTCTGTTAGCATAGGCTATCACTCGAAGCCTCCCATCCTGTTGTTGGTAGAGGGCTGCCCCCAACCCACTAGAGCAAGCATCTGTGTGTAGCACGTATGGGAGCTTTGGATCTGCAAAAGCGAGGATAGGAGCTGATGTTAGTTTGTCAATGAGCGTTTTGAAAGCAGACTCACATTCAGGTGTCCATTTTGCATCAAAGGGGATCCAAATATTCACAGGATGCTTGGGCCTTGCTTTCTTATAAGATTTACCTCTCTTTGCAGGTAGAACATATCCAGCAGTGAGTGAATTGAGGGGTCTGGCAATCTTTGAATAGCCTTCCACGAAATGTCTGTAATATCCAGCGAAACCTAAGAAACGTTTCAGCTCTTCTTGATTCACAGGACGAGGCCAATCTTTGAGTGCAGAGACTTTTTCTGGAGTCAGTGTGGACTCCTAGTGCATCCACTACATGGCCGAGATATCGCACAGATGACTTGAAAATCTGGCACTTTTCAGGTGCTAGTTTGAGACCATAGTCTTTCAGACAGGTTAAGACTTTCATGAGTCTGTGCTCGTGCTCTTCAATGGTCTCTGAAAAAACAATGAGGTCATCTAAGAACACGAGAACCTCACTGAGATGAAAGTCACCAACACACCTTTCCATAAGATGCTGGAAAGTGCTTGGCGCATTGGTCACACCTTGTGGCATGCAGTTGAACTCATAGAAGCCCAATGTTCATGTGAAAGCTGTCTTGGGTTTATCCTGCTCAGCCATCTCTACCTGGTAGTACCCAGACTTCAGATCCATCACTGAGAACCACCTTGCTCCACTCAGGGCTGAGAATGTTTCTTCAATGTTAGGAAGAGCATATGCATTTTTTATAGTGCGACTGTTTAATTTCCTATAATCGATACATAGCCTGATTTTCCCATTCTTCTTCTTTACTACTACCACTGGAGACGCAAAAGGACTCTCAGATTCTCTTATTATTCCAGCATCAAAGAGTAAGGTGCTGTTGTACAGCCTCCCTGTCGCTGGGGTGTATTGGTCTTGACCGCTCTTTAAAAGGGCGGTCATCCTGCAAACCGAATATGGTGCTTCACAACAGTTGTATGACCAAAAGAGAGCTCATCAAAAGCAAACACTTCTGAAGTGGAGTTCAACTTTTCTGCAGCTCGTTTTTTCCACTCCTCAGTTAAAGGGGAATCATCAAAGTTGAATGCAATCCTTTTGATGGGCATGCAAGAACCATTGGGCACAGATGAGGCAGAGTTTAAAGGTGTTATAGACTGGACCACAGACACTTCTCCAATGGCACACTTTGGAGGTAATGTGACATAATGAGCTGTAGTATTTGTGAGAGTTACAGGAATCTTACTTGAAGCCTTGCAGTTGATGTTCATTAGTGCACATTCAGTAAAAAGCCCACCAGGGAGAGATGAAACCTCACAGGGCTCGAGAACAAAGATTCTGTGTGGAAAGGCAGTGGGGACCAACAAGTCCAGCAGGTAAGCTGTCAACAGGCCAACAATCTGCATCAAGAGCATCATCTTCTGTCTTTTCTTTTACATCAAGTGTCATCGCTATGGGACATATGCAACTGGATTCATTAGCCCCTGGTCGTCCCACAACAGGAGCTTCATTCTCAGAATGTTTCTGAGCTCCCCGTTGAGCCCAGAACTTGTCACGTCTCTCTCTGAGCTCTGCATTCTTCTTCTGCAAAAGTTCAGGATTTGGGTCACTGGTACAATTAGCAGCAATATGGCCATCCTCCCCACATTTGAAACAGAACCATGGCTTTGGTTGAGTGGGAGCTCGGTGTGTAGAACTGGGATTTCTGACATGAACTGCAAGCATTTCACCTTGCAGGGTGGGCTCGTTCCTATTCAAGCATCTTTCGTGTTTAACCTCTGCTGCTTCTTTGTGTTTTAACTGTGCAACTTGTTTCCGGAGTTCGGAAATTTCTTTTTCTTGCTTAGAATGGACATCATGCTAACTGGGAGGTGGGGTAGCAGGTCCTTCATCGAATGAAGCCATAGTCAAAACTGAGTGCTGCAGCCTTTGTGCTTCCCAAATGCTTTTTCATTCTGTCCATTTTAGCTGCACGTTGGTCCTCTTCTGTTCTCAAAAGCAGCAGTAAATCAGGAAAAGATGGGGGATTCGATTTTCTGAGCTCAAGCTGGAGGCCAATGATTAAGCCCTAATCCCAGCAGCCACGACAAAATTGCCTGAGTAGGTATTTGTCAAACGCAGCTGCCGAGACTCCCCCTCTTGACACTGCTTTAGTAAGAAGGGTTTGGAGTAGGGCTGCAGAATATATCGAAAATTTATCGTTATCGCAATATCAGCATGGGCTAGGCATATCGCAAAGAACAGAAAAATATCGCAATTAATGTTCATCTCAGATTTTTGCTACACAAAATGCATTTTGTCAATCAAATGGAAGCATGAAGTTTTTGACAAATCAAATAGAGCCTTCACCCATTTGGCCAATCAGTTGGGTTCTTATAGGTTAGATGCCTTGGTGCCTAGGTGGACGGCACTTCATTTGGATGGCTAGCAAACACCTGAGTTAGCTTAGAGAGCGTCACAATGACTGAGGATAAGACGTGTGTGGAAAATGTTAGCAAGAAAGAACTCATAATTCAAACAGCATGACTATTATTTCTAAGTACTTGTGTTCAACAAACACAAGTACGTACTTTGCAAGACATGCCAAACTCTTGTGGCAAACACGAGGGGAAACATGACAAATATCCGTTGTCACCTCCAACGCAACCATAAAGATCTATATACTGGGCTCTAGAAAGCTAGCGTTAGCAAACCCAAAGTCTCTGACGTTAAGACAAGTAAGAGCACAACAGCCCAGCAGATGCCCATGGGTGGAACTCCTTATGAGAAACCATCACAACGGTACAAGGAAACAATGGAAGTAGTCGGTAAGTGCTACGGGAGTAAACATATCCGTTTAGCTCTGTAAATGTTCTACAGCGTTGTCCTATTGTTTTAAATTGCTCCAACATATTTCAATGATTATTGTTTACAAAAATATTGAAACAGATCATGCTAATTTTGTAATGTAAACTTGCATGATTTCATTTTGTTACTGTATTAATACTAATGATAGAGGATGGAGTGGTGTGTCTAAAGTATATATACAAAAACTGCTGATTTAAGTATTTGTTCATTTATCGCAAATAATATCGATATCGCAATATTAAGCACCGTTATCGTATATCGCAGGTTTTCCTAATATCGCGCAGCCCTAGTTTGGAGGCGATTCAAAAAGGCAGAGGGTTTTTCTCCTGAATTCTGATTTGAGCCCAAGAAGGTTGCAAACAACTCCTCACCATCTTCCACAACACCAAATGCTGACTCGAGCTGAGTGAGGTAAGCTTTAGGGGATGCATTTGTTCCAAGCTGTCACAATGTCTGCTGCTGGACTAAGCAGACTCTCCAGAATTCTTCTCACTTTTTGAGAGTCAGATAAAGAAGTGTCAGAAAGAAGAAGGTCTACCTGGATTCGCCAGGCTTCATAATCTACCTCACCATTTGGTTTTGGAAGTTGCCCTGAGAATGTTCTTATTCGGCTTTGACTGTAGCTAGCTGGTGTAGCATCACTGCGGATGAAATGTTAAACAATTACCTTCTGGATTTGAGGTGGATTTATCATATTTGGATTCAGAGGAGCTTTTTCGAGTGCGGTACCAGGAGCTGTTTTGGATGGGTTTGGTGCCACAAAATCCAGTTGGATTTTATCAGGGACTGTTGCACTGAGGCTTGGTTCAGGAGTGGGTTGGTCTGATGAGTAAAGGTTGGTGTCAGGACTCTGTGGTGACACAAAATCAGATTGGACATGATGCATTTCATGCTGTAACATATCCCAAAACCCAGCTTTACTATTCTCGGCAAGTGTGCTGAATTCAGCCAGGCATTTCTGGGCTAGTTCTCTTCCAAGCTCCTTTTGACACACTTCACGGATAGTCTGAACGTGCCACATCACATTGGGATCATTAGGGCTTGGCAAATCACCCAGATTGGCAGGATCGATTCTTGTTATTGCTCGATCTGACGAATACTGTACAAGTGTCCTCAACTGCAGCAACTGCTGCTGCTTTAAAAACTGACACCTGCTAGCAAAGCAAAAACAAGTGAAGACTTGGTTTATCAAAAGATGTAAAATCTGGTGTGAACACTTTTTTTTTCAGTTTGCCTTAAAAAAGAGGCTTTTAATTCAGCTAAATTCTTTAAATTTTACCTCCCAATTACAAACAGTCACACCGCATTTTACATTTTGTACACAAATACCTGGTTACTACAATCATACACACCCAAGCACCTGATTTAATTAACACAAACATTATTTTTGGAATGGCTGGCATTACGCTTACATAAGGTAGAGAAGATTTTCCCTTGGCCGGTGGAACCTTAATCAAGTTTTCCTGTAAAATGTAACAAAATATTGATAATTTGGGGTACAGTGCACTCATCGTGCTGGGTGGTATTCAACATTGCAGATTGAAAGCATTAGCCACAAAACCATACATGTAGATCAGAAAAATGTATTACTGGCCAGGAAACAAGTACAACTTCAAAACCCAATGTCAAAATTATATCTTATAATTTGTTTACTAGGTGGATTAGAAACATTAACTCCGCCAGTGACTTTTATACCTCAACAACAATTATTTTCAAATAATAATCTTAAAATCTACATCTAATTATGTACTTATTTGCAGTGACATCAATAGTGATCATAATATTCATCTGGCTTCAAAACTAACAATTCAATCATAATTTGTAATCATTTCTAGAAAATGATTTTACAAATATGCAACAAAAACATTTTTCAATATGTAAGCCCTCCTTTGTAGTTATGCCCGTTAACACTAGTTATGAATTACAGCAACACGGAAGGAATATCTATTCTAGGTTCAATGAGAAGTTTGAAACGTATTTACCTGTGCAATGGTTAAACATCCACCCCAAATAACACACGAAAAGGGACTGGCAATAATGCAAAATGTATTGAAGATATTTACACAAAAACAACTGATTCAACCTTTACTTGTAAATGTTCATCAGTCTTTCCTTTTGTACACAAATGATAAATAAAAACCCAAAAGTTCCTCTGAGATCTCAGGCATAAAATAATATAAAATACCAGTGTCCAAATATTTTGAAATAAAAAAGGAAAGTGCACTCAAGGCCTACCGCCCTCTCAACCAAGAATGTCCAAAAAAGGGGAAAAGGGGTCCAGGATGGGTGATGCAAGGGAAGTGGTGTGGCTTGGCAGATGATCTAGTCACAGTGGAAACAGACGGCAGCAGGTAACAACGGCCAGGTGAGGACTCTCTCCAACTAAAAACCTCCAAAAGAAAAACCAGCCGGGATAATGGATACAAAGGAAAACAAAGAAAGAAATCCAAGTTCAAGTCACAACTTCAGTCACAATTTAGTCTTCGGTTCATCCATCCAATTATTCCAATATTAATCCAGCTTCACAAAGGTTCACAGTGCTCAGCTCAAGTTTGTCCGACTTCTGCTTCAACATCAGCGGCCGACAGAGCGATAATCCAAGATGGCGTCGGAGAACGTGTATGTCCAGAATTAAAATAAATAATCATCTGCTGCCCCCTTGAGGCCAACTTGATAGTGCTGAACTAACCAGGTTACAAATAGTAATCATGAAGCGTTTACAGTAGAAAGTATTTGCATGTCCGTGTTAAATGATCAACCAAATGAGTTCATGAAAATTTTTAGAACACTAAGTCATCAGAACAAGGTGAGACAAAAATATTAAAGACCAAGTTCACTTGTCTCTAGAATAAATTAATGCCTTGTAAGTAAATCTCTGTGAAAAAAAGCTCTGGCGCTCCTGTTTCAGGAAGTAGAAGGTAGCCGGAGCAGAGGGAGGCAGAAGACTGCAGGTTTTGGAGTTTTACTCATTACTATTTTCAGATATTCGGATATCTCTCCTCTGATTGGCTAACAGCAATATGAATCTACCACTGACCACGTTTGCTTTGCAACGTTGATGTTTTATCTGCACAAATAATAACACAAGCCTGAAGGAGCTCTGCCATGTTGTAGAGTTGCTAATGCTAACAGTTAGCTTATACTAGTCAAGACATGCTCTGTTGTTTCCTGGTCCCTAAATAAAAAAACAGCCTTCCCCCCAGTGGCGAGCCAAGATGGGTTAGTCCATGATAAATGACCCATACTTGAATAGTACTTTTTAGAGTCAGAGGACTCCAAAGCGCTTTACACTACAGTGCATCATTCATCCATTCACAGCCACACATGAATGCTAATTTTCAGTGTGATGAAGAACTGACTGGCTTTTCTAATCTAAGCCTTTCCCCGTCTATTTTCTATCAGGCTAATGCAGAAAATAGGGGTAGAAGACTATTTTCACGTTCAGCCTACATCTGAAACTCAGAGTGACCAATCGTAATTAAAAAATAAAGACTGTTTATTAGTTAACTTGCTCTTTAAATGTTCCCGAGTCATCATGCATTGCGCTGACCAAGTTTTCTAATCTACAGCAGTGGTGTCCAATCCTGGTTCACCAGGACTACCATCCTCCATGCTTTAGTAGTTTCCCCGCACCTGATTGAATGGTTTAATCACCTGTTCCTAAACCAATTAGCCAGCCATTTAGTCAAATCAGGTCAGGTGTGATGGAGAGAAACACCTAAAACATAATAGATGATCACTGAGAACCAAAATTGGATACAGTAAATCCTCTAATATTGGCCTGTATTCCATTACCGGCCGGGTCTCCTATATTAGCCGGTCTCGCTGTCAGCGGGGGTAAATAAAGGCCGGTCTCTAATAGTGGCCGGGGCTACTATTAGAAACAGCGCGTGTGTGTGTGGTTTTTTTTTTTCCGGAGATCGACGGTAAAGTGAGCCCTCACTCGATTTTTCGAGGCGCACGTATACCACGTTTTACGGTAACAGCGGACTAGTGGATCATAATCTCCGGCTGCAGGATGAGCAGAAACAGAACGGAAAATGCTAGTTTGCAGTGATCACTTCATCACAGGTAAGGGCTTAATAAAGGTTTTTTATGGCGTTTTATTGAACAGTTATTTAGAAACGCAGCTACAAAAACAGCAGGTAAATAGTTTGATACAGTTTTCACGTGTCCTCACCGCAAATTGCAAACTGTTTACCTGCCACGTTACAACACTGAGCTAACTGCTAAAACATTAGCAGTTAGCTCAGTGTTGTAACGTGGCATTAATACCTTCATAAAATCAAACTAATGTACCAGAAATGTGGATTTAAAAAGGCTTAAAACGTTAGTTATAAGTAGATCCTAGCACGTACTCACCATTAGCTATCATTACGAGTTAATTACGTAACTAAAATAGCACATCTCGCGAGCATAAACAAGACAACGGTCATTTAAAGCTTCTCCGGATCTCTAAATTGTTAACCAACCTGACATAAAATAGTTGTAGGCTTTCAGACTCATAAAAGGCTTTTGGTTTGCAGTGTAATATGAGATTTGCCACACGAGATAGTTTGTTGTGTGGATCGCTTCAGCGTTGGGTAAATCCTCCAGCATGTATTAAAAGTCCAGCTTTTAAAATTAAATGAGTCATAACCTAAAGGAAGATGCAATTTTTTTCATGATATCGTGTCTGTGCCAGCCCATTTAGAACACTCGCTGTGTTTTATAGTAGAGCAAAACACTTCCTGTCCACTGTTTGAGTTCAGCGCCAGGGCAGGGTCACGTGAGTGAAACCCAGCAATCACTTTTCATTTGCACGTGAGACTTCAGTCAACGCTCAAATAGACACAAAATCTTGTTTTTATTCATTCTACTGGTAGTTTATTTTGCTCAAATTGAAATATTAGGCCTGCCTCTAATTCTGGCCTCCTTCCAATAAAGGCCTGAACCTGGATGCGCTTGAGTAAATAAAGGCCCGGTGCCTGTATTAGAGGATTTACAGTAGTACTGAGCTACAGTTTTAAAATCTATGGTAAGTAGTAATGTGAAAAAGGTAGATGAAAACAACATGTGGCTTATGGAAAAGAAGCCACGAAAGTCATTTACCACTCTTGGTGTGGTAAAATATAAGCAGAGAAAACATTAGTACCAGTAACATGAAACTACAGCATGACAAAACCATCTTATCCTGCTGCACTGACCCAACAACTAATCTGAAAAACTAAAAAAGAAAATTACAAAAAATACATAACATAATTGTAAATGAGGCAACGTCACTGGGTGTTTGTGAAGCAAAAAACATGTTCGAGTGAATTTGACCCGATAGATATCACGGTGATCTTCAAGTGAAGCTGTATCTGGCACTAACCAGAGAGCCTCTTTAGCTGTTCCTGAACGGCTCAGAAAAGCGTTCATTCCAATCCTTCTGTTATTCTTTAGGAATTCACAATTCAAATAGGAAGCAGAATGAGCTGAATAACGTCCACCGAAAATAGGTGTGTTGCCTGAGCCACTCCCACTTCACACACACAGCAGTTTGTCTGTTATAACCTCTGGGGCAGGCTTAGTAGTCTCATACCTATAAATCTGCTTCTGTCTACTCGTATAATAAAGTGTGTGTGTGTGTGTGTGTCGGGGGGGGGGGGGGGTAAAGTAAATTTAAAAGATACTCAATATTGTGCTAGTTTTTATAAAAACTCCAGTTTCAAAGCACTTGTGCCAATAGTAGAGACTCAGTCTTCCTATATTTAAATATTTTGTAGTGAAAACAACAACAGGGTATATGCAGGAATCTCAAACTTAAATTTAAGACCTTTTCAAGACTTTTTAAGACTTTAGAAAATAAAAATCAAGACTTTATCGCAATGAACTAATCAACTGTTAAACACTAATATATTCTTTTTAAATACTGCATTGCGGTGGGACACGTCACGTTTGAGACAGCAAGGCTGTAGCAATGGTACGTCAAGTCACGTGGTACGGAAACGCAAGCAAACAACTGGCATAGGAGAACAAAAAAATCATTTTATTTTAATAGTTTACATGAATCTAATTGTATTACCTGCAAACTTAGAGGGTGTGAAAAAGGTGACAACTAACCCCCGCCCACCCGGAACAAGGTCCTCGTATGCTGCAGATTAGCATCCATGCATCTACTGGGTTTTGTAGTGACCTGACATTTACATACTTTTATTGCAACAATAACCTGTTAGAATCATTTAAAAAATTAACAATGGAATTTTTTGCAAAATGTAAACAATTTTCTTCCACGGTCACTCTGCTCAAAAAAATGAAAAATATAATGGCAGAATTGATCAGAAAATTACTAGAGATCATATTAACAATTATTATGAGACTAATTCACAAAACACATCTGAAAATATCCCAAAATACTGAAATTATTCTTAAGTAGGGTGACCAGATCCCAACTCACCAAATGTGAGACAAAGATGACTCAATGTGGGACCATGTGAAATTCAAATGCAATGAAATAAAGTAAAAAAAACTTCTATTCTGCCTTTTAGCTCTAGCATCACTGGTAAATATACATACAATTATTATTATCATCATTATATATTTCATGAACTATATATTCTATTTGAATTCAACTTGAACAAGCAAACAGCTTTCAGACTATTTCATAGTTCCTCTCGTTACCACAGCTTAACTCAGGCTCTTTGACCTTCTACAGTGGCTCTGAGTAACTTTAGCTAAACTTATTTAAACCATCAACTCATTTTAATAAAACAGACAGACCCACAATAAAAATGCAGGTTTAAGCAGCTTTTCAGAGTTTTCATTAAATAATTGCACTGACTTTCCACAACAGAATGATAGTATAAGTACCTGTAACACTTTTAGGATCTATTTATGTTAATTTTGAATTAGTTTTCCACTAATATCAACATCCCATTAAAAAAATCCATACTTTTTTGCAAGTTTATTTCTTCTTAATTTCAAATCTCTATTAGTAGATATGTAGGGAAGAGGAAAAAATAAACGTCACTGATTTTTAATCTCTGAAAAAATTCAGATCTAACCTGAGACTTCCTTAGTTACTTTTTTCCCTCAAAATTCTGAGAATAAGTAATCAAGGATTTCATTAAATTCTCTCGTTGTAAAAGGCTTTAGCTCGTCTGTATCTGAAACAACACAACCCCAGCACCTTGTCTGTGTCAGAATCTCCTTTGGGTTTTAGTATGAACTTGTCTATTTACTGGGAAACCTGCTTTTGACCAACATGTTTTCTGTGACTCGGATTTTCTGCTCCGTTTCATATCAGACTCTGCGTCGTGACACGAAAAAAAAAAGACTCAGAAACAAAGACTGTTAAGAGTTTCTCTGAACACATCTAGTTTATGAGTCTTTACAGTCTTTCTCCATTGTGCTCACCTGTCCTCAGAAGGGTTTTATTGCCATATGTGTGAGAAATCACAACATTAGGAAATTGCTGCGGTACTTGGTGCAAAAAGAAAGATAAAAATAAGAGATAAGCAAATATAAGAAGTAATAATATACTCATGATAAAATAATTATTATAAAAAGTGGCAATAATTAGAGATGCAGCTACTATATACACAGTGCAGGTACTAATCAGAGTGGATCAGCTTCAGATACAAACCAAACACAACACCGGGTCATGTGACTGGGACCAAGCGACTGGAGTGGGCAGCCCTAGGATTGACATTCATGAGTCCAACAGCAGAGGGGAAGAAACTGTTCTTGTGGCAAGAGGTTCTGGTCCGAATGGATCTGGATCCTCCTTAAAAAAAAACTCTTCGATTCACGCGAACGTCATATTTGGCTTCATAAACGGCAATTTTCGCTGAAAAGCGAAAAGTTTGCAAGTATGAGACGAACGCATTTTAAATTCATGCCAATACTAACAAAATTTAAGACTTTACTACATCAATTTAAGACTTTTTAAGACTTTTCAAGGGTCTTAATTTTCCTTAAATCAATTTCAAGACTTTTAAGACTTCAAGACTCCGCGGATACCCTGAACAAGAACCACATCAGCAATATGGACCAAGCTACAAAATGGCTGCCCTCTCACCAGTGAAGCACTTTGTTTGAAAAATACTAAGGTGACAGTGATTTACAGTCAGCTTTGCAAAAAAAAAAAAAAATTGTTGAAAGTACCGTCTGGTTTTGGTAAATCTAATAACCCCACTTTCAATTTAGGTTCACTTTTCAAACACTTCATAATCAGGTCATTAAAAGATGCCTTTACCTGGTCCACCTGGTTGTATCTGGCAATGTCCTTGTGCAGGGTTCTCAGCATGATCATAGCAACCATGCCAGACAGGAAGAGCACAATGACCAAGGAGTTCATAATGCTGGAAGACAAACAAAACACATCTTATTCTCCAATAAATAAAACACAAGCAGGGGAACTTCCGGGAGAAAATTATGTAGAGAAAAATCTTCAGACCTAAACCACTGGATGTTGGTGTGTGGCATCGACACCAGGATGTAGTCCCACCTAGAGGCCCACTTGATGGTATTATTCTCCTACAAGAAGAATCAAAATATGCCATAAATTACTTTGTTTTGACAAATTCTCACAGATGCATAACTGCACGGAAACCTATTACATGCTTTAGAGGCTTACCTCAAAAGTGACAGAGTAGGTGTAAATGATTGAAACATCATCTTTAAAGTCTACTGGGACTTCCATTGGGCTATTGCTATCACAGCTTGGTTTTTTCTCATCCGTGTGTTTGATGCTGTTGTGAACACATTTTTAAATATATATCATTGAAATGATACAAACAATAAGTTGTCCATTTTCAAGTAATCAACATGTACCTCTTTGGTTCCAGGGTGGCAGCAACCAGGCGAGCGCCATTCCAACCTTCTGATTCTCCGTTATGGTAGGTGATCTTTATGTCAACGTGGTTAAAGACATAAAATGTGCTTTTCTTGTTGAACTCAGACTGAAAAGGGTTAATAAGGAGAAGGTTAGTCTTCCAAGATCCCTTTCATTTAACATACCAACTTTACTGGTTCTCAGTAGCTATTGAGAATACTACAGTTGCCTGTTTGGATCAGATAAAAAGCCTTGGTGTCATTCTAGACCAGGGTTTCTCAACCCTGGTCCTCAGCGCCCCCCTGCCCTGCATGTTTTCCATGTCTCTGCATCAGCACATGGCTGCAGAAGCCTGTTAATCACTCACTCATTTGTGTCAGGTGTGTGGCAGCAGGGAAAACACTGGTGTTTGAAAGGGCAACATGGAAAACATGCAGGGCAGGGGGGCGCTGAGGACCAGGGTTGAGAAACCCTGTTCTAGACAGTACCCTGTCCTACCATTCGCATATCACTTACCCGTTCAGCCTACTATCACCTTCGAAATATTAATCACCTGTGTCCGTCACTTTCTAATCACGTCACCACCATCTTAGTAAATAGTTGTGTCACTTCTTGCTTGGACTACTTCACTCCCTCCTCTGTTGTTTGCTACAGAAGTCTTTGCACAAACTCCAACTGGTTCAAAGCTCTGCAGCTCATATAATTACTACAACACTCATCTCTAATCACATCACCCCCGTTGTCCAACAGCTTCATTGGCTGCCAATAAAGTTCAGGACTTGTCACCATGGGAAGTCGAGCACTCAGTAGATCTGCACCGTCCCTGTGGAATTCTTTACCGGTTAAAATCAAGAAAACATCTCTCCACCACTTTAAAACTAAACTTAAAATCCACCTGTTTAAAACCACCTATTCATTGTAATCGTTTAAGCATCTTATTTCTTTTTTGCTTTTATGTTGTTTTTTTTGTACTTGTTTTAATGTTTTAATTCCCTTTTCTGTACGGTGACCTTGAGTTTTTAGAAAGGCGCCTTAAATAAAATGTATTTTTTTTTATTCATATACTGGATTTTCTGGGTAACTTGAGATGCACCAAAGTCCAACCAAGGACTAGGTTTGCAAATTAGCCTCTGGCTAGAAAATCTCTGTACAAAACAATGGTTGCATTGCCCTTACATGTAACATTGTCTTTTGTGCCGTCCTTGTTCAATAAACCCAAAATAACCTAAAATCTTGAAAAAAATCTTAGAAAACACTGTTTAAAAAATGTTTAAGAATTTAAGGTAATCTTGCTTCCAATATTTAGATTGAATATATATATATATATATATTTCTTCTTATTCCATGAGACTTTATAAAGTGCTTATCAGCCAGAAGTAGTCATGTCTGCCCAAAGCTCTCTTTTGTTCTCATTCTTGTGCTGCAGATAAAGGAGCTGACACTTTGCTTTTCAAGTATTTCTGGCTGTTCAAGTATGACTTGTTAGCTTTAGCTGTATCACAGCTAAGGAGCCATTCACACTCGCATCAGCCAGGGGGAAACAGACTGTACATGTGGTACACTGGTGAAAACATATTGATTTGCTGTAAACACTCAATGCTACTGTATTCTTTACTTGGAATGACATTATTAATTAAAACCCCTCGCTTATTAGGCAATTGAAATATTGTAAAATGTGGAAATTCAAAGGTTTTTAGGTTTAAAACCACTTAATATGTATTATTAAAATAAAAGAAACTCACGTTAATAACACAAGCATCTTTAGGTCTACCGTCAGCTGTGACAAGGCAGCCAATGGGGAAGCCAGGGTTGCAGTACTTCTGATTATCTTCAACATCATAGCACCATGTCACTGGCATGTTGTCAATGATCCTGGAAAAAAGTGTCCGATTTTAATCAAAAATCTCTCCTCTAAAATCTGAAACACTTACTCAGACTAGCAATTTTAAACAAGTACTCATAGATGTTTTTAAAAAAATCAGATTACAGTAAGTTAGTCTTCATCTAACCAGTGATGCTGATAATTCAGCTGCATTCCCATCTTGAGAAAGTCCAGTTTGGCTGCATCCACTTTGCTGTCTTTCTTGTACGTCTTTACGCATACTGGCTCACATTTGACCTCAGGTTCCCCCATGAACTTGAACTGTAAGAAACACGATTGACTCAAGCATTTTACATGACAAGAGACATAAGATCAGTATCAAGACATCGATCAACACAAAGACACCCACCTTGTATGGTGAAGACTCAATTCGCTCACCAAATAGTACCTGTCCCAGGTTCTCAGAGGGTCTCTTCTCCTTATCATCTTTGCAAAAGTCGAAGCTTCAACAGAGATTGTTATTCGTGATTTAGAGACAATAATGGCATAAAAATTGTCTTTGACAGAAAATAACATAAAAAATGAGGTGAAATTGTTACTTACACATCATACTCATAAGGCAGAACTGACTCCACTGAGTCCAAGCGATTAACGAACAGCTGAATGTCTGTCTGTGAACGACATAAACTCTGATGATCAAGTTTGTAAAATAAAACGTGCTCTAAAAGCCAACAGGACGGTTAAAACTAGCCAACTCGTTTTAAGTGATGAGTTTCTGAATGGTTAACATGCGTTTTAAAAAGATGAAAGACAGCTCCAACTCTTGAGAGAGCAAGAAAGTTAAACGGAAGTTGTTTCATTTGACTTTCCAGGACATCCCCAACAAACAAGAATCCGGCGGTGGCTAAAATACGACGTCATCTCCCTCCTTGAAACGGCTAAAATAATGCATCTAAGAGTGTAAGATGACACGGCCAAAGACGTAAAACCCGACAAAAAGCAAAACAACAATACCTTTACTCTTTTAAAAGACTTAATTAATTATTTGTAATGCATTAAATATGCCTGTGTGTGTGTGTGTGTGTGTATGTATATGTGTGTGTGTGTCCCGGATACAAGTAATAGCCGAGGCCTAGAGGGCGACTGCTAGCAACTATTACAGAAAACATTTTTTAAAAGCCCACATCATCTAAAAAATTATGAGAAAATTATACTTCCGTTTCTAGGAATTGTGATTCGTCAGACTTAAACCTACCTGGCATTCTTCGTTATCCTTAACTTGCTTACAAAAACTCACAGGGGCTAAACCCGGAAGATAAAACGCCGAGCACGAACAGAAATAAGCCACCAGAACAAAACCAAGTGGTATGCGCCTCTTCATTTTATCGCTGAGACGGTTCTCTGAGTATATTGTGAAGTATTACAAAGTAGCCTTTCTTCTAGTGGAAGCTATAGTGTACCAGCTCCACTGAGTTAGCAAAGCGCCGTCTTTCTAATCTAAAGTCAGCGACTGAGCTGGACAGTCAGGAGCATCGGTGACGTCCACCTCTGTCAAGCTATGCGGAAGTCACGGGGTTTTCACCAGAAGACAAACAATCACCTTCAAAATAAATGCATGCCATACGTATTCCATTTTGCAAATTTGGATTTGGGATTTTTTGTAATAATAGATGGACCTGTGATCATTTTTAGAAGGACAATTTATATAAATGAGTATTACGTGCACTTTAATAATCCGTAATTCCATATCCAAATTAGCCGGGCACACAGGTAGTCGTTTTATTTTGACAAGCAATTAATTGGGACACCGTGGAACCTAACGTGGCCTTCAAGAGCACACTTGTTTTCTTGTGTTACATTTGCGAAGAATTAGAAAGAAATTGTATTTGGGGGGAAACGTTATGTGTGAAAACACCGTGGTAGAGCTTTAAAGATAAGATAAATATATAGTAGAAGGGGAAGGGAATTTCAAAGACAACGCTAAAATTAACATTTTATGTAAATAACAACTAGTAAAACTGGAATTGTACATTGTATCACGAATAGGCGGAAGTGGGAAATGTAACTTTCTACACTATGTACTGTAGTTCTCATTAAATTTTGATAACAGTTGGATTGTTATTTAACAGTTCTATCTGAAAGTCATTAATAATGTTAAAAAATACAAATAACAGTACAAGGCAATAAGCAATTTGTAATTCTTTCACAAGTAACCAATCATCTATAGACTAAATACTAGAAAATTTTAAATTATAAAATGTTTTTCCCACTATTGCTAATTTTTCCTGTTAATATGCCACACTGCTATCATAAATTCACTCATATACAAGTATTTAAAATGTGGTTTTCTAATTAATCAGTATTGTTGACAATGTTTACAGGTGTTCATTATTTTTTAGTATTGGACATTCAACTTATTAATTTCCTCATCAGACTCCACACAATACATATCAACAGCAAATAAAACTGGATGTGGAGAGTACTGCAGCAGGGGGGTGGGGTGGAGGAGATGGCTCAAGGAAACCAGCACCACACCAGGTGGGTCTGATTGGCACAAGCTGTGGTGTTTTATTAATCAGCCTCATTCTCTTTTTGGACAGTATTATGCTAAGGTTCATAAGGAATAAAAAGTGGTGGCAATGTACCTGCTGTTGTTTGCAAACCACTATAAAAGCAGAAGAAGGCTCCTGAGGAGAAACACAAGGAGGAGGAGCTGGGCAAAGATGAGCAGAGTAGAGCCTTGCAGCTCTTACTCATGTAGTGTCCTATGAAAGCTAAATAAAACCCTCAGAATGAGAAAATCTGCTATTGTTGGCTTCTTGTGTGAATGTTCCAATAAATGAATGCTGCACTGCAGGTCTTAGCATAATGTTGATAATTTGTTTTTGTTTTGTTTTTTAATTACCCAAAATAGGCTATTTACATAAATGATCTGATCCAGGATGACACCAAGCTTTGTGATAGTGCATCCTGCTTGTATTAATAGTCCACAAGATACTCCTGCAACTTGACTGGAGTCTTCTATTCCTCAGTTTAGTGCAACTAAACAATGTAAAGGCCAAAGATTTATTTTCATATCATTATTGAGTGTATTGACTTACATATCTGGCTGTCCATTTAATTCTAGATTAACTGGGTTTTAGTTTATTTGATTTATAAGATTGGAAGAAGGAAATTAAAGGAAGGATTGCCAAGTTTTTAGTTTATTTCCCATGAAAGGATGAAGAGAATGTTAGTTTTTACATGTACAGTTTTCATTTCAAGATTAAGTTCAAACTTAACAAAAATATGGAACAAGGTAATTGTATATTTCAGAACAGTATATTGAGCGAAATGATTTTTATTTTTTGTTTTAAGTCAAAGTGACCCTGCAGGCATGAAATCACACATTCACTATTAATCTTGTCTCACATTTGAACTGAACACCCACCCTTGAATTCCTCTTTTATCTTCTTGAAGTTAAATATTAGTAGATAAGCTTGTAGTTTTGGAGCCTGGCAAAGGTCTGATGTCATAAAACGGAAAATTGTTCTCTCAGCTCATTGAAATGTCCCTTAGTTCAAACAAAAATACACAACAATTAATTTGCAGATATGTTTTTGTCTATGGGTGCAGGTGTGTTTTCAGAGTGAAAAGGTAAACACAATACATGACCTTATAGGATAATCAACAATAATACAGGGATTTATGTGAGTGAAATGTTCAACATCAATAGAACATACTGTCAACAATCACTCGTGTTAATGTGTTTTGAATTAGGTTGTTGCAATTGTAAAAATAAATTATTTCTATTTTTATTAAGTTATTTTAAGAAAAAATGATTTATATGTATATTTAAAAATAAAATAACTGTTAAACTGTGTTTATATATGACATTGAAGGTAGTTACATTTTGTGATTTTACAGTGGTTTGTTTCGTTTTGAGAGGTTTAGAAATGACTCATTTTTCATCCTCGTTTTGATTCTGATGGTGTAATTCATCGAATTTTTAAACTTTACCAAACCCAATGGGTAATTCGTTGTTTTTAATAGAAATATATGTGTTAGCAAATTTGTTTCCATACTGTTAGAAAAGAAAAAAAACACAATACAATTTGATTATATTAGAATTATGGGATAAATTAGAAAAGTGGGCAATAGTGGCTATGAACATGATACAGGATAGAAGCTAGCTGCATTTATTTATATAATAAACTTTGAGATTGTGGCTGTGGGAGATAACTCGTGGTAAAAAAGGATAAGAAAATACATGAATAGAAAAGAAACATAAAGGTGGTCAAAGCTTGTTGAAAAGCAGTGCAACGCCACATGTGACCGGCAGATGGCAGTAACGAACACTCCTGCCTCCTGCGCAATATCCAACCGGAAAAAGAAGACAAACACGAAGAAGATCCCTTGTTCGGTTTGACGTCGTCGTAGTGGCTGGAAGGGGTGATAGATAGTTTGGGATAAGTTACATTCTTACATGAATGCTTAGTGTGGTTTCGAGACGTATTATTTTATACGTTTTAAAGGTAGCGTGCCAGCTCGTGTAAAGCGGTCCCAGTTAGTTGTAGGTGGAAAATTTGAAAAGCTACGGTCGAGTAACTGCCCTACCGAAACTGCTGGCGCGTAAATCGCCATTTTGAGCGTTCAACGGCTCAAGACTTTCGCGTGCAACAAGGTAATCCATAACAACGATTGGATAACACATTACTGTCAGTCGTATTTGTGGTATTCCGTTTTTAATATATATTTTACTTGTAACGCTTTATTGCAGGCAGAGCGTTTAGCAGAATGGTTGAAGCAGACATACCAGGGAAGCTCTTCATCGGTGGGTTGAACACAGAGACCACCGATAAGGCCTTGGAGCAGTACTTCAGTAAATATGGCAGGATTGTTGAAGGTGGGAATGGAACCTTGAGTCACTTTTTATACATCTCGTGTTTCACAAAACGTCCTGTGTCATAATTCAAAATGACCAAGTTTCATTTCTTGCTGCAGCACATTTTCAGTATTAGCATAATTTTATTACATTTAAGACAATTTCAGTTATTTTCAGTACAGTTGATGTCATTAACACACTTTTTGTAAGGTTTTATGTATAAAAATAAATAATGAAAAACTACACCAAAACAGACTTTGTAAGAGGAAGTAATACAATTATTTTAGTCACCTGAAGCTGTTTATACGCTTAATAAGTTGATTAGTTTTGCACCCTTTGTAGTTATTTGCCATTACTAAACTCAGTTTTCATGTTTCCACATTGCAGTTATTCTGATGAAAGACCGTGAAACAAACAAATCAAGGGGCTTTGCATTTGTTACTTTTGAAAGTCCTGCTGATGCGAAAGATGCAGCTCGTGAGATGAATGGAAAGGTAGATATTTTTTTATGGAGCATAATTAAAGAAAAATTATCTAAAATGTTAACATTGTGACTGTTTCACCAGTCCCTTGATGGCAAGCCTATTAAAGTGGAGCAAGCTACAAAGCCTCAGTTTGAGAGTTCTGGCAGGCGTGGACCTCCACCCATGTACTCCCGAAGTCGTGGTCCACCCAGAGGTCCCCGTGGTTCCAGAGGTGGCTTCAGGGGTCCCCCATCCAGAGGTAAGGTGTTCGTTACTTTTTATTAAGTTTGCAAAAACATTGTAAAATTTAAAATGTTTATATTTGTGGTGTATTTTAAAGATATTGTCTAAAATCTTTATTCTACTTTTTGCATATTTTGATGGAGTAGACTACTATGAGGATTCAGGGGAACCGTACTATAAAGGGATGTCATCTAGAGGCCCCCCGCCAATGAAACGAGGCCCCCCTATCCGTAATGGAGGTCCCCCTCCTAAGAGGTCTGCTCCATCTGGTCCCATGAGTAGGCGTAAGTGTCTGTACCTTGTTAAACTCATCATTTTCCAGAATAGATGCGCACTGCCTGGCCAAAAGAAAAATTGCCATCTCAACAAAGGTTACCCTCTGATATTTTGTTTGACTGCCCTCAGCTTTGAGTATTTCATACATTTGCTGTGGCATTCTTTTGAAAAGCTTCTGCAATGTCATTATGAATTTATATTGATGATTGGAGAGTCTGATCACCGTGCAAAGCCTGCTCCAGCTCATCCCAAATATTCTCAATGGGAATAGGTTCCAGAATCTGGTGGCCAATCCATGTATGAAACAATCTCATTCCCTGTGCACATAAAGTTGCTGAGCCTAGAGCTACCTACTGCAGGAACCCCATATCATAAATCCAGGTGGTGCCTTTTTTTTGACCAGGTAGTGTTTGTAATGCTTGCAGTTACCTTCTGTTGCTTTGAGGAGGTTCTTGTCTTTATGCTGTTTAGTGACTAACTGGCTAAAATTTAATATATTCCAGCCCCAATGTCCAGAGACCGGGATTCCTATGGTCCTCCCCCACCTCGTAGAGACTCGATGTCAAGGAGGGATGATTATCCATCGCCAAGAGATGACCATTACAGCTCTAAAGACAGGTAGGAAATGTCTTGTTTCTGCACAAACAAACTTAAAACAATAAAAAACAAACAATGGCAATAGAAATTTGATTTCTTCTACTATACTCTTTTGACATTAGCTAACAGCTTAACAGATGCTTATAAAAACATTAATCTTTTTAAACTGTTAGAAATATGAGTTATATTCCTTTTTGAATTGTTGCTGACATTTATAGATCCTAAATCAAATTTCACTTAAAGCCATACTATGCAAATTTTTCATATTTTTTAAATAATTTTCTTGAGGCAGCATGTGCTAAAATGTCCTTTTACAGGGTTAATGAAATGTTACTCAGCCCCCACCGCCCTCTGTGGCCAGAATACCACACTTGCAACTTCAGAGTGCCGGTCCAGTCTCTGTTGGATTTAGAAAAAGTGGCGCTGACATGCCTGGTGCTGCAGTCTGCTTCCAGCATGTTTCCTGCATGTTTTAGATCGTGAACACAGCTCATTTGTTTGATTTAGTGATGAAAGCAGACCTACCAACCTGTACGCATTTTGCGTAGCAAGTACGCAATTTTGCATCTAATTACGCTGGTACGACTCACCCCTCTAAACTACGCAAAAAGATGCGGACATGGGAGTTCTGTAGCAAATATGCACGTGTGGTACTCATGTCTGACAAAACGACTCAGCAGCGTGGTGAAGAAGTTTAAGCCAATCATCGTAGAAAAGTGGAGAAAAACGATTCTGCCTAACCTATAGCGTAACACCCCTGCCCCCCTCCTCCCTGCTTCATCCTGCCCGCTGCCTCTTTCTGTGCTCCAGTCCCCACTCGTTGCTGTTCTGGCGTTTAAAAAGGTAAACTATCTCTGTGTGTGCGGGTGCGTGTGTGTCACCGGACCGGACCGGCCAGGCCATCTTTTGGTTAATGTGAACCGTTACGCGCATGGGCGTCGCACCCATAACTGCTCCTCACCTCCCGAGCGGTTAAACACATGCGCACATCGCAAGCTCGCTCCCAGCGCACTCTGCTCGTACCACAGGAGAACTACAGCGTCATTCAGCTCAAACATCTGATTAGAGCAAATCAACACTTAGAGTAGTAAAAGTTCTAAGCACTACCCCTAAATATGCATTATCTCAAAGGTTGCTTGTTGATGTGATTATCTATCTCATACTCAAGAACAAAAGATGAAATTATCACAAAAAGTAAACAAGACGTATCAGATGAAGCTGAAGCTGGTTCCCTTTTTTTAGTTTCAGTCAGAAAGGGCAATTCCAACCAATTTTCTCAGAGCATCTTTGCTCTGCTCTAATTATAAAACTACAACACTTAGACTCTTCAAACATGGGACTAGGGTTTTTCTGAACTAATAGTAAGTCCTTAAAAGACAACAGATGATATTTGAAACATTAGTTTAATTTGTGAAAGTTCAAAGAAAGCAGATTTCAGCACTTTTTTGCATCTACCGGTGAAACGGTAAAGTTAGAATCTGGTGCAAAAGTTGACTCATTCCATGCTAAGCCAAATATTTCAGCCTTTATTTGTTATAATTGTGATGATTATGACTTACAGCTGATGAAAACCCCACATTTAGAATCTCAGACAATTAGAATATTGTGAAAAGGTTCAATATTATAGACTCAGAGTGTCACACTCTAATCAGCTAATGAATCCAGAACACCTGCAAAGGGTTCCTGAGCCTTTAGATGGTCTCTCAGTCTGAGCTGCATTACTGACATAAGTGAACTTTTACATCAGATTCGCATTAGAACTGGCTCTGTTCAAAAACTACAAAACTTAAATTATTCAAACCTTAACTAGATTATATTAGACTGATAGAGTCCTTAAAGAACATTTTGTGATTGGTCAAACCTTTATTTGGTTTGTGGCAGTTCAAAAAAATGCAGATTTCAGAACTTTCTTGCATCTGACTCAGCTTAGGTCTGGTCCAGTGTAAAATACTACAACACCTACAACCCATTCTAACCTGGATTAGATTATTCTACATTAACAGCAGAATCCATAAATTCCAGGTGGTAATTTGTGAAACCTTTAGTTCATAGAAGGCCACTTTCTTTTTGTTATTGCGATTTTGGATTATCATATTAACATATTTTTCAGCTATATAGGCTGATGTTTATAAACAGTAGGGATGCAACGGTCCACTTTTCCCACGGTCCGGTCCGTACCTCGGTTTTTGGGTCACGGTTTCGGTCCGGTTTCTGTTAGGGATGGGACGATACACTTAAACTAACGATACAATGCACCTCGATATGTCATAGTCACGAAACGATATGTCACGATACGATATTAAAAAAAAAAAGGGAAAAAATATTACTGTATAATAACAACTTGTTTATTTTTGTTTCCGTTGCACACAGGGAAACACAAGGCCTAACAGGCCAAACACAAACAAGAACACTCCCTTAGTGCTGCTCTAACCCTAGGTTAAGTTATCTCAGGACTGGTTCTTCTTCAAAAAAACTAACATAACATGTTCTGGTGTAATCAGTGATCTTTGAGCAGAAACAATGTCTCCTGCCTGCAGTGTTGTTGCAACAGGCGCTGTGACTTGACGTGATGACGTCACGACGCACTGCACCGTTCCCCGGATTTTTTTTTTTCATTTAGTTTTACCCTGCTTAATCAGCAGATAGTGCAGTCTGCCTGCCACCATAAGCCCTTTTTATAAGGCACACCATGCTGGCAAATCAGCGTAATATTACCGAATTTTGCGGCATTCGTGCCGCCACGCTTGATAGTAATATTGCTGTAATATTGCGGCTTCGCCGGGCTTATAAACGCACATTAACTTAACAGAGGGAGGTGTCATGACCACGTGATAAATTAATGCCGAGCTCCGGCCGGGAACTATAAAATGAAAATGAAAGTAAACACGGCCACAAGTTTCGTTTTCGAACCAGCTGAGATGATAAACTGGAGCGATGCCTTTATGCCACCATCGCGTAATCTTTTATAAAACGGACATGATTGCGCAACATTACCGCCACGGTCTGAGCTCTTGTAAACGACCTAACGCTCCCAGATGCCTCATCGGCGTTGCGCAAATTAGTGGCATTGTTTTATAAAAAAGGCTTTAGACTGTATGCCCGCCATACACAAATCATGCAGCAGTGCCATCTAGTCTTTATTTCGCGATCCATTTTTTTTTTACTCGATGCATTTTTGTCACGTTTTGTATCGCGAAATTTCGCCAAACGATATTTCGTCCCATCCCTAGTTTCGGTCCACTTTGAATTGTAGAAAAGCTTAAGAAAATCTGAAATTTCCAAACTTTATTTTATTCACGCAATAATGTAGCTTTTCAGATGTATTACTTGTAGTCCAGTGTATAATAATATGTTCAGAGACCAACAGAAATGTCACTTTTAAAATGCCTTTTCAATGTGGTGTCAGTGAGAGGCTATGGCGTCCGAAGCGGGACGCGTAATTTGGAATTGTAGAATGTCCAAGGAAGGTCGCGACTCTGGAGTGTGTTGTGTGAGGGGTTGTGGCCTCTAAGTTCACCGTTTTCTCTCCTCGTCTATATATTCAACTGCAAACCAGAAATGTTCCCACACGGAAGGTTTGTTTGAAGACGGCGCGTCGCATGTTGCCGTGGCTAAGTTTCTCTCTGTAGCGCTTGTTTTGCTCAAACTTTCAGCTCACTGGGGCGGGTCAAACCTGTGACTGGATATTTACTCGCGGGTAGGGAGGGGGTCTGCTGTGAGCAGCTTCAGACGAGACTAGTGCAGGCACACGAAATGAAATTCATCTGCCTGGACAGACAAACGCACCCTGGTGCCGTGAAATAAAAGGACCAGTGCGAAAATAATGGCAAAACCGAAGTCCCGCGGTACACGAGGGTGGATTGTCCCGTGCAGGGAGGACCGAACGGTCCGGGATTTTACCGCGTACCGTTGCATCCCTAATAAACAGCACATTTATTTCAAGAGTTCTGATTGGTCACCCATAAAACTAAACATTTTACATTTCATAATTACAGCAGGTTAAAGATACTGGGGGTGGAAAAATTTGTGGGAATTGATCTTTCTGAATTGGAAACTAAAAAAAGAATCAGAATATTACATTCTTGAAAACAAACACCTATTGCAATATACAGAATAAATCATTACCATTACATTATTTTAATTAATTTTGATTAAGTATTGAAATGTTGGAGTTGCAAAAGTCCGTGAAAAAAAGCCGCACAAGTGGTACTCAAAAAATTTTGACAAGGTTGGCAGGTCTGTGAAAGTAATGAAGGTTGAGGAGACATTTCAGCAGTTGGATTAAGACGAACGCACAGCGAGACAATAAGTTTCACCTTTACTTTCGCTAACGGAACACTAGGGGGTGCTAAAAGCAAGCCAAAGCTGTCAAGTGTGCCTTTAATTTGTATAAAAGTAAACAAAAACTTTCCGATTTTTGTTTAACTTGTGTTCTTTCATAATGATGATTAAAATTTTCATTATCAACCTATAATTGGAGCATCTTGTACAATGTTTTTCAGTTACTCCAGTCGGGATTATAATTCTAGAGATTCCAGGGACTACGGACCTCCCTCAAGAGATTACTCGTACAGAGAATATTCTAATTCCAGCTCCCGTGATGACTATGGCTCAATGTCGAGAGGATACAGGTATGGGTTAATACAAAATTGGAGATGCTGGGGAGAAATTTGACCTGGTGGTTGGATAACAGTTGCTCCTATTTTATAGTGACCGTGATAGTTATGGGGGTGGTCGGGAACCAAGAGGCTACATGGAACGTCCCAGTGGTGGCTCCTACAGAGATTCATATGATGGTTACGGTAAGAAATAACCCCGTGAGCATAATGACAGATTATCACCTTTGCACAACGAAGAGCTGCTCAAGTAACAAACCAAGTCATGGCACTGACCACCTTTTTGTCCAGCCACAAGAAACTTCAGTTTTTTTTGCTTCGTAAGAGAGAAACGATCATCCCCTGACTTCCGTCTACATTTTCACCTCACTCAAAATATTTGTTCATTGGCATTGCAACTACAAACAAAATTTAAAAAGCTGAGTTGAAGTAATACATTTCCATTGCCATGACATTAGTCAAGGAAATGTGTGGCAATATGTAAAGTAACACTGAAACATTGATGTACCTACCAATGTATGCCACCAAAAGGAAACCCCCTCCCCCAAAATCCTTGGAAATCTCTGTCCAGTATGCAATGAATAGCAAAGCACTCCCTCAAGGAGTAAAATATCATCAAGCTGAGTCTGAAAACCTCGTCCTTCCTAACACCTGGACCTCTAAAAAGGAAAAATGGCAACTCAAAAATGGCATGCAGGAAAAGGGTACACACCTCCTACTCATTCCGTGTGCTTGGATGTATTACTGCACTTATCAACCACAATGTCCATGTTGTTGAACTCAAATTGGAAAATTTGAAGCGTACAATCTAATTAGTTTCAGAAAGAATTCTATTGGCAAAACAGTGAGCACTTGACAGTGCAGTAAAATGTATAAATTGAACCTTTCCAATTACCTGAACCATTGACCCTGCAGGTAACTCTCGCAGCGCCCCACCCTCACGGGGCCCCCCACCATCCTATGGTGGAAGCAGTGGAAGCAGTCGTTACGATGACTATGGCAGCAGCTCCCGGGATGGATACAGCAGTCGCGACAGTTACCCCAGCAGTCGGAGTGACCAATATCCACCTAGTCGTGGAGAACGAATGGGCAGGCAGGAAAGGGGCCCAGCCCCCCCTACCGATAGAGGCTACCCTCCTCGTGACTCGTACGGCTCAAGTCGTGGAGGGATACGAGGTGGCCGCGGTGGAAGTCGACCTGATAGGGGCATGGCTCGCAGCAGATACTGAAATGGACTGGGAAATCGATCGCATTAAACGTGAACGCTACTCTCCATACACACAACACGTGTTTTGGAAGAAATCTGTGAAGACAAAATAGGCATGTCTAACTCTGTGGAGTAGGAAGCTTGGCTTTGTATTTTGACTTTCCCAGTTTTGTATGTGTAAGAATTTTATTTTCCTTTTTTAGTTGTTCCTGCTTATGTCACATTACAGTAACAAAGTGTTAGTTTTTGTACATTTAGTGCTGTTGGAATCTGCAATACCCTATAAGTATTTGCTTTCATACTCTAATAAAGCTTTTAGTTGAACCATGGCATCTACTCCTCAATTTGTCAACACAAGACCATCGCAGATACGCTGGATATAAAGCAACAGCACCAAGTAAAAATTCTCTAATTCATAGGTGAGTCTGTTCCTACTCGATTGGAGTGGATTGAGTTCACAAACAAATGAGTTCCAACTGGAATCTGTTTGCAAGATCAGGAAAATGTCACTGTCAAAATGTTCTACTTTAGTTCTCTTGGAAATGGATCCATCACCGTTGAGCAATTTGATGACATGCAACGGCAAAACCAAAGGCAACAACCAAATGCAACTCAACAGCTGGTAAGCAAAGCAACCCTCTTTGTTTCTCGTCTGTAAATGAGTTTCTCAATGTCCTATATTGAAATCTTCACTAAAAAGGTGACATTCAAGACAACATTTGCCTCATGGAACAAAGCAAAAAGGAGATCAACTGAAAAAAGCCCATGTAGATTTTTTTAAAGTCAGCTAAAAAACGTTTGAAGTACAGAAAGAACCCAGGAAGAGTTCTCTCTTGATCAACAAGATTTATCACCCATTTGAGCCATCAGTTACAATTTGCTTAGCGAGTTCAACATTTTTTTTTTATTTGCATCACGAGTATTCTTGATTTTAAAAAACCAAAAAAGCCAGATATAAACAAATTAGGAGCAATTTTCTCAATGTTGAAGCCTTTTCTGCAAGCATGCCTTTTCAAATACTGGAGACTTCTGGAGCAATACCATCAACCTAACGGCCAAACTGGACACAACCATGAAAGAGAACCCAAAGTTGGATGGAAGACAACACTGGAGTTTGCACATTTTGTCAATACATAATTAGGGAAAAGGCAATGGATTAATTTTTCTTTTCATTGCAGGATGAACAAGTCAACCCAGGACAACTGCCCTTACAGTGTGACTGAAATTTGTCCAGACGTTGGACCAATCCAACCTTCATTTGTCGAGTGGACCAATTTTGGTAGGTCCTGCAAAAAGCGAAGCTTTCACTGAGACACATCCAAACTTTGGTTTGACTTTTTATACCTACAACTTTAGGTTTTGAATCTATATGACTTGTCATTTAAAGCAGCTATCTGGAGTTTTCCCCTTTCAGGAATTATGTGTGATTTTTCAGAAATCCGTAAAAGTGATTGTCTTATCATGTACTGTGATATAATGTAAGCAGTACGTCTTTTTTTTTTTTGCTAAGCCCGCCCCGTAGAGCTCCGTGCAATAGGAACAGATCAGAACTAACCAATAGCGTTAGACTATCGCTTACTATTGCTTCAAATTAAAAGCAACATTCCGCAACTTACACCTTAAAATTATGCTTTTTTGTAAAGTTTTGGCGTCATGGTATTATCTATTATGTTCATTTTCATACCTGTGATAGTGTTGGGTTGGGGGGTCCCACGTCTGTTTACTGCACTATACAGTTTTTGAGCTTCGGGTAGCCGTAGGATGTACTGACTGGGTGTCGTTTTACAGCAGTATATGGCAAGCCAAAGGGATTTTAAAAAGCGCACGTTCTAAACGCGCGTTATGTCCACCAAAGGGGGCACAAACTCACGTGTTCTAAAGCGAGCATAATGCGAGTTTAGAACGAGCATTTTTTTAATCCCTTTGGCTTGCCATACTTGTATAACGTAGACTCGCTGAAGCAGTGGCAGATTCACCAAAGAAAGCTAGAAATCCCTTATCAGAGGAACATAGGAAAAGAAAAGAAGAACGTGATAGAGCAAGTAGGGCCGTGCGATTTCACGATATAAGATCGTTAAGAATTTTAATGTAATGACGATCTACCAAAGCTCGGAGATCGTAGAACCGTGTATTTGCATTCTATCACCCGTTTATGCCATTATTTCTGAACGCGGCACACATTTGTTTTGTTTTTTTTCTCAGCCGAGTCACGCCATTTGCTAGTCGTCTGCTTCTGTCGGCACGACAGACACACCGATAAACCAATCATAACTTTAGGCAGCGTGTTGGTTTGTTTAGCTGGGGTGCTCGGTAGAGATGAGGAGAATAATCTAATCGATGCATTAAGATGATGACACACAATTATGAATAGTTGAAGAAGCACACCATAATCGATTGTAGCGCTAGCCACTAGCACTAGCCGCTAGCTTGCTCCGTCTCTAAGCGCTAATCACATTCTCATGCGTCTGCTCAATCAGGAAACCTCTGGGTCAATGTTCTGCTCTAAACTTTGCATTTGGCTTCGTGTCTTTTATTATTTGGGGACGTTCGTTCGTATTTTAGCGAGCCTTTTTACCGTGGCTGCCACCGGAGTTTGTTTATCCTGTGAAGAGACGGGCCAAACCCCTCCTTCGTAGGAAACATCTACGGAGAGCAGCAAGTCCAAAAAGGCAATGAGCGTAATCCGCTGGTAGTGGATGCAAACGCAAACACATCATGAATTTAGATAGATTTTTTTTCTCTGGACAAGAATTATTACTAATATATTTTGAATGATAGGCTATGAGCCACCTCTAAATAGATAAATTATTTTTCATTAATTATAAAAATATAATAAATAAAAGTGCCTGTGGGACATTTGAGACATGCCATTAAACAGAACTTGGTCCATTCTCCAACATTTCTGAACTTATTTGTTCAAACAAATAAATAAACTAAGCCCTGGAACTGTGGCATAAATATTTAACTCTAAAGCTACTCCAAAGACATTAAAAGCTAATATATGAACCCATTATGGATTTTTAAATGGAAGGTATTTTTTGTTTGATCATGTTTATTGTAATAGAACAAATTAGCTATTTTTCTTACCTAAATTAAAACAAGTGTTCAAACAGTACCCTGTCTGAAATATTCTATCATATTTTCTGTGAAGGGGTATGCTTTTAAATGTATCTATTTTATTGGTAAATAACTTCCAAAATGTATGAATTGTCGAAATGGAAAAAATCGTGATAAAATCGAGATCGTGATTTTGCAAAAAATAAATCGTGATATTATTTTTTTTCCATATCGCCCACCCCTANTCTGCTCAATCAGGAAACCTCTGGGTCAATGTTCTGCTCTAAACTTTGCATTTGGCTTCGTGTCTTTTATTATTTGGGGACGTTCGTTCGTATTTTAGCGAGCCTTTTCACCGTGGCTGCCACCGGAGTTTGTTTATCCTGTGAAGAGACGGGCCAAACCCCTCCCTCGTAGGAAACATCTACGGAGAGCAGCAAGTCCAAAAAGGCAATGAGCGTAATCCGCTGGTAGTGGATGCAAACGCAAACACATCATGAATTTAGATAGATTTTTTTTCTCTGGACAAGAATTATTACTAATATATTTTGAATGATAGGCTATGAGCCACCTCTAAATAGATAAATTATTTTTCATTAATTATAAAAATATAATAAATAAAAGTGCCTGTGGGACATTTGAGACATGCCATTAAACAGAACTTGGTCCATTCTCCAACATTTCTGAACTTATTTGTTCAAACAAATAAATAAACTAAGCCCTGGAACTGTGGCATAAATATTTAACTCTAAAGCTACTCCAAAGACATTAAAAGCTAATATATGAACCCATTATGGATTTTTAAATGGAAGGTATTTTTTGTTTGATCATGTTTATTGTAATAGAACAAATTAGCTATTTTTCTTACCTAAATTAAAACAAGTGTTCAAACAGTACCCTGTCTGAAATATTCTATCATATTTTCTGTGAAGGGGTATGCTTTTAAATGTATCTATTTTATTGGTAAATAACTTCCAAAATGTATGAATTGTCGAAATGGAAAAAATCGTGATAAAATCGAGATCGTGATTTTGCAAAAAATAAATCGTGATATTATTTTTTTTCCATATCGCCCACCCCTAAGAGCAAGAGCAAAGACCAGAGTTAATATTGGGCCGTCTTTTCCTCACTGGAGAGCTCTTTTAGAAAGAAAGGCATGAACTATGGACTCTAACCTAGCCGTGCTGCTAATGGCTAGGTAAGTAATAAATTATTTCACCGGGGTTATTGTGTTTGGTCGGGCATAAAGTTGTTATACAGTCCTGATAAAACTATTTATTCAATGTGTGGAGGTGGAAAAGTTTGTTTTCGTTGTTTTGCCTGACATTAGGAATGTAAACATGCCTCTTATGCCCGAGAGAGAGATTTAATGTTACGACAGTGACGTTACGCAGCAAGCCTCTAGAGGGCGACAGAGACCATATAACTGCAAAGTTGCGGAATGCTGCTTTAAGGACGCACCTCGGCTGATGCAGAGTTGATGAACTTTTCACGGACAATTAAGTCTTTAAAATATAAATATATGAAAATACAACATGAAATGAGAATAATAATTGTGAAACGTGTTTTATCTCTGTCGGCCACAGAAGCACATTCATAAACAAGGAACGTGCAGTCGCCATCTTAAATAAACGAATCGACTGACTCTTGGTGTGATATGCTTGTCAGCCACTAGATGGTGCCATCGGATAAAAGAAATATTCCAGACAGCCACTTTAAGCAATCCATTGCAATGTGAAACGTGTAAATTTAAAGCCATGTTGTGCAAATTTTCATATTTTTAAATTGTTTTCTTGAGCCAGTATGTGCTAAAATAACCCTTTACAGGGTAAATGAAATGTTACTCAGACCCCCACCGGCCACCCTCTGTGGCCAGAATACCGCACTTGCAACTTCAGGATGGCGGGCCGCCTCCTGTTGCACTTAGGGAAAAAAAGGAGCTACCATGCCTGGAGCAGTCTGCTTCCAGCATGTTTTAGATCTTGAACAAATCTGATTTGTTTGATTTAGTGATGAACCGCTCCTGTGGAAACTAATGAAGGCTGAGGAGACATTTCAGCAGTTAATTTAAGGTGTTAAAATGATAAACGCCACAGCAAGGAGATAAGTTTCACTTTTGGTTCTACTAAATGGACACTAGGGGGTGCTAAAAGCAAGCCAAAACTGCATAGAATCCCTTTAATATCTGTGTAAACGTTTAGTTGCCACCTTTTTCCCACCCTCTGAGTTTGCAGGTATGAAAAATAGATGCTTGTAAACTAATAAAATAGAATGATGTTTTTGTTCTTCTATGCCGGCTGTTTGCTTGCGTTTCCGTACCATGTCACTTTACGTACCATTGTTACAGCCTTGCTGTACCGAACGTAATGTAGCCCGTCAATTACCCTTTTGCCGGCCCCGCCCCCAAAACGGCTATTGTCCAATCACACATCATAGCAACCGTTACTATCTGACAACTCCAAACAAGATGATGAAGCTAAACCTAATTTATACTACTAAGCATTAGCCTCGATAGTAGTCGTGTCCTCTTCGTTCCCCTTCAGAACCTCCTCATCGAGCTCAACCAGCAACAGCCAAGCATGAGTGCGCCCCCTGCCCGCGGCTGGGCGGAAGTCCGCCTCCCAGACTATCCAAGACCCTTTATAGCCTCTTTTAAAAAACAGTGCCACCAATTTGCCGCAGCGTCGAGGCGGCATCTGGGAGCCTAAGGTCGTTTATAAGAGCTCAGACCGTGGCGGTAATGTTGCGCAATCATGTCAGTTTTATAAAAGATTACGCGATGGTGGCAAAAAGGAGGTATGGGGGCGGTCTCTACGCTGTCGCGGACGTCCGTGTATTTTGGACATAACTTGCTTTTTATTGTGATCGAAGCCGTGCTCCTTAAGTTTTTTTCCCCCAGTCAGCTACAGGTGTGTGTGTTCCACAGTCCCTGTGAGCTGTCAGATGATCTGAGCTGCAGATCTAACGGAGAGAAGCTCCTGGAGCTCTGCATCGCTCCAGTTTATCATCTCAGCTGGTTCTGTTTACAAAAACTAAACTTATGGCCGTGTTTACTTTAATTTTCAACATAGTTCCCGGCCGGAGCTCGGCATTAATTCATCGCGTGGTCATGACACCACCCTCTTTTGCGCCAAGGCTTAATGTGCGTTTATAAGACCGGCTAAGCCGCAATATTACTACCAAGTGTGGCGGCACGAATGTCGCAAAATTCCCGCAACGTGATGCTGCCATGGCGCGTTCATAAGAAACACGTTGCGGTAATATTCCGCTGATTTGCCGGCACGGTGTGTCTTATAAAAGAGGCTTATAAGACACACCATGCCGGCAAATCAGCATAATATTACCTCAACCGTGTGTCTTATAAACGCACATTAAGCCTTGGCGCAACAGAGGGTGGTGTCATGATCACGTGATGAATTAATGCCGAGCTCCGGCCAGAAACTATATTGAAAATGAAAGTAAACACGGGCATAAGTTTCGTTTTGTAAACAGACTCAGCTGAGATGATAAACTGGAGTGATGAGCGCTGGGAGCTTTTAGAGCTGCCTGCAACTCAGATCATCTGACAGCTCACAGCGACACCGCGTCCCCGCCACCGCTCCTCGGATCCACACGTCCCCGGACGCCGCCTTCTCCCGAACTCCCGACTCCTTGTTCCCTGCTACGCTTTGCTCAGCAGAGCTGACACTAATATATCCCTCCACTGCATACTGTAACCCTTTTTGACTTGATCTAGATGATATTGCGGAGGAATTGCTCCAAAAAATGTCGCTGACATGCATCTGTCTACTTCTTTTTATCGCGGCAATCTGCCGAGCTGGTCAGTGTTTGATCCACTTGTTGTCGGACTTAGCAACAGTAACTAAGGGGGGCGGGGCTCGGCAAAAGGTCAATTGAAGTGAAAGCGAAGTGAAAATGAAGCAATGCGGTATTTTAAAAGAATATGAGTTAATAGTTGATTAGTTCATTGTGATGGCCTTAATTTTTATTTTATCAGGTCTTTAAAAGTCTTGAAAAGGTCTTAAATTAAATTTTGAGATCCCTTCATATACCCTGTTTTAAGGAATGGACCAGTGGGTGGGGGGAGGTTGATCTTAGTTAACTTTTTCACACCTTCTGAGTATCAGGTTACTAAACAACTCCAAGTAATTTCAAAGTGACTTGGGACACTGATCTGATCACGTCATTTTCAGAATATTGGAATGGGGTGGGAAAGATCGACCTGAACTTTATAAAGTAACAAACATTACCTTTTAAATTCATCCTGAGATATAATTTTTCAGACAAACTAACAATGGCTTAGTTTGAATTTTAAAGGAGTCATCACCTGAAATCTTCACTTTTCCACTTGAAAAAATGTATATAATGGCTTCCTAATGATTTTTCACTGGCTGAGAAGCCGATATTCAACATTGACGCATTTGTTTAATCTTGCCTTCTTCAACCAGCTCACAATCACCCCACGAGCATGCGCATTCCAAAACGAGAACTTGAGTTCTGGCCGTATATGCCGACACAAAGGTCGAATATAAACAAATATGAACCGGCAGCGAACAAACAAGCACAACAAAGCTCATTTCATAACGTGAAACGCATAAATTATGTCTTACCGTTGACGACTCATGTTATAATCTGTGTTATGGGAAACAAAACTCCGATCGGTTTGTGTATTCCATCTTCACAACAGCATAAGAGCCGATGCCTGGCTGTTAGCTTGCTTTGTCCCAACTCAACAACATGCGAGGGTGCCATTACTCACAAGGCGAGGCTCGGGCTCGTAAATACACGGTTAGATCCCGTAGGTCACTGCCAGGTCGGGTTCAGTTATAACTTTTGTTGTTTTGGAGCGAGACGCTGAAGCTGGTTCCTTCCACCAATCAACGCGCTCCTCATTCCCGCGCGCGTCCGAGACAGCCAAAATATCGCGTGTGATCTCGCGAGGAGATATGCCCTTTACAGAAAAGGATCAACAAAATCACATTTTTTATTTATTTTTTCCAATACAATTTATTTTAATGGTCTAAAAGACTATAATAGGATGTAGATATCCACGGTATTATAGGTGATGACCCCTTTAACAAGTTCCACTACATCAATATTTGTTATCTTGACAACATCATGACATCACACAATTTAAGGCAGCCGAGGGAATTCAGACTCCATAATATGTAACTGTTCACAGCCTAATAGAGGGCTAACATTTTGCCTCAGGAGAGCAACAATATCTGCAGTTTGGATGTATTTTAGACCGGACAGTGAAGGCAGAGAAAAACTTGTGCACGCTGGGTATTTCACAAGTTGGATAAGACAGAGGCAGAGCTGTGTTCAACACTACAAATCTGGTACTCCACCTTAAAAACCTTGTTCTCATTGGGCTTTTGCCTTCAGGGGTCGCCACAGCGAATCACCTGTCTGTACTTAGTTCTAGTCCAATACCTTAAAAAAACACTCAACACAGAGCACCATCCTCCAATTTCACAGCGACAACTCGGATAAAACACAAAGCCAGTCGACACTGAAATATACGTTAAAGGTGTTGAATACTGAAAAAACATTTTTTAATTATTATTTCTGACTATAATCATTCTGAGTTTTTCATACAGGCTGAACATGAAAATAGTTCTCTACACCTATCTTCTGCATTAGCTTCTCATAGAAAACAGAGGGGGAAACGCTCGGGTCAGAAAAAGCCACATGGATCTACATCACACTGAAATTTTGCATTCATGGACTCATTCATCTTGGCTCGCGACAGGGAAGGCTGTGGTTGGTTTAGCAGCCAGGAGAGAGCAGAGAAAGTCTCAGCTAGTAGAAGATAACCGTTAGCATTAGCAACTCCACAATGCCGCAGAACTCCTTTGGGCTTGTGTTATTTGTGGGGATAAAACATCAGTGTTGCTGAGCAAACTGAGCCAGTGGTAGAGTTGCGTTGCTGTTATCCAGTCAGAAGCGAGATGTCCAAATATCAGGAAATTAAAGTCCAAAACCTGCCCCCTGAAACTGGGCAAAGATTACTAGGTTCTTAAAGACCCATATAAGGATCTCCAAAGGTACACACTTAAAACTGTGTGGTTAAACCAAACTCAAGGCGATATTTTAAACTTAAAAAAAAAAAAAAAAGGTTCTCTGAATGTAACCAAAAGGGAGATCTACTCCACACGAAAGATTCAATTGAATTTCAATTAAATTTGTAAAGCCCCTTCCTACCCGTAATCAAGGGGGCCCAAGGTGCTTAACATAATTTTAAAAAACAACTAAAACACAATAAAACTATGCAATAAAATACAAAAATAGAACATTCAAATTTAAAATACAAAAATAGAACATTAAAAGATGAGAGTTAAAAACAAAACAATGATCAAAAAATTTAAACATGAGTAGAAAAACTAAGAATAGAATCTAAGATGAACCTTAAGCCTGGCTTTAGAAGTAGGCAGCGATGTGGACTTTCTTATTTTTAGTGGAAATTGGTTCCAAAGCCAAGGACTCGGAACCGAAAAGGCACAATCACCTCTGGACTTGCGCTTTGACCGCGGTACCACTAGGTCACTCTGACCCGAACATAGCGATCTTCCATCCATCCATTTTCTTCTGCTTATCCGGAGTCTGGTCGCGGGGGCAGCAGCTTAAGGAGGGAGGCCCAGACCTCCCTCTCCCCAGCCACTTGGGTCAGCTCCTCCGGGGGAATTCCAAGGCATTCCCTGGCCAGCCGAGAGACATCCCTCCAGCGTGTCCTGGGTCTTCCTTTGGGTCTCCTCCCGGTTGGACGTGCCCGGAAAATCTCACCAGGGAGGCGTCCAGGAGGCATCCTAATCAGATGCCCAAGCCACCTCAACTGGCTCCTCTTGATGTGGAGGAGCAGCGGGTCTACTCCGATCCCCTCCCGGATGACCGAGCTTCTCACCCTATCTCTAAGGGAGAGCCCAGCCACCCTGCGAAGAAAACTCATTTCGGCCGCTTGTATTCACGATCTCGTTCTTTTGGTCACTACCCAAAGCTCGTGACCATAGGTGAGGGTAGGAACGTAGATCGGCTCAGCTCTCTCTTCCCCACGACAGATCAGTACAACACCCGCATCACTGCAGACACAGCACCAATCCGCCTATCGATCTCACACTCCACCTTTCCCTCACTCGTAAACAAGACCCCGAGATACTTAAACTCCTCCACTTGGGGCAGGACCTCGTCCCTGACATGGAGAAGGCATTCTACCCTTTTCTGACTCAAGACCATGGTCTAGGATTTAGAGGAGCTGATTCTCATCCCAGTTGCTTCACCCCCGGCTGCGAACTGATCCAGCGAAAGCTGGAGATCACGGTCTGATGAAGCCAACAGGACCACATCATCTGCAAAAAGCAGAGACCTGATCCTTAGGCCACTAAAACGGATCCCCTCACCACCTTGGCTGCACCTAGAAATTCTGTCCATTAAAGTTATGAACAGAATCGGTGACAAAGGGCAGCCTTGTCAGAGTCCAACTCTCACCGGAAATGAGCCCGACTTACTGCCGGCAATGTGGACCAAGCTCCGACACTGGTCGTACAGGGACCTAACAGCCCGTATCAAGGGGATTGGTACCCCATACTCCCAGAGTACCCCCCACATGGCCCCCCGAGGGACGCGGTCAAACGCCTTCTGCAAATCCACAAAACACATGTAGATTGGTTGGGCGAACTCCCACGCACACCTCTAGGACCCCCCCAAGGGTATAGAGCTGGTCCAGTGTTCCACGGCCAGGACGAAAACCACATTGCTCTAAGTAGAGGGACCACCACCCTGGTCTGCCAATCCAGTGAAACTGCCCCCGATGTCCACGCGATATTGCAAAGCAGCGTCAACCAACACAGCCCTACAACATCCAGAGCCTTAAGGAAATCTGGGCGGATCTCATCCACCCCTGGAGCCTTGCCACCAAGGAGTTTTTTGACCACCTCAGTGACCTCGGCTCCAGAGATTGGAGAGCCCAACCCAAAGTCCCCAGACTCTGCTTCCACCCTGGAAGACGTGCCAGTGGGATTGAAGAGGTCTTCGAAGTACTCGGCCCACCGATTCACAACGTCCCGAGTCGAGGTCAGCAGCACACCCTCCCCACTGTAAACAGTGTTGGTAGTGCACTGCTTTCCCCTCCTGAGATGCCGAACATAGCGATCTTGAAGGAACATAATAGGTCAGCAGCGAGGCTAAATATGGTGGGGCAGTTCCTGACAAAGAGTTAAAAACAAAGACCAGAATCTTGACGAGGATACAACATTTCACTGGTAACTAGTCCAAAGCAGCTACGAGGGGAGTGACATGGTCTCACTTCCGTGCTCCAAAAAGAAACTGAGCCACAGCATTCTGGACCAGCTGTTGTCGAGTAAGGATAAGGACTGGCTCAGGCCAGCATACAGGGAGCTGCAATAATTTAATCTAGAGATGACAAATGCATTTGTCACAGTTTTTAATTCCTGTTGTGTGAGGATCGATTTAATCTTAGATAAGCTCCTCAACTGGTAAAAACACGAACGAACAACAGAATATACTTGAACATCAAACCGTAAAGTAGAACCTATTTTAATACCCAAATCTGTAATTACAGACTTCTCATAGGGTAGCAGCGATAAAAGGTCCAATCCATTGGGCTGTTTGTTATTCGGGGTAAAAACTATTATTTCAGGTTTGCCCTCGTTCAGAGTCAAGAAATTGGACCCCATCCATTGAGTAACATCCTGTAAACAATTCACCAACTGCTGTATGCTACCCCTGGTCCCTTGCTGAATTGGCAAATAAAATTGACAATCATCAGCGTAGAGATGGAAGCTAATTTTATGTTTCTTAAACAACAGTCCCAGTGGTAATAGAGTGAGAACAGCAGGTGGCCCAAAACAGAGCCCTGGGGAACACCCCACCTAAGCTCAGCATCTCTTGATGAATAAGAACCAAGAGAAACTGAAAAAGTCCTATCCATAAGATAGGATCTCATCCACTCTAACACAGAACCAGAGAGCCCCACCCAATGTTCCAAGCAATTCAACAAAATCTGATGGTCAACATCAAATGCTGCTAAGTCCAACAGCAGCAGAACCACTGCCAGCATCAGTTGCGAAAAATACATCATTTAAATTTTTTAAGAGGGCAGTTTCAGTGCTGTGTCCAGTCCTGAAACCAGACTGAAATGGTTCCAAGATTTCATTTTGAGCGAGAAAGGACTGAAGCTGCAAGTACACAACACGCTCACAGTGTTTGCGAAAACTTTTCAGCCACGCCTGCCAAACTGGTAGACGTGAGAGCGTCTCACGCAGGACATTTTTGAACCACGTAGGACAAAATCCTCGCGGGCTTCAGACTTGTATCTATTTAACAGTGGGTATTGTAGTGACCTCTGACCTTTACATATTATACATATTTTTATTGTGACAATAATCTGTTGACATAATTTGAAAAAAGAACCATCAATGTGATTTTCTGCCAAATTCATAAAATGAGGATTAACAGAATTTATTAGGAAATTAATAGAGATCATATAATTATTATAAATTATTATGAAACACCAGAAACAACATATTATATATGAAAATATTTCTAAATATTGTAATGATCCATAAAGGCTGCACTGTGCCGTGGTCCCCGAAATGCCTAGAAACGGCCCTGGGTGTGGGACTGAGTTTTGAAGGTGATCTGAATTGTATCAAATAAATAAATATTACATGCTTATAAATTATTATTATTATAAAATTATAAACGCGTAGTGGATATGTCTGCCTACATTTTCCTTTTCAAACACTGTTTTGTTTTTTATGCGACTATTTTCCTGCTGTCTCTTAGCTGCATCTCCTCTCAATCCTCCAGAAAAACTGCTGCCTGGCTTCTTACTTTTCACCTCACAAGTTACTTTTGAAATTAGCCGATCAAAAAGATCCGTCGACCGCAAAAATAGCGGAGTGTGCGGCCGCGCCAGTGAGGTGACGTCACCGATGCACGGGAGATGATCCCTGCAGCCGCATAGCGCGTCAGGCACAATGAAAGAGAGTATGAGCAAACGTGAACGATCGCGTGTTAATTATGTTTTTTTTTTTTCGCATCAGTAATCAGCGCTCTGCCGCTGTCCATCCTCTCCGCCCAAAAGAAGACCCGCTACGCTGAGAGTCCAAATAAATAATGAAATATATGTAGAAACTAGATCTTTTGAGGGGGAAGCCAACAAACAGTCTGCAGTTTTCAGGAAGTTTATTTTATTTTGGCACGTTCAGAGTAGACGCACGGCGTCGGTCATAATGTCCGACGATGTGAAGTTTTTCGTCGGACAATATTAAATCACGTCGGTAATGTCCGACTGTCCGACGTGTTTTCGCAAACACTGCGCTCAAGTATTTTAGCACAGAAAGGCAAATTTGAAATTGGCCTATAATTGGAACAAATTAATAGTGGCCGCACAACAGCATGATCAACTCAAAACCAAAACGTAAAAGCTTATCCAAACACAAGAAGCTACAAAAATGCTAACAGTAGCTTTACCAATGTTAAGGTCAAGTTACCAAGTTTAAATATACCAAAAAGACGCCGCAAACAAGACCACTGCGGAGGAGTCTCCAATCCATCCATTTGCTCCCACTTATCCAGAGTCTGGTCGCGGGGGCAGCAGGTTAAGGAGGGAGGCCCAGACTTCCCTCTCCCCAGCCACTTGGGCCGGCTCTTCTGGGGGGATCCCAAGGCGTTCCCTGCACTGGTGCTAAACTCGCCCACCAAACCTAAGTGCTGTGATTGGCAAGACACAAGACTGCCAGGGCCTACTGAGGCTCCTATGGCGTGTGGCTAGACAGACCTGCAGAGCAAAATCCTTTTGTTTCTGATACTGTATGTCTAGATTTCCAGGCTACCTTTAAATATCTTTGTTGGCACTTTATATTCAGATCTTTCGGAGTTGTTAAAATGGACAGACATTTTGAAAATGACAAATTGAATTCAGATAAGATTGCTGATCCAAAGTGTAACCATATGTAACTTTTTTTTCTTTCTTTCAGGTGCTGAGCCAGCTCTCTGCAGGTGTTGGATGAATCAAATGAACTGGAGCAACTTATTGAAAGTGGGAAGAATTCAGGATTTCTTTAAAAATGCTTGTTTTTAATAAATATTTTTCTAAGAGCAGTGGTGTCAAGTTATTTAATTTTTTCTAATATTGTTAAAATATAGTTGGTACATGTCTGCCTTGAAGATATATGAAAGTTTGTAATTAGTTTTGTAAAAATTATTTTAACCAAAAATAAGTAGATCTTGATTGTTTATATATTTTTTATGATTGGGTTTATCAAAGTGGAAAACTCGTAATGCATTTTTAAAAAAGCTTAACGAACCTATTTTGCTTTCATTTGACAAATTTTCTAATTTGACAGCCTTCTATCCCAAATATATATTTTTATTCTGGATTATTTTTCGCCCTCCTTTTGCATAATGTGATGAACACCAAACATGATTTATGTTTTCTGAGCCTTGGTGTGATAGGAGAGTAAACTAGCAGGAAACGTGGCCGATAATAAGCCAGCGTATTGTTGAGGTTCCTGTTTACCAGTAGGGGTGATCATCAGTTTTGCGTGCTGAAACTGCTTCGCCTCTCCCCCCACACCGCCTCTTTTTTTAACTTCTTGCAGAAGTGCGGATGTGAGCTGCATATCGATACGGAACAGGCCGCCAGTTTTCTTTTAGCTATGCGGGCTTTTTAGGCAATGGTCGTTTTGCGGAGCTATGAATCCCGAGGAGCAGACGGTAACGTGGTTGATATCACTGGGAGTGCTCAGCTCGCCTAAAAAGAACATAGCGGACCCGGAGGAGTTTCTGAAAACATCACTCAAGGATGGGGTCGTCCTGTGCAAGCTCACGGAGCGGCTCATACCCGGCTTCACTCCCAAGGTGAGCTTCTGATTTAACAAGTAAATAAAGAATGATCGATGGTTCTTGTTGAAAATAAGGGAGGGGTTTGATGAAAGCGATACCGACAGGAACTTCTTGCGCTTAACAGGCTTAGCTTTCTGTTTGCGAGCCTTAAGTTTCAACAGCGAACTTTTTTTTCGTTCAGTGAAAGTGTTGCGTTGGATAACGGCAGCATCTAGTGGCTTTACTGACGAGGGGTTTTCAGTAAGTGGCTTCCTGTGAAGCGATAAAAATGTTCCGCATTCTTGATCTGAGTGGATCAGTGTGAACACTTACCAAAAACAGGACACATTCTCTATCTAGACTGCACTAAACACGTCCTATTAGGGGCAGATTGAACAGAGGGTTTCACTAAAGCCACGGAATTTGGACTTCTTATTTTGATACATGTGTACTTTTATGTTAAGTCTGGAGATAACAAAGTTGATAGTGATAAACAGTTGCAAAGTCAGGTCGTCACTTCCTCTTGAACGGCTGCTCTTCCCGGTGTGTGCGACCTCCCCAGAGCAGAAGGCAACCGGAAGTCGCTGCTTCTGCTTTACTCGACTCGCTCTTTTTTTAGATAGTTTCGTATCTTAACTTTTGTAGTTTCACGTTATATTCAATAAAACTTTTCGATTAAGCCACAAACCAAAATAACTCGCTAATGTACACTCTCCATCACCTCGTGCTCGCCAGTAACACAGGCAGACTTTTACTTTGAAAGTCAGTAGTGAGCGGATGTTTTGCTCAAATATGGCTCTCTTGGCGTTTCACTGGGGTTTATGGTTATGTCTGCATGAAGGAGGCGCACGAAGAACCAAGCACTGTTTGAAATCACGAGATTATCGTTGGATTGCCACTACATTGTTACTGTCATCAGATATGGGACTGAAGTGATGCTTGAAGCGGTGTAATGTGTATGTTTGATGACTGTTTGGTACACTGAACCGATGGACAGCATGTGTTATAAATGTACTTATTTCGTGTGCTCAGTATTGTCAGGATCCCAGAACTGAAAGCGACTGCATTGCCAACATTAAGGAGTTTTTAAGAGGATGCTCGTCCTTGAAAGTAGAGGTAAGTTGACTCGTTTATTCGATTAAATGTGTCATCATTTTGAGGACATAAATTGTTATTTTCTCTTGTTTAGCCATCCCTGACTGTTGCAGTTTTCAGAAATATTTGATAACAGTCTTTAATATGTTGTGATCTGCTAAGCATGCTGACATATGGTGTCCTATGTTTATATGGATCAGGGTAGATCGCTCACTCACTCACTCACTCACTCACTCACTCACTCACTCACTCACTCACTCACTCTTAGATAAACTAAAAGAAAGATAACTCTGATTGCATCACGCTGTATTAGAAAAACCACAAACTTAAAGTTTACTTCCTCACAAACTTCTCTTTTACATTAAAATGCAAATTAATACATTTTTGGGCGCAGGCTGAAAACTCTCTGTCCTGGGTTGCAAAAATATATCCTATAGGAGAAACAGTCGAATCATTTGCAGATGTTGGGAGTTTCTTGGTTGTTTTACCAGCAGCTGCCACAGTGGACATTAATGATGTTTCCAGTGTTATAAATAATCTGTTTTGGTTTTGAAACACATCACTTGGTCTCTTTAAACAGTCAATTGAGTCAGCAAGCCTGGCTTACTTTAGTGGTTGAGTAGTTCTGCCCAGCTGGGTTGTTATGTCTGGGAGGTCCTGTTAGCTTTTACCCGCCAGCTCCGCTTTAGCCCATAATTAGACCTTCTGTGACCAGTCAGTAGGTCAGTGGCAGATGTTTTCTGAGACGTTGTCGAATGTGTCAGCCAGAGGATGTCTGTGTGACTACTGGAGCTGGCCCTTACCTCAGTGATTATGGTTAAAGTTTATTTTCTACCCCCTTTTTTTTGCTGTGGCAGTAGTGGCAGCTCTCTGTGTGACTACACACACAAAAGCAGTCATACTGCTTTCACTTCTGCTCTGAGATAAACAAAGAGGAAGAAGCACCGATTACTGATCAGGGCTGTTTTTTTTCACTGTTATGAGCTGCTTGAAAACATGTATTTGCTTTTATTATCATGCAACTTTACTGTAGAGTAAAATGTGTATAGCATGACTCCTCTACTTTCATATTACCTTGACCTGTAAACTGTGTTATCTTTTTGTTTTTATCAGATTAAAGCAAGCGTAGTGCATCCTGATAGTTCTATAGATCTTAGAGCTGATCACACACCTGGGGACGTTACACACAACTCTGAATGAGGCAGATCATGACCGATGTTAATACTACTCAAACTCTATATTTAAGATGTTTTATTTAAAATGTGAAACTTCATCTGCTGGAGGGAAAGCCGATAGCTGTCTGAGACTGGATAAGCAAGCTGTGTGTGCGTGCGTGCGGGCGTGTGTGTGCAGAAAGTGAATCACAAATGAGCATGGCTCTGTGTTTTCTTTCAAAATATGGGTCATGCTCAACATGTCAGTTTTTATCTTTATCTAGTTGCAGGCTTCTTTAAATCCCTTTGTGCGTGCGTGTGTGTTTAATTGTGTGTATCTGTATGTGTGGGGTCTTTTTTCTGTTTGTGTTACGAAGTAAGTTTTCTCTTTCTTTCTGCCATTGTGTGCTCAATAAAGAACCAGAACTCAGATATGTTCCTCTGTATGAAAAGGTCTAAATTTGACTCTAGGTTCAGTCACTTCCAGCTCAGATGAACAGGATATTTTTAGGTTTTTCTGGTCTGACTGCATCTTCTCTGATGTTTTTTCCACCCAGGGCTTTGAACCAGAGTGCTTATATACTGGGGAGAATTTTGGCAAAGTCCTGAATACACTGCTGGCAGTCAACTTTGCCACACAAGGTAACAGTTTTGCGCTTTCTCTCTGCCCTATGTTTAAAACTATTTGGTCGCCCACACCTAAAATGTAAGCTTTGGCTATGGTGCACATTAGCCACTTAATTGTTTTGATAAGCTAGCACAAAAGGCTGGCCCATCCATGTGTGAAAGTGATGTCATGTTTTCTGAACTTCTGTTTTTAAGTCTGGGCCTGAAGGAACCTACGTAAACAAGTATTGTTGTTTTAGTAAACGAGAAGCTGCTCTCTGCATCAATAAAGGTTACATATCTTGCTGACAGATGAAAATTATTTATCACCTCAGAACTTCCCAGATGCTGAACTCTCACCTGTTCTCTTAGTTACCTCTAGATGTTGACTTTAAAAAGAAAAAAAAACTTTGAGAGTCAAAACTCTACAAAAAGTATGTGTCCTTAAAAATATCTAATTGAAATGGTTGACTAAATACATCACTTTTAATGGAGAATGCCATGAATGCTTGGTGTCTGAGCCCTGCCGCGGATCTTTTCTCATTGAGATCTTTGAAAATGTGGATTGACAACTGGCAGAGCGGAGTGTGTTTGTGTCACGCTGTGCTGCAGTTATTTATTAGCAGATATTTTTAGCGTTCCCGAAACGGTGTCCGATGATTTTGCTGCATTGTCCTGAATTATTGAGGTGATAAGAAGTCATCTAGCATTTAAAGGTGAGAAACTGTTATTTTACACATTCTTTTTGAAATATGATAAGTCAGTCTGAGTTTCACACACAGGTTGAACATGAAAATAGTCTTCTACACCCGATTTCCTGCATTAGCCACTGAAAGAAAATAGACGGGGAAACGTTCGAGTCAGAAAAAGCCACGTGGATCTACGTCACAGATTATTAGCATTCATGGACTCACCCATCTCGGCTCGCGACGGGGGAGGCTGTTGTCGTTTTAAGGCTGATTTATACTTCTCCGTCAGCTCGAGTGAGGAGTCGCGCAAATGCATTGATAGAGATTTTTTTCCTTCTGACTTTTTCTGCGAGGCGTTTTTCAATCTGTTCAATGTCTGTCACTAGATATCTTTTTATTTTTTGAGGGGGCAATGGTAATGCTGTTGACGAATTTAAAGGAAGCCGTGTTCTGACCAGTCACAAGTTTGCGGTCTCCGTCACTTTCGACAGATGGTTAAAAAGTTGGGCATGTCTCCATCAGCCTATGTGAGCCCGTCGGAGAGCCCTTGCGCCGAAGCATAATGGCGTTGCATGTCTCCGTACCCATGCAGACAGAGAAGTATAAATCAGGTTTTAACGTCCAGGAAACAGCAGACATCGTCTCGGCTAGTAGAAGCTAACCGTTAGCATTAGCAACTCCACAAAATGGCAGAACTCCTTCAGGCTTGAGTTATTTTTGGAGATAAAACATCAATGTTGCAGAATGAAAGGAGGCAGTGACAGAATCATATTGCAATTAGCCAGTCAGAGGTGAGATGTTTGCAAATCAAGAATATTAATAAGTAAGACTCCAAATCCTGCTGTTTACCGCCCCCCACTCCTCGGATAACCTTGTACCCCCTGAAACAGCGCAAGAGCTTTTCTTCCACCCACAAGGCATTCATTCATTCATACTAGAGACCACAGCAAATGTAGTGAAAAATCGAATGGATGAGACCTTTAATCTATTTTTCTATATTTGATTTGCCTTCAAATTAATAATTTATCAAATCTGTCATAAAATATGTAAAAAGAATTAAATCAATGTTTCAGGACTGCATGATGTTACCTGAAGCTTACATTGGAAAAATGTGACATTTGCAGTTTACTCTGTCGGTGCTCAGTGTCTTGAATGAATTTTATTAAAACTGGAATGCATGCCGGTGTAAAAAATATAATGGTGTGGGTTTGTTTTCAGTCTGACTACTAATCAATATCTAAGTCTTTCACAGGCTACAGCCAGCAGCTGATCTTTTATAAATGGATTGGTAGCAAGTTAATTGATGCAATCCATCATAAAATGTCTGTTTTATTGTCATCTTCTTCACGTCTGTGCTCATGATGTATACTTCATAGATTAAATGTTCTGAATGTTGTCAGCATATGAAAATAAGATATTGTTGGGCTTCACTGTGTGAGGGGATCCACATGTGGTATTCATGAGGCCCACCTGCCACTGCTTTCAGCGTTATTGTATGACTTGAACTTCAGGCATGATCTACAGTAACAACTTTACATATGGAAAACAACAGCGCCTCTCCTGCTTTCTCGTCTCTTTGACCACATACTAGATTCCTGTTTTACTGCTCATAAATGAAAATACGCTGTAGTTCCTGTCAGTTTTATGTCCTCACAGCTGGACTCTTTATTTGATCCAAATTTAAGAGTCATGAGTCCAATTGTTCATCACAGCCTGTCTTTATCTTCTGTGATCTGAACTAGACCTAGTGTTTGGTTTCAATCCAGCTGGCTTCTGATCGGCTCCCATCTGTGAGGACTTCTGTTTGTTAGCATGTGCGAGGTTTGCATTCCTGCCATGTGACACTTTTAAATGAATACTGGCAGCAGAAAAGATGAAAAGGACCTGTCCGTGCATCTCCAGAGCTGCAGGACTCAGTACGACAGGACAGCTGGAAGCTACTCATCCTAAATCAAAGTTCCTCTGCTGCAGTGGATGAGTGATGTTACTGCACCGAAGGGTTGAGCATCTGCAACATAAATTACATTCTGGTTTTCATCTTGTATTTGTCAGAAGTCAAATTTATACCAGAGATAGAGCATGGGAAGACAGGATGGAATATGTTTGGAAGGAATATACATGGAAACAACTTGGATGCTGCATTAGTCAACTCTGATGCACTTTTTATCTGAAGGCGCAAGCTGTTGTTGTTTTGACAGCTGCTTGTTTATTTTTGGCTTATTATGTTAGCTTTGGTTCAACCTGGTTGCCCTAAGAGGATAGATGAATTCATAGTCTGATGTTTTCACTACCCTGGGGTTGCACAGAGCAGCCAACCATACTAACATGAATTACCATCATGTTGTTGTCCTCCAAAATAAGGCTACCTGCATGAGTGCATTTTTAAGGTGCTGCTGTCTGCTCAGAGGAACATAAATGTATGACGAGTCTGTGTATTTCTTCTGTGTCTATAGACTGTTCTGCTGAGAGATGTCCTCAGTCCGGTTCATCCTCTCCTAATCAGGCCACGGCTTCACACACACTGTCCTCCGCCAAATCCAAAGGGTCTCTGCGAAGACAGTCCAAATCAGTGGTACAGTCTTCTCTTTTTTGTCTCTGTGTTTGTCTTTCACATGCTTCTAAAAGTTTTTTCATTTTTAAAATCTGTTTTACTGTGTTTATAGGAATGCAAATATTGGTCAAATTATAAATAAAGGCAATTTAAATAAAAATGCTCAAAATGGTTAAGGATGGAGTCCAGACTCCAGACTAAACTGTTTACGATGTGTAGCATAGTGACAAACATGCAGACACAGATAAAAATGAAACACTCTAGTGAGTGTTCATTAAAGAGCAAGTCACCCCCTACCAGATTCTTACGCCACCCACAGTTCCTATTTGAAAAATTCACCTAAAGCGGAGGTGTTACCTGGTGGACCGAGAGAGCGGCACTGAGGCAGTGACTGACAGCACCCCCGTGCACGCTCGGAGTTTCTCTGTTGGACAAACGAGCTGTTCCATGCACACACACACTGCTCAGTTGGAGGAGCAAACGGAGAAGGTGATTTTACTCTACTTTGTTCTGTAGTAGAAAGGGAGGAACTTTATTTTAAAGAGGGGAACCTCTCAGAGCTGTATTGTTTCATATCAGCTTGTGAGTGGCTGAGACTCGGCTGCAGTCAAGTGCAATGCAGCCACGTAATATGGTACAGGCAGTGTCACTGGGAACCTCTTATCCATTAACAATGGCTGATTCAAATGCAATGTAGTGCAGAGTTTTAACCTGAAGAGGGAGCAATAATAAAGGTTTTAGGCTGAAATTTTAAATAAGATGCACTAAAAGGCCAAAATAATGACTACATGTGTTTACAACACTATTAAGGTGTGTTTCCACTATTGGAACTTCAGGGTAATTTTACTGGACCTTTACATCAGGTGTGAGTCTCAACTTCAGCGGGGCAGCTGAAAGAACCATTTTTCAAATGAACACCATTCAGGCTGCTTTAAAATTTCTGTTACTAAACTCCCTACAACGAAAAACAAAGTGGAAATCCCCCCACAGTGCCGTAGTTTGTGGGGATTTTGTTGTCTCACAGAGCACCGTAAAAAACGGCGCTTCTTCTGGTCATTGAACGCCACGTTTTACATCACACAGCTACTATCCCGGTCCTCCGAATGTAAACTACAGCACACTTCAACAGAATAAAACTTTTAATGTTATTTTCTGTGGAAGCTGTTTGGAACTGATCAGTGACATCACTCACTGCTGAAGTAGTCACAGAATGCTGACGTCTGTGCAAAGTCCTGAAAGGGTTACTTTAGACACGTAATTATACTGTTTATCAGCAAAACAAAGTTGATTTGAGGGGGACTTGCTCTTTAAAGTTTCAGCAATGAACTTTACCAACCAGCTAACAGCTCATCATGAAGACATGGTTTACTCTGCACTAATGGGGTTCAGCTGTGTTGTGTTTTCTACTACAGCTGAGTTTTGTAAACACTGGATTTTTTCCACTGGATAATCTTTAAAATCACACAAAAAGCACCTGCTTTAAATTTTTTAAACTAATAAATCTTTTCAGCAATTTTGAGTCAAAAGTTTAAAATAAAAGCATAATTGGCTCATTTCATAGCAAACTCAGGATGAGCTCAGGGTTTTTAGTGAGGGCTGCATTCCACTTCTGCACCTGTGCAAAACTGGTTGTTCTGTTCATCACGGGAAAAGGCAGAATTTCCTCTTCCTTATTTCCTCAATCATGCAGTTCTCGTCGATACACCTGTACTTGTCCTATTGGCTCTAGGTAAAGTTTCTGCTGAGAAATCGGCCTGTTGCTATTCATGTTTGTCAAACTTGTTTTCAAACTGGAAAGTTGCCAGTCCAATCCCCTGTTGCTGAAGGATCCAACAGTCTTTGTCTTTTTGCTTTTTTTAATATTTAAAAAGACATCACCCACCTTTGTGTTGAGTTAATATCTGAGAACACACAACCTCTGATATCATGGGTACTGATGCTTTAGTTCACATTTTCTGATGTTTATAGGTTTTTTTTATAGTTACTATTCATATATTTCTTTTTGAAGCAGTCTTTCAGTGGATGTGCTTCTGCTGGAACCTGAATTTCCTAATGGAAACATCCAGAGGGAGGGATTAATAAAGTTCTATCTCTAATCTAATCCAATCTTCTTGGTGTTGTTTCAGGGAATACAACAAATTTGTAGACTTTCTGTAAATTAACAATACTTTAATTATTGTAGCTCAACCCTGTAACTTTTAGTGTCACCTTAAATCAGCCATTTTGGAATTTGTAAGTCATAAAACATTTTAGATAGCTAACAGAATGGCCTTTGTTCAGAGAAATAGTTTATGTCCAGCATGACTGCTGATCTGTGAGCGTGAAATTGACCAGGAGATCCGAAGCCCCAATTCTCTTAAACTGCCCTGTCTCCATATATTTTTGGCCCTGTAAGGAATGTGATGAAACATCAGCACATCACAAACGCTGCGCAGTGAGTTACTTCATCGCTCAGCGCAAAACGCGCGAAAAGCAGTAAACAAAAATCGACACAATAGAGGAAGCAGAAAGTATTCACAGCGGTTCACTTTTTCCATTTTTTTGTTTACGTTACAGCCTCATTCCAAAATGGATTAAATTCATTGTGCCCATAAAATTCAACACACAACACCCCATAATGATAATGTGAAAAAAGTGTCTTTGAAGTTGTTGCAAATATATTAAAAATAAAAAACTTGAGAAATCTCATGTACATAAGTATTCACAGCCTTTGCTCAGTACTTTGTTGATGCACCTTTGGCAGCAATTACAGCCTCAAGTCGTTTTGAATATGATGCCACCAGCTTGCCACACCTATCTTTGGGCAGTTTTGCCCATTCCTCTTTGCTGTACCTCTCGAGCTCCATCAGGTTGGATGGAAAGCGTCGGTGCAGCCATTTTCAGATCTCTCCAGAGATTTTCAATGGGGTTCAGGTCTGGGCTCTGGCTGGGCCTCTCAATGACATTCACCGAGTTGTTCTGTAGCCAGTCCTTCCATATTTTGGCTGTGTGCTTAGGGTCATTGTCCTGCTGAAAGGTGAACCGTCGCCCCAGTCAGAGGTCAAGAGCACTTTGGAGCAGGTTTTCATCCAGGATGTCTCTGTACATTGCTGCAGTCATCTTTCCCTCTATCCTGACTAGTCTTCCAGTTCCTGCCGCTGAAAAACATCCCCACAGCATGATGCTGCCACCACCATGCTTCACTGTAGGGATGGTATTGGCCTGGTGATGAACGGTGCCTGATTTTCTCCAAACGTAACGTCTGGCATTCACTCCAAAAAGTTCAACTTTTGTCTCATCAGACCAGAGGATTTTGTTTCTCATGGTCTGAGAGTCCCTAAGGTGCCTTTTGGCAAACTCCAGGTGGGCTGCCATGTGCCTTTTACTAAGGAGAGGCTTCCGTCTGGCCACTCTACCATACAGGCCTGATTGGTGGATTGCTGCAGAGATGGTTGTCCTTCTGGAAGGTTCTCCTCTCTCCACAGAGGACTGCTGGAGCTCTGACAAAGTGACCATCGGGTTATTGGTCACCTCCCTGACCAAGGCCCTTCTCCCCCGTTCACTCAGCTTAGAAGGCCGGCCAGCTCTAGGAAGAGTCTTGGTGGTTCCAAACTTCTTCCACTTACGGATGATGGAGGCCACTGTGCTCATAGGAACCTTTAAAGCAGCAGAACCTTTTCTGTAATCTTCCCCAGCCTTGTGCCTCAAGACAATCCTGTCTCGGAGGTCTACACTCAATTCCTTTGTCTTCATGCTTGGTTTGTGCTTTGACATGCACTGTCAACCCAGGGGCCTTATATAGACAGGTGTGTGCCTTTCCAAATCATGTCCAATCAACTTCATTTTCCACAGGTGGACTCCAATTAATCTGCTGAAACACCTCAAGGATGATCAGTGAAAACAGAATGCACCTCAGCTCAAATCTGAGCTTCACGTCAAAGGCTGTGAATACCTATGTATGTACATGTGATTTCTCAAGTTTTTTATTTTTAATAAATTTGCAACAACTTCAAAGACACTTTTTTCACATCATTATGGGGTGTTGTGTATTGAATTTTATGGGCACAATGAATTTAATCCATTTTGGAATGAGGCTGTAACAAACAAAAAAGTGGAAAAAGTGAAGCGCTGTGAATACTTTCCGGATGCACTGTATATTCATTTCCTATTCCCTCCTGAGTTGACATAATTTCCGACTGAGTTACAACCAATCGGCAGCGTTCCCGCCCATCGTCTTCACCGGGCCTTTTATCGGGCCATTCCGAGTACGTACCCCTGATCAGGTACTCAGAAGGTTCTGGAAAACGGCCGTTCAAGTGGAGACAAGCGCACGTCGAGAACGTCCTGTAAATTTACCCAGAAGTTCCAATAAAGGAAACGCACCTAATATTTTTTTGTATATTTGTAATATTTTGAGGCAATCACTGCAATCAGATGATTCCTGTAACTGTCAATGAGACGTCTGCACCTCTCAGCGGGTGTTTTGGCCCACTCTTCATGAGCAAACTGCTCCAGTGGTCTCAGGTTTGAAGGGCACCTTTTCCAGATGGCATATTTCAGTCCCAGTTTTTACTGCCTTAGTTTTAGTCTCCTTACACCTTCAGCTTAATCAATGTTTTCACATACTTAGTGATTCCTGGCTGGCCACATTTAGGTCTCTAATCAATGTTTTATTGATACCCAGTTTTCTAGTTTTAGTCTTCAGTGAAAAGATGTAATAGCCATTAACTCAGCAGTTCATTTGTTCCAGTCCATTGGAGCTTTGAAAGAAAAAGCCAGCTTCCCTGACTCCTTTTTAAAACGAGGAACCACAAATGAAATCTGAGTTCTGCGAATGTCGTAATGAGACTGGAACAGTATTAATAAAGTGGTTAAATAGGATGGAAAATCAAAATTAACACATTTAAAAATAAACAGCAACCAGTGAGGTTTCAGCTAGCTTTAGCCGAAGGCCAGGTCAGATGACCATACTTGTGACAGTGGTGGGGTCGAAATGGACAACACAATACAAAACGACATTGGCTGATATAAAAACAACATTAATCGTAAAAAGAGTGGAAGCAGTGGAATTCTGATAGATTATATCAGCATAATCTAACAGTGGAAACAAAAGCTGAGTAACAATATTCTTTCTTACACAAAAATCACTGAACGATATAATGTTTTTAGGCTAAAGTTGATCTTGTTTGCGACTGCTTGAATGTGCGTTTTGAAGCACATCCAAACACCCAAATATTTAATTGATTCAGAAGCTTCAGCTGTGAGAAATCTAAGAAGCGTAAATTTAGTTCACCAAGCAAAGCAGAAAAAGGATTTCTCTGAAAAAGCATTGACTGATTTTGATTTATACATGCAAATGTTCAATTATTTATCCTCACACTGCTGTTAGTTTTCTATTGCATGGTTCATTTGGGTTGCTATTTAGAAATTCTAGCTGAACTTGACTCCTGGATGCACAGTAAGTGTTTGACGTTGCAGCTTCTGGTGAGATTTTTAACTATAATCACTGGGTTGAATGCAAGTAGTCCTGCAATGCAACCAGGACAGTGGTGTGAAGTTTTAATAAAATAAAAACCATGAACTGTCATGAAATTTTGAAGATTGCGGCAGTTTTCAGACAGCAGCAATACACTTTGGTCCTGGCTGACTAACCTTTAGCACATCAATCCTGTAGGACATGGATTCCATTTCTGTAAACAGAGGCTGTTCAGAGAGCTATCTACTGGGCCTAAAATAATGAATGTTTATAATTTACACAGGAACACATCTGAAAATGACCTTTTTAATTTAGACGTTTTCTTAATTGGCTTTTATCATCACTTCTAGATCACCACTGTTATCTTGGAATCTGGAACTTCTAGACCCCTTTCCTCCTATTAAAATCATCTAATCACCTCTACACAGGCTTTACAGCTTCATGGCTATTTACTTTTATTCTTTTAAGAGAAGTTTTTAAAAAGAATGCCACCCACTTTACCTGCATGCAAAAATCCAGCCTGATCTTGCATCATTTTTGTAAAGCATGCTAAAAACATTAAATATCACTTTAAATATAACCTTATTTTATTTAAAAGCTCTTATTTTCATAATAAAATACTACAATCACACCCACAAATGAACTGAACTATTGATACTCATTATGACGTATTGTTTGTATTTGTTTAACTGACTGATGCCGATGACTCCTCCTGTTACAGGAAATGTCTGAGAATGGAGGTGGTGGGCAGCTGATGGTGAAAGCCCGATTCAACTTCAAGCAGAACAACGAGGATGAGCTGTCGTTTGGTAAAGGTGATATGATCATGGTGACGCGGCAGGAGGAGGGAGGATGGTGGGAGGGCACGCTCAACGGGAGAACGGGCTGGTTTCCCAGTAACTACGTCCGCGAGATCAAACCCTGTGGTGAGTTGGACTGTCCTGTCTGGATCGTATAATAACTTAATCCCATGGTGGCAGAGGTCCTAAAATGATCGTTACACTAAATAAAATGAAAATGCTACTTTATCTTACTGGTATGATGGATCCTAAGTTAGTTTTCTTGAGTCCTTCTTATTCTTCTGATCATGTCTTTGATTTTCTTTCCAGAAAAGCCTTTGTCTCCTAAAGGAACTCAGCTGACCAAGAACTACTACAGCGTGGTACGCTCCAGTTATACTGTACAGATAAAATACCTGAACTTCATGGCAGTTATTGAAATTATGTTCTTCAGCATCTCAATCTATGGTAGAAGAAATGATGCAAAATATTGTACCATACTGTTTACATCATATCATTTTACAGCTGTATTTCATGTTAAATCTTTTTAAGAAAGTCAGTGTGAAGAACTGATAGTGAACTTCAAACACAGTTATTTTGTGACTCATGTTTTACCCCACCTTTAGGACATCTTATTTTTATGATATGTATTTTCTTTGTTGGGTTGTTTTATCACAGGTGGTACAAGACATACTGGAGCACGAGCGGGAGTTTGTTAAAGAACTGCAAACAGTGTTGAGTTGTTACCTGCGACCTCTGCAAGCCAGCGACAAGTAAGATCAGAAACTAAAGATGTGATATTTTAATTTGATTTATTTTATTTGAATGGGACAAAGCGTATTGATATTGAATGTATATAAAACGTAAAAATGCAAGAGTTAGCAAGGAGCTAGTTTCCATCCATAGTCCCATAGATACTCACACATTACATGATAGATAAGACATGGTACAATAATAACATGATTAAAACATGAGCAAAATAAGCAATTTACACTAAATCTAGAAAGAAAGAAAGACTCCAAAGACTAAAAATAACAATAAAATTCAGGATAGTTAATGTCGGCATTGACTACTGACCAGCCATACTTTTAGTTATGGATTTAGTTAGTTACTTATGTTGACTGGTAGTTTAGTTCACTCACTGTATCCCCTAATTGACGGTATTCTGTGCTAACGTTTTTTCTGAAATTAATCTCACAGTCCCCTCTAATCATCGACCTAGTCTAGGGGTGTTGCCATTTAAAAAGATTTTGCAGATGTGGTAGGAGGGTGGCCTCCTACCTAAAACCTTTACTGTATTTTTGTACATTTGTTCAATTGGTTTCAATGCAGAGTCATTGACAAACGACCAAGTTGTAGTAGAGCAATATTCGATGTCAGTTAACTAGTCATAAAGCTGGGTGGATCACTGAAGTTAATTATTTTAAAAACATTTAATTAATCTACTACGGTCATAGTAAAGTTATGTGTAGATGCTATGTACATCTGTTTTTAACTCATCACGTACATGCATAAACTGGTTTGTCATCGTAGTATTATCTAATAATTGGCTGGTCCTAAAACACTATACATTTATTTATGTTTAATCTCAGATTAACCACAGCTAATACTGTCAGTATTTTACTTTTGTTCCTAAAATCAGGCTAAAAGCAAGAAAAGCAATGTTTCCAAATGAAATGCAGTTTTTTTTTCTGTCTTATGAAACAACTTCTCATGATAAACTGATCAGCGATAGTTTTTATTTTTATAAGCAGATATTTTGACTTTTTTTTTCTTTTTGTCTTGTGATACTGAATCAATATTTAAAAGCAGCATATCGATTTTTTTTATCGAGAATTTACATTTACTGTATTTATTTTGTGTGGTGCAATTCAAACTTCGACTGCTAGATGGCAGCAGTTTTTACCGCCTTCATTCTGATGGAAGAACAAGATCTTGCCATAACACCAGGTGTGTCTTGGAAACAACTGGCCTGCTTTTGCCAATTAAATTCAGTCTTAAAAATTGTAAATATCATTTGGCTTTTAGTATCGTAATACAATGCCCAGCCAAAAATAAGTCACCACCCAAAAAAGGGTCACACACTAATATCTCGTTGGACTGCCTTTAGCTTTGATTACGGCACACATTTGCTGTGGCATTGTTTTGATAAGCTTCTGCAATTTCACCAGATTTATTTCCATCCAGTGTTGCATTAATGTGTCACCAAGATCTTGCATTGATGATGGTAGAGTCTGACCGCTGCACAAAGCCTTCTCCAGCACATCCCAAAGATTCTCAATGGGGTTCAGGTCTGGACTCTGTGGTGGCCAATCCATGTGTGAAAATGATGTCTCATGCTCCCTGAACCACTCTTTCACTATTTGAGCCCGATGAATCCTGGCATTGTCATCTTGGAATATGGCCGTGCCATCAGGGAAGAACAAATCCATTGATGGAATAACCTGGTCATTCAGTAGATTCAGGTAGTCAGCTGACCTCATTCTTGGAGCACATCCTGTTGCTGAACCTAGACATGACCAACTGCAGCAACCCCAGATCATAGCACTGCCCCCACAGGCTTGTACAGTAGGCATGATGGGTGCATCACTTCATCTGCCTCTCTTCTTACCCTGATGCACCCATCACTCTGGAACAGGGTCCATCTGGACTCATCACACCAGTTTTTAATAATGCGTTGGACAGTTCTGAACCCAGTTTTAGTCGTTTCTGCAATCTCCTTAGATGTTTTTTCTGCTTGATGCATGCCAGTGATGTGACCCTTCTCAATTATTTGATGTGTCTTTCCAGTGGCGTAGCAAGGTTGAGCTGGGCCCCGGTGCAGGTGTTGCTTTAGCCCCCCCCACAATAACATCTTGAGGAATCAAATAACCAAATACTACTGTGAAAAAAGTTGTGATGATCGTAAATGGATCTGACCTATGATAGAAGGGGGGGAGCAGGGTACTGATATTGATTAAAAAACATTTGTGAGGAAGACGTCGTTTCAAGTGCATTTTTATCAATAAATAACACAAAAAGGGAAATCTGGCCTATAGCTTTTTTAACTCAATGATCTCTCATTATCTGAATTTCAGACATGTATACACGCATGAACCAGGCTCTGTTTAAAACAGAAAATATTAAAACATTAAAAATGAATAAACTTCCAATAAAAATGTTGGATGTTTATTTTATATTTGCTGATAATAATAATACCAGCAGGTGTCTGTGGACTGAATTAGGATTTAATGATAGCCAGCTGATGGATCTCTTTGACGAACCAGTGAACTAAAAATTTCAATGTCTTTTGGGGACATTATGACTTTTTTGGGGGGACTTTTGACTCCTGATTGTGTCTGAAGAGAAGCAGATGTGGAAAACAAGAATATCATCGACTGTAACTGAAAGTAAACCTAAAGCTTCCTCCAATTGTCTTAATATCCAGAGACCCTGTGTCCACATACATACATAATATTTTATTCTCTTTAATTTAGACCTTTTTGTTATTATTTAGAGACACTTGATACTGACTTTAAGTTTAAAAATGTTCCTTCTTTTTTTTGTGGGAAATTTGTCAACATTTTAATATAAATGTATTTTTATCTATAATATTTTGTTCACATTTTTGAGTTGACTAATCTAATAGCTAGAAATGTTTTTCTTTTAAATCACGCCAAATAGAATTCGGACCTCAGGTTAAAGTTGAATTTAACAATTTAACATCAAGTTGGCCCATGAAAGAGAATAATAAAGTTTAGAACTTCTGACACAGCAGCACCATGTTGATAGAAGTTTTAATGTCTCTCTGTCCCTAAAAAGGAGACAAGTCTGATGATCTGATCATCCTGACAGTCGCTGTTTCTTACAGCTGGTGTCCATCTCTGCGCTCCTCCGCAGCAGTGCGCACTAAAAACTGAACCCTAAACCGGTTCTCCCAACATGATCACAGCCTGAATGCACTCGAGTTGTGTTTCATTAGCACAACGTTAGGTTACAACACAGAACACACCATGGAAGATATTAATGAACTCACGTGTCCGAGTTGAGACACTTCCTCATCTCCTCTCTTGCGCGGCCAGCCGCTCTCTCTCGCGCGGGCCCCCTAGGGCATTGCACCGGTTGCCCCGGCACACCCTACACCAGTGTGTCTTTCCACATTGGACCAGTTGGGGTTAAATAACTTTTTGCCAGCTGAAAGATAATCACCCATGCAGTAATTATCCAATTAGGATGCTTAAATCTAGGTGGCAACTTTTTTTTGGCCGGGCAGTGTATCGTATTGTCTCCCCTGGATTGTGATCTCCAAATTCTTGCCAATACACACCCTTAATGTAAAGAAAAAAAATTGCAATATTGCAAAGGCTGACTTAAAACTGGACCTCAGGGTCACAGATTGCTGCCATGGCACTTAAAAAAAACTGCACAAAACTCAATGAGCTGAAGCAGTGTTGTGATAAAAAGAACGTTGACATTTACTCACCAGAGATGTGACAAACTGATAGGTTATCACTGCTGAAAGTAGTTTTACCATCGCACACATTTGCATTTTGTAAAGTTTTGGTAGAAAAAAGGCTGCAGTAGTTATGGTGTTCATTAGAGGTTGTTTTGATCTTAAGGACTGTGATATGTAAAATCTGAAAATGGTAAAGGATCAACTGTCTTTTTGATGACTGTATTCATCACATGATTGAATATATTTTAAATAGTTCTAACTTTTCTTTTCTGATGATTAAATCTTGTATATTCAGATTAAGCAGTGCAGACAGCAGCACCTTGTGTGGAAACCTGGAGGAGATCCTCACCTTCCAGCAAGGCCTGTGTTTAGCTCTGGAAGAATGTACCAAGTAAGTTGTGAAAGTCAAAGATTAGCTTAATGAATGCTGTTTGGGTAATGATGATCTCCTGTTGAAGATGTGTGTGGGGAACTAAAACCACAATATCAGAAGCTTTTAAAGCTCTGTTTGCAGCTAATTTTCCTTTGTGATAATTTTACTGTTATGATACCGTACTTGTTTATATTTGTTAAGTCATGTTTCCTCTTGTATTTACTTCTACAAACATCAGTTTGCGAAACAGGAATAAATGATGCATGTTTTCTCACAGTAACTAATCTTAAATAGCTATCTTGTGCAGCAAATGGATGAAAAATGCCTTTTCTACTTATAAAAAGTGTAGATCCCTAAATATCTTTTCAATCCTTAAAGTATATTTTTTTCATTGAGGGTTGTTGCTATGAAGCCACTTAAAGCAACACTAAATAAGTTTCCCACTTCTCCTTCCTACTGGTTGAAAGTGGTAAACAAGCCTGCAGCAGCCTGCTGTATCCAGCGCTAACAACGAGCTAACGCTAACATGAGCCAACTGATATTAAAATAAATCACAAAGTAAAAAGTTTCACACTGTGGGACAACAAATATTATTACATACAAGTCCAATAACAACAAAGCTAGGTCACCATCAGTCCATGATTTCATAGCCTCCTTCAGCTCCCTTAAACTAGTGTAGGCCACGCCGATGTTTACTCTGGCTTTAGCTCTTTGCTTAACTTCACAAGACCTTACTCTCTTACTTTTACTTCTAGGCTCCGCCATGATGCCAACAAAAAAGCAAAATAATTCTTCTTCTTCTACTTCTTCTACTTCTACTTCTGCTGGAGGAAACGAGATAGTGCTAAACACCAGTCACCATTTTCTAGGTCCAAACATCTTTTGTTGTCCGTGACTTCAAATGGTATTTTTCTTTTTGGGACTCTGATAGTTTGTCCTAAAGTTGAAGTGGTAGCAGCCGGCTGTTTCTCCTCCTCTGATATTATTGAGCGGAGAATCTCTCACACCAGTGGTGGTCTGTTGCTAAATATGTGAGTGTGCAAGGAATGGAGGACCCAGGGAAGTGCGGCGGTTTGGCAAGACTGACAACCGGATGGTCTATTAGTTGCTTTTGGTCCAAAAGCAACTAATGGCAGAGGTTTTTAGACAAATGGGAGAGAACCACGTCATTTATTCATTTTTTTGCTTTTTTTTATCTCCACAATATATAATAATAATAATAATAATTCATCGAATTTATATAGCGCTTTGTTAGGACACTCAAAGACGCTGCATGCACTCTCACATTCACACACTGCTGATGATGGTAAGCTACTGAGTAGCCACAGCCGCCCTGGGGTGGTCTGACAGAAGCGAGGCTGCATTGTTGCGCCATCGGCCCCTCTGACCACCACCAACAGAGGCAATTCGGGTTAAGTGTCTTGCCCAAGGACACAACGACGGTGACAGACCGAGTGGGACGCGAACCCGCGACCTTCCGATTGCGGGGCGTCCACTTAACTCCTATGCCACCGTCGCTATTTATAGCTATATGTAACTTGGAACGTTAAAAGGCATGGAAAATAATGTTTTAAGCTAATTTGTTTTCCAAATTTGCCATTGTAGCTTTAAATGTAGTTTCTGTTAAAACCTCTTTAGTGTTGCTTTAAGTAAAACTCACTAAACCGTCAGTCAGATGTTGTGAATAGCAACAGTTCTTTCCCTCTCCTTGTTGTTAATGTTTCTGACCCTGTTTCTCTGACTCTGCAGGGTCCCAGAGAGCCAGCAGCGAGTGGCCGCCTGTTATTTAAACCTGATGAATCAGATCAAGAATCTGTACCTGAGCTACTGTTCCAGCCACCCCTCAGCCGTCTGCATCCTCACCAATCAAAAGTCAGACTTCCTTACAAAACACACATCCATCTGGATTATAATCTCACCAGAGAACAGTCATGACATTTTACTTGGTGTCAAAATGTAAATTAATAATGTAATTTAGTCTCTTGACACCTGCCTAATATACCTAATATAAACTAGTTCTAAATATTTTTAATTGGATTTAAGGGGGCATGTGGTTTTCTGCTTTGTTGTAGCTTTGCTTTTATCCACTAGGTGTCAGCATTGCCTTCTTTAAATGCTCTGGATGCTAAACTGAGGTTTTAGTGTCTCTAAAAGCTTTTTCACCATTACAAGTCTTTTATTATTATTCAGTCTTTCAGTATTTTTTTCCATGAAACATAACCAACTTGTTAGAAATGTAAGAGAATATCTTTATGGTACGGCTCTAGATAAAGCTGTAACGTTGAGTCGTCTGGATTGAACCTACTCTGACTTACACACAGGAAGTCGACTGTTGACAGGATATATAGACTTGTGGTTATTTCTGAAAGCCTGGCAGGCTGCTGCTTTTTTCACAGTAAGCACATTTGTGTCTCTGATGCAACTGCTTTACCATTTTTCACTAGTTACAGTGCAGAAGGACATCATGTGAATGAAGCTGTCTATCGTGGAATACTGCATGTTCCTTTCAAATCTGGCTATGAAGCTTGCAGTGCAGGAATCATGTTTATCACACAAACAACACAGCATAACTTAATGGGTTGTTTTTCCTGTTAGACTATTAACCATGATGCCTGCCTGGATCAAAAATGTAGAATAAGGAGAGACTTAGATGCTTGTATGATCAGAAATGAACATGTTTGAAGTGTACTTGAGCATTTTTCAATATTTCTAAGATGCTGCTGTGTAGTTTCCTGGCAACACCAAACCCTGTCTGATTTATGTGCTTTGACAGAGAGGAACTGGATAAGTTTATGGAGAGTCTGGGAGCCAGCGCTCCAGGAGTCCTGACTCTGACCACCAGCCTCAGTAAGCCCTTCATGAGGCTGGACAAATACCCAACGCTGCTGCAGGAGCTGGAGAGACACGTGGAGGTACAGGCGGTGATCAGGGTGTAGACGTATTTGGATTAGGCCCTGTTGCTTGTTTGTTCATCAAATTTAAAGGACTATTGTTTAATGGATGATATGAGATGATGCCATCCCATAATTCCTTGCTGCTACAACATGTACATGAATGCTCATGTATGTCTCTAACAGTAGACAGTTTTTTTTTATACATTAGCGGGATAGTCTGCACCATAGCGTGCATTAAACAACACAGCAACAGCATTTTAGGAGAAGTGCAGCAGAGCCATGCAAATATCATGTTTAGTTTAGTTTATTGGTTTGTTATTAATAAATGTTGCACAATCTGAGGCAGGAGTTGATTTTGCTTTAAAATGAGACAACCTTTGTGTTTTACAGTAATGATGATAAATGAGAGGTATTATTTTATTATTCTACTATGTCTTATGCTCATCGTCTTCTGTTGTTTTGATTTGATGTGTGTTTGGATTACAGGAAGCTCACCCAGATTATACAGACATCATAAAGGCAACAGCAGCATTCAAGAACCTCCTGGTAAGTGTGGATGTTTGGGATTAGGTGGCTGCTTAACCTGACTTTTTTTTCCATCAGTACAAAACAAACTTTCCATTTAAAGTGTTTTTTTTCACTCTTTTTTCAAATTTTCTTTTTTTCTTATTTTTAGTTTTCTTAATAAAAAATTAGGGTCACAAAATACAGAATTCTAAACAAGTTTAAACAGACAAATGACCAATGGGAGAAATAAACTAGCTCTGAAAGAAGATTAAAATTGATTTTTTAAATCTCTGCAGTTAGACCAGAGATCTAATCCAGTTATGCTTCATTAAAAACGGACTAAAATGCAATCAAATGTTTTTTCGTAATTAAAAAAATTTGCAGCCAGTGCTTGTTTTATCGTAACACTTTTTCAGTCCTAATGAAAGTGATCTTTGTCTTCGTCATACGTGGAACGATTACGCTGTTCCTACTGTAGGTGTGAATCGAAATGCCATCTAAAAAGAAGTGGATCCGAACCGAGCCACCGCGTTGCACCTGAGTCAACAACACTTTGAGACACTCTTTCCCCAGTGTGTCTCTTGACTTCCTTGTAAGAACAAAAGTGACTCACTCTTCTGTTTAGCGCAGCTTCACAGTAAACGGGAAGACAAAGCTTGTGTGGCGCTGCCTGCTTTCATTTGCAAGTTTAATTTTTTTCTGTGTGTTTTGAATGTGCGGTTGGGTGGGTAGGCTCTTAGGAACGGCTCCACTGCGCTCGTCTGCAGAAGCGGTGGAAAAGTCATAGATGTTGCACTGTCATTTTTTCTTGTTTGAAGAGGGGGAGAGTCCCCACATTGCACCTGAAAATGTGCCACTTCATACAGGTTATCTGACATACCTCTGAAAACCGAATAAAACATACAAATGGCACAAAGATGGTGGAGCTGGTGCATTCTTAAGAGATAATGGAGATAATAGGAGGAAAAATCCCTCATTGTGGAAGAAATGGGTTATTAAATGAAAAAAATATAATGAAAATGTTTTCCGAGCAAATTCAACATGCTCAAATTAACACTGTCAGAGTTAAATTCAACACTTTTAAAGTGTCTATATGCACTGTAAATTCCAACAAGTTAAGTTTACTTGAAAATATTGAGGAAACCTTGGGAAAAGTAAGTAAACAAACTTAATTGTGGCAAGTATTGTGAAATTATTATATGTGAGTGAGCTGTACTTTATTTGAAGTTGAGACTACTTAATAAATCTCAGTATAGTTAAATTCAAATCAAGTTGATACAACTTAAATACTTTGAGTCATAACAACTAAATATACTCAGTCAAGATAAGTGGGTGTTGGTACAATTTAAACAATTATGAAAACACACATTTATATAAGTCAGCTTGTTTTTAAGCAGACACTGAAAGAAGCCAGCTAACCCATGCCTCATGCTCCATGTGACTGCAGGCAGTGAGTGTTGAACTCATGGAAACTGAGACCAGAGCCTTTAGTGTGAACCACCACTTTATTACACACAGAGGAACGGCACAGTGGTCCCATTCCTGAGACCTTCCTTCTCACTTATGGTGCCAACATGACAAAACAAATAACCCCACCTTTGCAACACTGAGCCTCAGACAGTCATAGTGGGGGATTTCCATGTCAAGAATTTGGATCTAAATGCCAGAAACACCAAAACTTACTGCTTTCCCAAGGACACAGTCGCTGACTTGGGAAAAAGACTCCCTGAAATCATTGCTAAACATCCAGCCACTAACCAGCTCATCATTCATGCTGGTGCAAACGACATCCGCAAAAGACAATCTCTGCTCTGAACACTTGGAAGAGCTACATCAACACAGAACTGACAGACCGAAGGAATCCCTCCCCCCCTGCCCCAACTCACATCAAGCTTCATTGACCCACCTGATCCATCTCGCCGATTCCCACCCCTTTACACCCGTGCAATTCACCCCTTGCCCCATGGGTCCACACCAGTAGGAGTTTATTTAACTCTTTTTGGAGAGTTGGTACTTTAACTCTGATTTAGTGCCAAAAACCAACTCTTCTGGAGTTGACAATTTAACACCAGTGTAAGAGTTAATGTAGTAAATTAAGACTTTTTAGTGTTAAATGAACTATTCTTAGTGTTAAATTGGACCAACACCCCAAAATGAATACTTTTAAATTTGCTGTGTACATTTCCTGTAGTTTTTTGTATTAATATGTGTAATTGTGTGTTTAGTTGCAGTCTCAGGACCTTCGGAAGCGTAAAAATCTGGAGCTGCAGATCTTGTCGGAGCCGGTTCGGGGCTGGGAGGGGGACAGCATGAAGAGTCTGGGTCAAGTGGTCTACACGTCTCAGGTTCATGTGAGGAGTGGTTCTAACGAGGTGAGGGCAGAATCAGCTGGTAAACATGTTGTTGTAGGTTGTGACTTTTCTCATTTCTAAGGGAATACTTTAGCTACAGGAAATGCTTCCAACACAGATAAAACCAACTTTAAAGATGCATTTTGTTTCCTTCCACCATCTTTATGCTGCACAAAGCGTTTTTTATTTCCAAATGTCAAAAGTTCCCAGTGTTCATTATGCGTGTGCTCATACTCGTCTCCATTGTCATTTCGTTACTGTCTCCCACAAGCATCACAACAAACCTAAGTAGGCCAGATGTGGGGGATAATGCTGACTTTGCTTTCTTGTGGGGTTTCTGCACAGGGGTCGACTTTGAAACAGCGGTTGGAAGAAAGCATTAAAGTTGGTCATTTATGTAAACCCGCTGTTAGTCATGGCCAACCGCTTTCCAACCACATTCACCAGGTGTAGAAGTGCTTTTGGCAATTAATTGTCAGCATCAGCTGCTCTTCTGGTTTAGCTTTGTTAACCTAAAGTAGCACAAACACTTTCTGACTAGCTGGATGTTGAATAGTTTTATTAGTAGCTGCTCATCTGCAGCAGCTTCTGGTGTCTGACCTGCAAATGCACAATGATGATTATTTTCTTCTTCCCAGGATAAAGAGGAGCGCTACCTGATGCTTTTCCCTAATGTGTTAGTTATACTTTCTGCCAGTCCTCGGATGAGTGGCTTTATTTATCAGGTGAGATGTTCTGTGCTGCACATGAGCATTAGATAGCCTCAAATTTAAACACAGTCTCATACAGAAAAGAAATTTTAAAGCTTAATAATTTATAGAAAGACATGAAAATGGCCTTAAAATTGTTCATGTAAGTGAACTGGATCTTTAAATTTAAACACAAACTTTATAAGATTACTTTTTGATGAAACTAATAAACAGGAAATTATTTTTGATCCAATGAGCTGTAAAATGTTTTTTTGATGACAGATTATTCTGGAATGTATAAACCATCTTACTTTGTTGATGTTCAACCAAGTAAACTAACTTAATTGTAGGTTACTGTATTGTAAGTACAGTAATCAGTAAACATGCTAATTCACTACCTAGCTAGCTGGATAAAACCAGTTGTACCCAAACTTATCTTCTTCATAACCATTTTCTTTCATTTTTGCATGCAGTTTAGTAATTATTATTTAGTAATTTATTCACAATATGTATTTATTTCCCTCTTTTATCTTTTCTTCATCTCAGGGTAGGATGTCACTAACGGGTACCACGGTAACAAGACAAGCAGAAGATGCAGACAATGCTCATCATGCGTTCGACATTACAGGTTTGCATCACAGTAAAAAGGAAACTTCTTGAAATAAAATAAAATTTGGAGTCTGTCACAGGATGTAGTACAAATCTGGATCTAATGTCTATGGTTTTAGATTAAACGCCACATTTTAGAAAAGATTTAAGTTTCTACAGAAACCATGTTTGCTGCAGTAGCAGGTCTTTACTGAGGAAAAATGATCAAGCCGGTACCTTCTATTAGTTTCTTTTTTCCAGAAACAGTCTGTTGCTACATCTATGATCATCACAGACATGGATTTAGAGTTAATCCGTTAAAATCTGTACTCCTGGGCTTCAATCACCACCTTATGTTGGGATTTTCTGAGCCACAACATAATTTTTACATTTATTTTCTTGTTTATTATTCCCATAAAGACTAATTTCTTATTTGAGAGAAAAAAATCAATCCAGATAAAAGATTACTAGATGTTTACATGATGCCCTTCCTAAACAGTCTGTTTTTAGTGTGTGATCTCGGTTCTGGTAGATTTGATCAATGGGACGTATTAGCTGTATGTGTCAGCATATTTCACTTTCACTAAAGCGTGCGCTGGTGTGTGTGTGTATATGTTCACGTGTGTGTGTGTCTGCTGTAGGAAGCGTGATTGATCGTTTTACAGTGTACTGTAGCAGCACACAGGAATTGCAGGAGTGGCTGGAGCACCTGCAGCCTTTTACCAAAGGAGGCAGCCCTGCAAGCACCATCTCAAAGGTGCAGACACCTGCTATTTAACACATATGGTTAAAGTCAAAACTCTCCTGTGCTTAAAGCAACACTGAATAAGTTTTCCACTTCTCCCTCCTACTGGTTGAAAGCAGAGTTACAACAGTTGTAAACAACACAGCTGCAGCCTGCTGTAGCTAGTGCTAACAACGAGCTAATGCTAACATGAACCAACTGATACTAAATATGATAAGAAGAAAAGGATCCACACTGTTGGACAAAAAATATTATTACTTACAAGTCCAGTAGCAACAAAGCCAGGTCACCATCAGTCCATAATTTTGTAGCCTCCTTTAGCTCCCTCAAACTAGTGTAGGTCTGGTTTAGCTCTCTGCTTCACCTCCAAAGACATTACTCTCTTACTTTTCCTTCCAGGCTCTGCCATGATGCCAACAAACATGCAAAATTCTTCTTTGTCTTCTTCTTGTCCTTTTCTTTGAAGGTTAGCGAACTGAAAACACTAACTGCTAATCTTTATATTAGCTATCGGCCGAGTAAACAGCTGTTGCTGCAAAGCAGGTAGCAACCTCCCCCCAGTGCACCTACTCATCCCACAAAACTGTTAAGTGCAGTTTCTGGTCAGTAGAAGGTTATAGAGCGCTGTTCAATCTGAAGTCAGTAAAGTTTCTACCTCAAGAATCACTGAAATCCACTTTGAAATCAATAGGTTAAAGTGTTAAAAACTCTTTGGTGTTGCTTTAAAGCACTAAAACCCAAATTCTAACCCAGTGTAGATTTTTAAAAGCCAAATTATCTTCACTCTTTTGCTCTGACTTTCTTGCGTAGAACGTGGAGGGCAAGCCTCTGAGCATGGTGGGCATCCCCACACACCTGTCCCATGTGGGCAGCATCAGCGCTGCCAGCCGAGGCCCCCTGGAACCACCAAAAATCAGCAAGCCGTGGTCTCTCAGCTGTCTGCGTCCTGCTCCGCCTCTCAAGCCCTCCGCTGCACTTGGCTACAAAGAGGTAGGAAGTGGTGGACATGCACAAACAAACCCACTGAGTTCTCAGAATCACTCATGCATCACAGTGGTAGTCTAAACCTGCAAGTAGCCCCCCTCCTTAGTGGGTTTATCTCTTTCTTTTTTTGTCTCATGTTTATTCAGACTGAAGCTCCTTTTTCCTTTTCTCAAACTTTCCTACTGCGGCCCAATTAAATCCCCGTCTAATGAGTTTTCTGACTCCCAACGACATTAGCTCACTTGTCAGTGGTAGATTTTTATTTAATTCCTGGAACTGTTTTAGGGCTCAGCTTGAATCTTTTATTGTCATTCGTGCATCATTATGCTAATGAATAAAACGGAACGGTTTCAGGTAGCAGGAGGTGATGCAGTTCTGAGGAATTGTATTCCAGTAATGTCTGCATGGTCAGCATGTGTGACAGGCATTCGAGAGCAATGAGTTCAGCCGCGGTTATGAACTACTTATTTGTGTTGTGAGATGATGCTCTCGCTGTGGTCCACGTGGGCGGCAGAAGCATTTACATGTCAGCGCTTTCAGTTAAAGGTTTCTACCACACTGAGAGGTATTAGACACTCATCTGCAGCCTCGTGTGGTCATTTTATTGACGGTCTGTGTTTTAAAAATGATTTTAAATTAGTTCATTAGGGTGAAAGCAAACAGGCTTGTAGCTATTTCATCTGGTTTGATCTGTTCTGCAAAGATTGCATTCAGTGTCTTCTGAATGTTGTGTTTTTCTGCATTTTCTCAGCCTAAAGCAAATGAGACAGGAAATGCATAATCTGGAAAATCATTTATATGTATTTTCTTCTAAGAAATGTGCACAAAAACATTTTTTTTTTACTGGGAAACTTTTCAGTCAATAAAAAACGTACAGGTTTGCCTATTTTTAGTCAGATGCCAGAAACCTCTCCAAAAACAAACTTTTGGAGCTTCTGAAGAGTAAAAGGTGTTTTAATGAGATATTAAAATCTTTTGAGTTTGTTAGAAATAGGAGGAATAAATCCTCTGGAAGCCCATGTCAAAGTTCAAAAACTGCAAAACGTTTTGGGATGAAATTAAGAGAATCTGGAAAAATCTCTAAATTGTAAACATTTGCAGCTGAAATCTTTTACAGTATAAGATAAACTTAATTTTACTGTCACGGCTAAAGCACAGGATTTTCTGTCATTGCAAAATCTTTATGTCAAAAGAAGAACCTGGACCTCTGAACTTGATTATTTTGATACAATTAACAATGAAATCATTTCATTAAAAATGCTTCTTTTCCTATTCTGTCTTTGTACATCAGCCTGTTAAGTATAGAGTGTAAAAGACTTGATGAGTGCAGTTTTCCCCCCTCTGTGTCGTTTCTCACCCTTTATTCTTTATTTTCCTACGGAAACCCTTTGGTTGAGAATATTCTCCCTGTTTTGCATAAACAAAATAAAACAGATCCTGAGGGCTTGTTGAGCACTTTTGTAACTTTCTGTCACGTTCTTCTCTCATCGTAATGTTTCATACACGTTTTCCCCTTTTTTCTCTTTTTCCACTCTGCCTTCTGTAGAGGATGTCTTATATCATGAAGGTAAGGTTAGATCTAACTCTGTTTCTGTCTGTTTGTGTGTTAGCACATGTGTGCGCGCGCGCAAGTGTGTGTGCTAGTGAGTGCATGTGTGTGTGTATGTATAAGTGTGTGAGTGTGTGTGTTTGTGGGTAAAGATGTGGGTTGGGGAGGAGGGATGGGGTTGCCTGTGAGTGTGTGTTGAGCTGACTTGCTCATTGCTGTGTTTGCTTCACTTCATTTCTACCTTTTGTCATCTTGTTGGTTTCCTGTTTTCTGTGGCCCCACGAGTTAGCTTCTTTAATTCCCCCGTTCCCTATAAGGTGTCACTCACCTTGTACGGTACCTTTCTGTCTTTTTGAAATCCATTTCCGACGCATCTGTACTGAAGAAATTCCACTAGAGAAGCTACTTTGAGCAGTTGGGGTTTGTCCCACAGCAGGGGATTTGTTGGCACTGTTGCATTAAAGTCTGACATCATAGACTAAAGGAAAAATAAAACAGTCTGGAAATGGAAGGTTGTTACAGAATGATCCACATTGTTCATCTGGTGATTTTTAAACACTACGCTTGTTAGTCATTGTAAGTATTTAAGGCAATGGGACTTATTTAAATACGTTAATGAGGTCATTTCACATCTTTGACAATCAAGAGGAATTACAGAAAATGGGTGTAAAACCACCTGGTAGCTTAAATGTTTCAGATCAGCAAAAAAGGTACGTAAGTATCAAAATCAGTTATAAAGGGATGTGACAAAGTAAATGACCCCCTAAACCTAATTGGTTGTAACGCTATCTGTGTCAACAAGCAGTAAGTTGTGATAAATTATAATGATTCTTACATCACTATAAAGGAAGATTTGTACTCATTGAAGGGTTTTCCAGCATGATCGGCTTGTTTACGGTCAAAGGTAAAAGGGTTCATGGTTCTATCAGTTAGAACAAAGCAGCCATCACACTACCGCCACCGTGCTCTGTAGCTTATACACGGCCTGGCCAAAAAAAGTCACCACCTGGATTTAACTAGGCAAACAGAAACAAGCCTCCTATTGGATAATTACTGCATGGGCATCTTTCAGTTGGCATCAAGTTATTTAACCCCAACTGGTGCAATGAGTTGCTTCTCATTTCTTAAACAGCCATGTGGAAAGACACATCTGGTGGTCATGGAAAAGATGTTAGTCTGTTTGAGAAGGGTCACATCATTGGCATGCATCAAGCAGAGAAAACATCTAAGGAGATTGCAGAAACGACTAAAACTAGGTTCAGAACTGTCCAACGCATTATTAAAAACTGGTGTGATGAGTCCAGATGGACCCTGTTCCAGAGTGATGGGTGCATCAGGGTAAGAAGAGAGGCAGATGAAGTGATGCACCCATCATGCCTAGTGCCTACTGTACAAGCCTGTGGGAGCAGGGCTATGATCTGGGGTTGCTGCAGTTGGTCAGGTCTAGGTTCAGCAACAGGATGTGCTCCAAGAATGAGGTCAGCTGACTACCTGAATATACTGAATGACCAGGTTATTCCATCAATGGATTTGTTCTTCCCTGATGGCACGGCCATATTCCAAGATGACAATGCCAGGATTCATCGGGCTCAAACAGTGAAAGAGTGGTTCAGGGAGCATGAGACATCATTTTCACACATGGATTGGCCACCACAGAGTCCAGACCTGAACCCCATTGAGAATCTTTGGGATGTGCTGGAGAAGGCTTTGTGCAGCGGTCAGACTCTACCATCATCAATGCAAGATCTTGGTGACACATTAATGCAACACTGGATGGAAATAAATCTGGTGACATTGCAGAAGCTTATCGAAACAATTTCACAGTGAAAGTGTCGTAATCAAAGCTAAAGATGGTCCAACAAAATATTAGCATGTGTGACCTTTTTACTTGGTGACAAAAAATTTTTGGCCAGGCCGTGTGTATGTATGATGTTCTATGATGTCATTTCTTCCTCTGAAATGCAGTGTCAGTTTTACTCCAGGTGTAACGGGAGGCACACCTTCTAGAAAGTTCCAGTTTTTCTGGTCAGCCTATAGAATATTTTTCCAAAAAGATTCGGGCATCTCCAAGATGTTTGCTAGCAAAGTCACTTTGTTACATTTGAATCATGAGGTTTTTGAGGTTCTCTGTCTGATATTGAAACTTGCTTGCTGATCTGAAACTTTTAAGTGTGGGAAAAACCATCTAATACTTTCACTCAGCCCTATACTTATGAAATCTAGTCTGTGGTTTGGGAAAAAAATGTTAATGTGAAAAGATCTCTGTGATCTTCTCATTCACATTTGCATAATTACATCACACATGGACTGATTGCTATTTTAGTGAAGGTTTATTAGTCTCACCTCAGTGTTTCAGTTCAAAGGAAGAAAAGCACAGGAAACTTTGTCAATATTTTTATGTAAGGGGGAAAAAAGACTCATTAATAAAACCACTTTTGTTCTTCTGGTTTGATAACTTGAAATTAATTAGATAAGATCTTGAATTTCTTTCTTGAGGCTTTTGAAAAACTATTCAGGTGAAGCTTTGGTTCTTTTTTTGTTTTGGTGACAAAGAAATGACTTTTTTTTGAGAGAACATGATTTTGAACTTTTTTTGCAACCCCCTGATAGACGGGGGCATCTCAACACACACACACACGCGGAGACACCACCTGGCTGCCCTGGTCTCAGTCGCCACCACACGCTTGCTGCCTTGTTCGTTGATGGTTCTTTTGTGCGTTTGGGATTCTCATCCCTGTGAGCTTGCGCTCTGTTTGGACTGGAGCCTCAGCTTTCCGGTGTGTGTTAAAGTGGGAATTTTTGTTTGCAGAGTTGAACTGATTGTTGTTCTCCTTCAGGACTCCAGCAAGAGCCCACGGCCCATGAAGAAGTTCCTGCCCGGCAACAGGAGGAAAGAGCGAAAGCCTTCTGATGACGAGATTCAGATCAGAAAAAGTAGGAGTTCTACCTTTTATATTAGAAATTTTTTATTTAAGTGTTTTGCTTTGATTTGCATAAATTTCAGATCTTTGTCTGGTTTTAATTTCTAATCATGTCAGCAATATAGATTATTGTTATGAATGAGCTACAGATGAGTTTTGGAGTTGCTCAAATGAAAGCTGTGGTCCATAGCATGACATTATCAAATTTGCCTGTCCAACAGAAACTTGCCAACTGTTCATCACTTTTGAGCTTTTGTAGATCACAAATCTCCCTCCATCTTTTAAAAGCATCTCCGATGTAAATTTTGCTCGACTGTTGTAAACGTCTCATGGTCAGTTTTAAACAGTTTTAATTTTCTTTCAATCAGTAACTTCAGTACTTGTTTTGGTTGCTCGAGTGAAAACCTCTGGCTGCTGCTTCTTGGTTGGTCTGCTAAGCTAACTGAGGCGTGTCCCACATTGATTGACAGCTCCCTCATGTCGATACGCAAATATGTTGGGCAACTCTCTAGGCTTGTGTAAATTATTCGTTTTTTTGTAGAGGCCAGGGGAGGAACTTAGAGGAAATATAAATTATAAAACTACATTATATCAGAGAACAGGGTCAGATTTAAGCTTTTTTTTTTTTTACTTTACATACCAACCATAACAAAACGTCTGCCCTCTAGTGACTGGCTGCAGTAAAAGTTTAAAGTCCATATAAATGGATGGAACATTTTCTGACAAAGATCATTTCCATGTCAAGGGAGCATAAGGTGTTAACAACAACCTACTGTTTCAACATCAACAAGATACTTTATGCACAGACCTAGCCTAGAAATCTAGACCATCAGTTGTTGAAGCAAAATAATTTTGCTCTGTGTGTCGGTCTAGCCACACTCCATAGGAACCTCAACAGCCCCGGCCAGTCTGGTGGCTGACCAATCACAGCGCTCTATCGGTTTGGTGGACGGTGGCTTGTTTGAACTGGCTTTAGCAACTTTAGACTTGGGCTTTTCTTTGAGTCAAGAGCAGATAGAGGTACTTAAGTCCTTTATTTAGAAAAAGGATGTATTTGTGTCTTCTTTGACAGTGGATGATGGACTACCCCATTGACTGACATCTGTAGCAGTGAGTATGTTAACGTGGTTCGTTGTCCAATAGCATGTGGAGACAGTTTGAAAGACAACCGTAGATCCCACCCCACCACTGAGAGCCGTCAATGGGTTGTGGCCAGACTATCCACGTTATTCTTACAGCCCGTGATGCTTTGCGCGAAAGATGCAAGCAACTGCCGGTCCGCATTTGTTTACATTGAGACGAAGCGATTCCTTCATGCTAATCCTCTTTTTAAGGGCTTTTAGAGGCTGAAAACATGCATGAACACCAGCTGTCACAGCTCAAACGGGACACTGTTACACTCCGTCTGCCTACTGAAGCAGAGAGGTGGGGGGGGGGATGATCTTAAAGTCTGGCCAAAGCTAACGTACAGTAGCATTTTAGCTACTTTCTGAACTCCGTTGCATCTGACAGCGAGGCAATAAACAATCTTAAAAGCTCTGAGGCTTATCAGTACCTACATAATAAGGTTGTCAGTGTTTTGTTGAAAGAGTTGGGACACAATCTTATTTACCTAAAAGCAGACGTAGAGCCGAGTCAGAGCCTTAAATCCCTCATCACCAAGCCTGGGTTTTAGTTTCTACATCAGGTGAAATACAAACAGCAGGATGGCACTTTTAGGTTAATAACTACAGTCTAAACGCACTTTAAATTATAACTATTCAGAAAATTGTACACATGAAATTATTCCTGTTGTTGTGAGACTGCTGTCAGATCTCTTTACTACTCGGCGTCTCTTCTCCGGAGTTTTGTCATATCCAACTACAAAGTAGGATGCGGGTGTTCCTCTCTGGGGGTTTTCACAATAAAATGAAAGGAACGCACAAATAAAGTTTGTGGTGGTTTCAATTTAAGATTTTTCAGCCACATCCATCTGGGTTCCTCATCTCTGGAGAGGCGATGAGAACCGTACCGATGCTCGCAGCTGCACACTCTCACTCTGGAGGTGCATGTTCTAAACATCGCTCTTGTAACTACAAATTTAATTTTCTCTGGATGTTAGTACAAGCGCCAACAGCGCAACATCTCCCCGAGGCGCGTGACTACATTTTTCGGGGGTAAATATTTTTTTTAATCCTCTTCAAATGTTCAAATAAACTGCTACTAGCAACGAAACCTCACAATGCAAACCAGTGAGTATGTGCTACTTCCGGTATCTCACCGGATGTTGCTTGCATCAGCGTTTCTCCATGAGGGTACTCAAAAATAACGTGGATATATTCACATATATATAGGATGGCTTGCTAGGCTAGCACAGACCATGACTCCTTTAAAAATAAATGTTTTGTGCCACCGTAATAGCCTCTCTTGAGGGAATCTGTAGATGTATCTGTTCTAAAAGCTGGCTTTCACAGGCACGGCTGCTCTGGAGGAGGATGCTCAGATACTTCGAGTGATTGAGGCTTATTGCACAGGAGCCAGCGTGCACCAGAACATCACAGGTGGGTGTTTTCCTTTTGTTTCTTTTTTTAGTCACATCTTCCATTAAGGCCATAAATTAATAGAACTCCTCTTAATGTGTGTGCTCGTGTGCAGCTGTGCGGAAAGAGTGCCCCCCCCAGGTGCTCCTGCCAGAAGAGGAGAAGATTATTGTGGAGGAGATTAAAAGCAACGGGCAGACAGTTATTGAGGAAAAGTAAGATTACTAACACTTTTTTAAAGCGTGGGCTTGGATTTTCTTTCTCAGAGCTTTGTTATTGATTCTACACGTATCTTACTGTTTTTTTGTTCCTCTAATGGGATTCATAAATCTGATATTGATCCCAATTCAGCAGCTGAATGATCTGTTTGTTTGAGAAACCTTCACATATAAAGGCACTATAAATTTATCTTCCTCTAACGAGGATCAGGAGGATTAAAAGCCTATAGGAGCATTGTTCTCTCTTTTCTGCATCCTGATTTGTTGTTTGTTTTGGATTTTTAGGAGCCTGGTGGATGCAGTTTATGCTTTAAAGGATGAAGTTCACGAGTTAAAAAAGGTGAGTGAGGTTGCTCATGAATCTGATTAATGAGTTGATGAGGTGTAGGAATTTAAACCTTTCATTAATGGCGGATTTTTACAAAAGTTATTAAATGTTAGCCTAAAAAACTAAAAACACAGAGCAAAGGTAGACATGTCTAATCTACATGGCTATTCCTTTAGTTAGCAAAACATCTCACGAACAACTGGATGTATTTAATGAGACTTTGCATGTATGTCTACAAGTAAATGACTTATGGAGGCGACCAAATTCAAAAAGGTCACTACAGCCAGCTGACCTCTGCACATATTGTGATAACACGTCTAATTTACAGATATTGAGCTAAATTTGGATTTGATTGTAGCTGAGAGTGATTCACACTACGTACTCTGAGTACCAGCAGACTGCACGAGATCTTAGCTACTGCAATATTGTGCATATAATAATATTTGATACATGTTCATTAATGTCATAAAAGGCCTTCCTTTAATCAAATATTGGTTTATTTTGTCAGATCCCTTTTAGTTTATGCTTTCACCCTGAGTGTATTGGTTAGCATTCACTAAGGTAATTTTTTTTAAATGACTCGTTTTCTGCTTCAGCAATAGCACTGAAGCTCTGTTGTTTTCCCAATTTCTGTTGAACTAAGCCGACTAAATGTTAAAGGAGACAAATAATGACTTCTTTTTCTTAAGTTATAATAGTTCTATGGTTGATACAAAGCATGTTTATGAAGTTCTTTGCTCTAAATCCCCCTCACATACAAAGCAATTTCAGCAGTTTTATTCTTGACAGTTTCAGTTTCTTCCAGAATGAGCCGTTTCAGGGCTCTGTCACTTTAAGAAAATAAGCTGTTGCTGGCCACGCCCACCCATCCCCCGCCAGGCTGCTATAAGCTGAGAGGCTCTGATATCTGGGAGGAGCTCAGAGTAGAGCTGCTGCTCCTCCAGTAGCAGCTCTCTTTCACATGAGAGGTGGTTCTATTCTAATTTCCCCGTTTGTGACATCACAAATGGGGATTTTTTTTCAAACGAGTCATTTTAGGCACATCATTTCTAAAATGAACACTGACAGAAAACAGATGGATGGAGTGTTTTATAGAGGCAGTAGAGACTCACATGGCAGCACAAAATGAGGTTAAAGAGGGTTTTGCATAACATGTCCCCTTTAAACTACCTCAGAACTTTCAACCACAATATGTAACCCTAGAACGTGACTCGAGTAGGTTTTTTTTGACCTGGAAAGAGTCAGTTCTACTGTAGCACCAGGTTCTCTTGGCTGAAGAATGTGCTTAGGCAGCATAAAGTACTTTGGTGGAAACCCCCCCGAGTCCACAACAGGACACAACCGTGTCATGCAAAGCTGTTTGGTTTGCTGGTTTGATCAACACTGTTGCATCTGAAACTCAGCCCCCCTATTCTCTTGTAACTTGTTCCAAAAAATGAGACGATGACAGTAGAACAGGTCAATTTAAGTTTATTTTTTCTGGGTAAAGCCACTTGATTCAAACCTTTCAGGAAGTTTAAATATTTAAAATGCATCTAAAGTAAAATATCTTGTGAAACAGAGCAGTATAATCAAAAACTATCGTTACCTACATAAAGCCAACTTAAGAGTCTTGCACAGCAAAACTTTCTGTGAAAACCCTTCTTTTCTCCCCTGATGGATGACCACGAAATGAGTCAGAAATCAAACCAGTTACTGTAACAAACATCCTGTTCTGTGTGTTGTGCCCCCCACCCCCACCCCATAAAAAAACACACAACTCAGTCACTCACAGGTTCTCTGTAAGAACTTAAAAACCCAGCTCAACACAAGTAAATCTAACAAAAATGAGTAAATATCAAAATAAGGATGCAAAAAAACCCTTGTTTTTTGCTTCATTTGGATTTTACATCCTGCCAAAGATCTGCTGTGACACACTGATCAGGTCTTGCACACCAACTACATAATTCATTAAATGCAGTCCTTTTTCATTAACTCTGCAGGAGAACAAGTGGATGAAGCAGTTCCTGGAGGAGGAGCAGAAGTCTCGCAAAGAGCTGGAGAGGCTCGTCCGAAAACTGAGCAAGCAGAAGAACGACTGCTCTTGGGAGGACAGCGTCCACTGAACACATCCTGGCTCCATCATGTGGGCTGACCTGCAGTGGGACAAGCGTTTGTGTGTTATTTGTGCATCTGTGTCGTGTCTTCACATTTCAGTCTCACGCAGCAGAACCAGACTCTCAAACCTTGGAGCTTCTTTCTTCATTTTGATGAGATCCGTCTTCCTGATCCAGCATCACTGAGACAAAGACAAACCAAAAACATGCTTCCTCGTGTGTAGCTGGGCTAAACCACGATGTTTGCAGATTTTCTGCCACACGGTGACTCGCTCTGTAAACTCCACCCGGCAAATGGAACCGTTTTGGACAAGAAGAAACAAAAAAAATCACCCAAACTGCTTTTTTTTTTTTTTTTGCTTCAGTTGGAAAAAGAAAAGGAGTACAAAGCCATCAAGCCTTCTCATGCATGCACTTCTTTCTAAAACAGAACTCATGACTTTGTCACTGTCAGTTTTTATTTGTCAGGGGAGGAAAAATCCATAAAGGCCTGGGATCTTTTAAAAATGTTTTAGATGATTACGTTCAAGCTATTTTTGTAGGCATGTCAACAAGTGAGCTCATCACGGTAAACCAGTCTCCAAACGCAGCCGGTGACTGTTTATTTAAAAAACTGCATGAATGTACAGTGTTTCTATGACTTCTGCATCAGAAATGTGATAATCATTATGGACTCCAAAGCTATCAGGGATGCATCTGCATCATCAAATAGGAACAACCTAACTCTGTACCATTTATTAGTACAAGTGTACACAAATAAAAAGGTAAATTTCTCTTATATTCAAGAATAATTTTAACCCAAAATACTCAGCCTTTTTTTTTTTTTTGGATTTTTAAATATAATCTATTTATTAACCTGAGCATTTAAAAGTAGTCAAAGCCTTATAGATGTAGTTTTGCAAGAAAAACAAAGATTTTTTTTTATCACAAATGAGGAAAAACTTAAAGTGTTATGAGAATTAGGAAGGTTTATGTCTCGTATCCTGATGGATTCTGGCAGAATTGAGGAAAAGAAAGTTTATACGTGAGCGTAGAGGTGTGATCAAATGTCCAAGTGCCTCCCGAAGGGGTCCGAAAACCAAAAAAGAGTTGAAGACCGACTGGGACTAAATCTGTAAATGATCTTCAAAGTGTCATTATTGTAGTATTTTAGTTGAGACGGCTCGAGCCTGATGAGTGTATGAGTTTGTAAATGAATGTGGCCTCGCCTCGGTACATTTCCTCACGGTTGAGCACGTATGCACTGTGTCCACGCTGTTATCATCTGCACTGCAGAGGAGCGGTGACTGTTACTGAAATGCAATAAGTGACTGCTTTACTGACCGACCCCTGGCTCTGCAGCAGCAGAGGTCGGTCAGATCCGGAGAACTTGCAATAACAACAAATGGAAAAATAGTAATAAAATGTATCATCTTAATAGAAAAAACCCCAAACAAGTTCAGTCTGTGGTTTAGCCGCCACACATCCGACTGAGAATTTGCCTTTTCTTCAACCAAGTTTCTCAGTTAGTTCGTGTAACCCCTGGTCTAGTTTTTTTCCTCTCACAGGTGATCCATACTAGTTCAGATTGTGAAACAGCCTCTTTGTGGGAAATGCTGTCTTTTGCACGCATCTCTGTACAGAAACCTCAGAGCACCACGAGGCTCATCTGCAGAAGTGTCACCTTCACGCTTTTAAAGGCACAGCTTGCTTTGGAGCTGCTCTGTTACTGTTATCCAGTCTGTTTTACAGACAGCTCTCATCACTTGTTTATTGCTGAGATTAACATTATGGCTTGATTTATTTGTTTTCTGTAAGCACCACACACTGTAATTTTGTTAGTTTCCTAAAGCCTCAGTGAGCACTTACTGGTGAGGAACTCCAGTTCAGCTGAAGTTATATTTCCAGTGCACTGTGTTGTTTTTTTCTGTTTGTTTTTTTAAGACTGTTCTATGCAAGTATTGTATTCTCTCTTTTACCTAAAACCTGTACTTTATGTTTGGTTTGCTCTTTTATTAAAAGTTTAATATAAGTACACTTCCTGAATGCGTTTAACCACACGTAAAATGGAAAGCTGTTGCACTCTCTCCTTTGTGCTGGAAATCCTCCAAAGCAGGCTTTTCCATCCTGCCTTCAGCTCACGGGTCATGCAGGAATTTGTAGGTCGCTCAGGTTCACTCAGGAAACTCGCTGCACGATGGAAGGAGTGACAAGAATGGGTGACATCCTGTGAGAGTGCGCTGCCTTTGCACCTACACACCTCCATAGATTCACACTTTCCATGCTGGCCTCCTCCACCATGAGAAGCACCGTCTGAGGGCATAGCTACCGTTTTTAGTGTCTGGTGGGTCGGGATAGATTACTCATCAAGTAACATGCAGTTACCCACAAGCCCCCTTAGAGTAAATTCAGCCTAAAATAGACACCATAATTAACATTTATAGGAAATTATTCTGAATTTTAAATGCAGATAAATTGTGTTTTGTCTACAAAATAAATTACTTTTGCAGGTTCATAAAAAGCTTTTTGTTAATGAGAACTGAATCTATTTTGAACCTACATCCAATTTCACAATAAAGGCCTAAATGAGGACGATGACAGCGGAGCAGCTTGTTTGTGCACTTTGCAGTTCTCTGGAAGGATTTAAACTATCATCAGTTGGCTTTAATTAACTTGTTAGCAAATGATTATTATTAGTTTTTTTCTTTTAAATGAACATCTTAAATGTAAAAAAATAGACTGGATTCTTGCAATCCTTTGTCCAAATCATCAGTTTTTATGAATAAATGCTGCCCACTTGGACACTGCAGCTCCTAGATAGGATGACTAATAAATCCAGCAACAAAATGCATAGAAAACTGGTGTTTTGACTCAAAATGTTTAAGACAAATGAGGAGAGAATAGATTTCTTAAATAGAATCTTGACATTCATTCAAATGCAGCTATACACAGAAATAAATATAAAACTACTATACACAAAACAGAATTACACGTTATTTAATAAATTATAATTTCAGAATGTTCATTTTGTCTCTTAGTACCAACAAAATGTTCGTTTGATCCACTCTGATTTCTCAGTAGATAAATCCAGACGTAGAGTTCCCACTCAGAGTTTAGATCCGTGCACGTGCTCCTGCTAGAGTCCTACAGTTTGTACATCCCAAAGACAGTTGCACCGTCTTCATAGGTTACAAGTGAGAGGTCTGAGACCCAGACACTGAGCTGGTCCCCCCTCTCCAGTGAGATCATGTCCCCCTGTGAGGCGGTGCACAGCTGAGGGCTCGATGCAGAATTGGACAAGCTGCAGGAGGCCCTCATCATGACCTTTTCCTCCTCCTCCTCAGTCTTCCTCATTTTGACCCAGCTGGTCAGCGGGATTGTAGCGTGATCTTTGGAGAAGGTCACTCGGGAGTAGACAAAATAATCTCCAGGCTCGAGGATGGTCAGCCAGCTGCCTTGGTAGTAGTTGACATTTTTGCGAATGGAGTGTTTTATGTCCCACTGGAGATAACCCTCTGGGAAGAGAGGACGGAGTTTAAAAAAACGATGACGGCATGTATTTATTTATACATAAATCTTATTCCTTACTCGATTCCTCTTTTGATTTGGTTGCTACCATTCGTGCCAAGGCTCTGTAAGTCGTTTCTTGTTTGTCTGCTGAGAGAAAACCAACTGGAAACAAAGCAAATGAGAAAACATGTCAGAGGCGTTCGTGTGGTCAGATAGTTTTCTTTAGAAACTCAGATGTAGATTTAATCAGCTATATTACCTTGTCGCTGGTAGGAGGGCAGGTTTTCCTGTTTTAATAACAAAAAAAAAAGTAGGTCATTATTTTCTCACAATGCTTTATAAAGGTACATTTCTGTAAATCACTGATTTAATTTGAATGTTTATTTAAACGCTCAACATTTGAAATGTTATCTGTGAACCATTTCCTTTGCTTTCATTATTTTGCAAGCTGTGACCTTTACACAGAGCAAACTGTGTGAAAACGCACAAACAAACACTATTGTAGCATCTAAAGACAAGCAAACCCATATTTAGTGTAAACATTTGGAAAACTTCTGAAAATTGCAATTTAAAAGTGTTTAATTTAGCTAATTTGAAATCATTTAGTATCAAATGTTCAGGCAATTATGCATCACGCTCCTATGTGCAGGTGAAACTGGAATAATGAGAATATGATGCAAAAGTCCTTTTATTTCAGTAATTTATCTTAGACTGAGAGACCATCTAAAGGCTCAGGAACCCTTTGCAGGTGTTCTGGATTCATTAGCTGATTAGAGTGTGACACTTTGAGTCTAGAATATTGAACCTTTTCACAATATTCTAATATTCTGAGATTTTGAATGTGGGGTTTTCATCACCTGTAGCCATAATCATCACAACTATAACAAATTAAGGCTGAAATATCTGGCTTTGCATGGAATGAGTCTGTATCATAGATTAGTTTCACCTTTAAGTTGAATTACTGACATAAATGAACTTTTGCCTTATTCTAATTTTTCCAGTTTCACCTGTAAAACTTTGGTACAAACTATAAAGCCATACTTACAGATGAACCTGACTTTAGTTGATTGAACAGATAAATGAACCCTCCAACAGACAGCAGCAAGTGCATAATCACTAAAGCAACCAGAAATCGGATGAGAGGCTTGCAGCTGCTCGGTGCTGGAAGCTGAGCCGGGATGAGGATCGGTTGGGGCTTGGTGTAGCGCGGAGGTACCGGCGGTGGAGCCACGCTGGTCTGGTAGGTGTTGATCATGATGGAGAAGAGCGGTGGAACCCAGAGACGCCTGACGTCCGTGACATCCCATGCACCTTTGAGCAAATGCTCTCTCAACCAACTGAGTTTTCTTTGTCTACTTCCTGGAAGCTGTGGGGCCTTCAGATCTGTGACAGATCTAACCTGAGAGGACATGAATGTGCTCATCATGTCACGCCTCCTGCTGCCATGTATGTCACACTTGATTCTATTTATTGCATTACTTTGTGCTACTCTGTGACTACCGAAAGCAAGCAGTTATTTATAGATGTTTGCTGTGCAGAGCACACCATAATGCATCACATGCATTTAAACATTTTAAAAGTGCTGCTTGACTAAACATCAGTCAGATGTTTTGATGGGTCCAAAAGAATGAAAATATGTCTGATCAAATCGTCCTGCATCTTAATAATTTGATTTGTTTATTAAAAGTGCAGTGACCAAACCTCAGACGTGTGGTTTGGTGCAACCTTGCTGCATCTAGGTCATTCAGGTTCCCAGACTCTTTTTTTATTTTGCATAATTAGCTTGTTTCATAATCACTTCACAAGTCTTATATTTACTAAGGCTATAGTGTCAAAAATTGGGCCAAAGTTAAACGCCTCTCGGTGTTGCTGCTGCTCACCGGGCGTTGCAACCTCTTATATATACAGTCTTTGGTTGCAACAAGCCTGTGCAAGTCTGATATGAAAGGATGGTTCAGCCTAGTGGAGGTTGTGAAAGTAGAAGTTTTCAGAACAGAAAATAACTTTAAATACAATCAACAAGAGCAATCACAAGTGCTATTGTCCAGAACGATGAATCCAAAAGTGATTTACCTGCAGTGCAGTGATCCCACCATGGGACTCTTTACACATTAGTGCTTTCACTTATTTAAAAAAAAAAGATTCAAGGCTTTGTTTTGTGATTTGTCTCATGATTTATGTGCTCTAGGCTGCGTGTTAAAGAATCAAAGAGACAGAGTTACAGGATGAAGCTACGTCTCTGAATTCTTAGAACGTTTCCTCCCAAAAAGTCTAAAAAGCGCAGCTGCAGAAAACGCCTGCAACCCATCAAAGCCCTGCATTTTATGAACGTTTGAAGAACGTGTGCTTAAATATAGCAATGCAGCCAAATCAGGGAGGTAAGGTATGCTCGCATGAGAGCTTCCCTTTGTGGTCCCTCAGCAATCTCAGCTGTATACGCTGATTTATGCAGAGGTTTTATGTCTCATCTGTTTTAAATCTGAAAAGTTGTTCTGGTGGTGTTTGTGAACCAAGATCTCACTCTTTTGCTTTTTTCATACTTCTATTATCTTTTGCTCACTAATATTTCTTGAAACTACAGCTAAGTAAAAAAGAAAACAAATTGGGAATGCTGACATGATTTTATTTTATACAAACCTTGCAAGGCATTCACGTATTATTTATTATTTATAAGCATGTTTGGATGAAAACTGATTTTTTTTTCTCCCACTTCTTGATGAGTGCAGCAAATACATTCAGTGCTCTCAGAATGTTCAAGATTCATTTATGTGTTCAAATTGGCACATGTGTCAGACACTTAGAATAAACACACTAAACTCAACAAAACGGTTATAGATCAGCTCTGCAGGCCAGAGTCTGGTTCTTTGTAGAAATGAAGGAGTGATTCATAAACTTTCAGGCACTGCTGCAGAGTTTTACATTCAGAACATTTAAAATGTGACAACAATCTGTCAGAAATCAACCGTAATATTTAAGAAAAAATTAAAATCTATGTATTTATTGATGGAGTTCCCCTTGAGATGCAGCATCTCCTTTTGAAGGGGGCCCATACATAATAAATGTGTTTTAGTTGCACTTCAGGTTATGAACAACAGAAAAGACTTTTTCTTCACCCAGTCTTCAAAGTTGTGTTTTCTAAGGTGTGTAGTGGACAAACAGGATGTTTCTGCTGTCGTGGTGGTGGTGGTGGTGGCTACAGGCGGTGGTGCTTCTGGTGCAGCTGGGGGGCTGAGGCTGCGAGGAGCTGGAGGAGGCTTGCCTCCGAACATGGAAGGTCTCCGACTGCTGAGTTCTCAGAGCTGGATGTTCTTCTCCTTGGCCAAACTGTGGCTCATCGCTGCACTTTATGAAAGCCACGAAGCATCGATAAAACTGCCATAAAACAGAATGAATCATGATCAGTTCCAGTTGTTTTATTATTTTAATAAAAGAATAGAACTCGATTCATTTATTGTTGTGTCAGAGAAGGTATAACTAGAGCCTGACGGTCACCTGGTTGTTGAAGAACACGTAGATGATGGGGTTAATGACTGTGCTGAACTTGGCCAGGACGGACGGCACCACGCTGGCCGTGGGAGAGACCAGCCCCGCCCTGCCGAAGGTGGCCATCAGAGCCATGACGCCATAGGGCATCCAGCACAGCATGTAGCAGGACACCATGGACACCACCATCAGCAGAATGTGCTGCTCTCTGCGCTGAGCTGCCAGCAGATTGACTTTACCCACCTGGTGACAGGATTAAAACAGGAGAGTGAAAAACAAAGGAGGGAAATAAATCACAATGCTGTTGGTGCTCTTCTAGAAGCATCTCTGTGATTTATTCGTTTCTCAGTTTGTCCTCTAATCCATACATGTGCAGTAAGATGCACACGGCTACACATTTTTTACCTTTAGTGCCATCTAGTGGTGGTTATAAAAAAGGCAACGAATGCAGATGCACCCTCTACTTTTTTTTCCCAATTAGAGCATCTTCTCCTCAGCAGGTAACTTACTTCCATACAGAGAGAAAAAGGCGACAATGCATTATAGTTTTAGGTGTCGTTTTACACCAGAGTCAATTAAAAACGTGCAATTAAATCAGCTTCATCAAACTTTTGCTGCAGCATGTGTTTATTCAGTCTCATGTCAGATGAGCTTTAGAGTGTTTTATTTAATGAATTATAGTTAGAAATCATTTATGTTAAAAATATTTCTATGAAACAAACTGGATTTTTTCCCCCTCTTTTTGAACTCATCCACTAATTCTCAAACTCTTTCCTTCAAGGGCGTTTTAGAAACTAGAGATCCTTTAAAATATTCCCGCTGAGATCGATTTGCAAGCAGGAGGATGGAGGCGGAAAGAGGAGGAGGTGGAAAAAGGAGAAGAGCCTAATTGCTTCTGTGAGCTGCTTATAGATCTGAGTGGAAACAAGCACTCGCTCTGGATGATTATCGTTAACGTTTAAAAATAAAAGCGTTAGGGATTCGGTTTATCTTTTGACACAAGCACAACCTTTTTTTGCTCGATAGTCACAAACAACACTTGGCTCCTAAACTTACTTTTAACATGAAAATCACACGACTAATCAAATCAAACTCTCTGATAATTAGAGTGATTTCTCAATCTGTGTTTAATCCAAAGTAAATTTAAAATGAAACGTGTGCAAATCCTGACAAGATGGGAAACCAAAAACGATCCAGTTTGCAACAAAAACATGATTTATGTGCTGATGCTGAGCAGAAGCAACATTTTCTTTTACTACATTGAAGCTTCTTCAGATCTCAGCAGAAAGTCTAAATTCTCTTCTGGTCAAATACAACAAGTTTTTTTTTTAATTAAACCCAAGGTTTGTAAATGATCTAATCTAATAAATAATGGGTTTCTTTTTCAACCAGCACAGGTAGAATTTGGTAACTGAAATACACTTTTAATAATCCTCTACAGAACTTTTATTCTGAAACACTGAAGGAAACCCAGTCTGGAGCAGGTTTTCTGTGACTATCTTTCTAGTATAAAAATAAAAAAGAACATATTTATAACACTGAAAATGCCTCCTTCATGCTCGCATAAGTGATGAATCATACTTCCAACTAAAACACGATCAAATTGTGAGAGAACTCCAGTACCAGCCTGCTTTATTTAAAAAGTCAGCATTTTAAGCTATTTTATTTTTCCCTTATTTGTGCCACAGAAATTAATTTTTAGAACAAAACGTTTAAAACTTTAAAACACCTGCATTTGGAAGCTCTTTTGTGGTCACAGACTTTACAGAAAGAAAAAAGATACAAGCTGTTGAGATACAACTGCTTTAAATTAGAATGAAAGAATTCAGCAGGAAACGTTCCTACTTTCCACAAAGAACAGTTTGTAGTTAGGGTCAGATCTCAGATACCAGAGTCGTCTCTGATCTGTTTGTGTGACGTTGTTTCAGTGGCCGCTCAAATGATCCAGTTACAAAAACAAACAAAACGAGGAAAAGTCCAAAAGATGAAAACAGATTTAGTATTAAATAGTTCTTTCCTGTTTTATCTCCTTTCAGTCATAATAAAGCTCAATAAATCATTGGATCAAGCTCTCTTTTTATCAGTGTTTCCAGCAGAATTAGAACTTTTCATGCTTACAGTTACTAATTAGATTCTGCTCCACCTGAACGACTGCTGACACGCTCACACGCGTTCCACGTCTCAACAGTCTGCTGGATCTGGTAATCAATAGAAAAGTTCTTAAGTTATCCGTCTCTCTCCTCCTGTGCTGACGTATTGGAGAAGTTGGGCTAAATTTAGCTCAGTTATATAATCAGCTAACTGGTGAGGCGAGATCCCTTCTGTGGTGACGGTCGTCTTCTCGGTATTGATTTGTGGACCTCGGTCATCTCCTGCTCGTCTAATGACCACCCCGATGCTCATCGTAGTGTTTTATAAAGAACCGAGCATCTCAACCAGTCACTCTCAGCAAAACCGACTTCTATTCATGCTAAGATGATGCACAATTCTTCGTTTTTGCTTATTCACATTATTTGATCTGTTATCATTAATAATCGTATTGCTAAGATCTGACCAAATTGGTTATAACTCTCAAAATGTTATATCTCAACATAAAACAATTAAAGCTAAAAGATTTTAGCATTCCTGTGAGGAATGTTAGGTCTTTATTCATGAAAATCCCTGTTGGGCATTATTTTACAACTAAACTCTGAGACCAAAAATATTCAAATGTTTTAAATTATTCTTTTGTCTTTCAAATAGATTTTTTGTTCTAGATTTTGTAAGGTGACACGCTCATTAATGGTGCAACATCATTTATAACTAATGTAGTGTTTTATTGATAATATTAATAAACAGTATTTGGATTGAAAGGTTATTGAATACAAAGTTTTACATCCTTATGTGTTTTAACTTGAATGACCAAAAAGGTGTAGGTAGAAGCAAAAGCTTATAATGTATACGCCATAACTCTATAACACCAAAAACATACAGTTTCCAAATTAAAGGTGCAGTCTGAGATCTTTTTTTGAACATTTTTTGCCATATTGCTTGAAATGCTCTTCACATACCCATGGCAACAAATAAATTAAATATTTTGTCAAAACAATGTGTAATTTGAATATCCTCTGAAATGCATAATCCTGGAATAACCTGATTCTATCCAGAGCTGACCCTCCTTCTAAAGATGATCATCCATCAAACTGCTCCTCTCAACGTCTCGCCCCGCTACCTTCTGTGCATGAAACTCTTGTTCTTCGACCTTAGAAGCTCAGCAGGGCTATGTGTCTGCTCCTGTGTGTGTCACATTCAGGTGTTGTACCATTTTCTGCAATCATCAGATTCTATGAATTTAAGGGGGAGCCTGCAGAAATTCAAATTGTTTTTTATTGTCAAAATGACCCACACTTCTATAGCACCTTTCTGAATCAGAAGACTCCAAAGCCATCCATTCACACACACATTCACACGCGGATTGCGATGAGCTACAATGTAGCTACAGCTGCCCTGGGGGCGCACTGACAAAGACAAATGTAGCTTGCTTAAACGCCTTTTCCCAAGAACAAATATGGCACCTATAATCTGTGAACTTAAATTTTCTCCATGCCACAAAAAAGATTAGTGCAAAACACAATCCAAGAATGATAAGTTACTAATATTACAAATTTTATACATTCTCTTAAAAATGCTAGAACATAATTAATGATTTCAGGACGATTCCAGGCATTTACACCTTTAACAGGCAGTACTTTTCTTTGTTTGCTTTTTTTTTTTTTTTGCATTGTTTGAGTCTTAGGTTTTTTGAATAAAAAAGTACCTCTCAGGTCATAACTGGATCGCTTCATGTTGAGCAGCCTTAATGCATGTTTATCATTATTTGATCACAGAAGTATTTTTATCCATGTCCGTTTCATCTAAATGTCATGAAGAAAATGCCTCATCCTCATCGGTCCAGTTAAAGTGAATTTCATCCCCAGACAGACCAGTTTAAGTCACACAAGATAAACCTTCCCCTATATATATATATATATATATATATATATATATATATATATATATATAACAAAAAATCAATCAGACAATAGCTCATAGAGCAGCTGAGCACCAATTTACTGGCATAGTATATCCAGACCTGCACATCCCCTTTTCTTCACTGACTTCTGTCTTTGGACGTGCCAAGTTGGGGGAAAAAAAGAAGAAAGATTCTTATATAACAATGGGTATCCAATGGCAACAGGTGCCTTACGAGATCTATAAATAGTTTCTGGGTGATTCATTCATGGAACCAGTTAAAGCAAAGAGTAACTGGGAGACTTTAATTACCAACTGTGAAGATATGAGTGGCAGGTTTATATAAAAATCCACAAAGATGAGTGGGAGTCACAGGGAAGTGAGAAGGCGTCATTATAAAGGGCACGAAAACGCCGTCCAGCCTTCGTCCTGCTGGATAAATTGATTGTCAGGTTGTAAACACACACACACCAGTGGCTTCTGGGGATGTTAGGGCTTGATGAGTCCAGACAAAGTCTTAAAAAAACACACGTCTGACGTCTGACAGCCAACCTCAGAAACCGTCTTGAGCCTATAGCATCCCGACAGCTGAAAACAACCGCAGAGCTTATTAGCAGAGCTTTTACCTGAGCAGATGGATGAGGTAGAAAGGAAAAAGTTTCAGAAATATACTCTCTAAAAAATACAGTTCTGGTCTGGGCCATGCGTGTTTAAAACTCAACATTTGCAACTGTGCATGTTCCCGGTGAGAGCTTAGAGGTGTGTGCTGAGCGTATAGCTACATCAGTGCATGCACAATGCAGGAGAAAGGTGTCTTTTAAGGTGTTTCCTAAGTTTAGAGTGTAATTAAGAAATAAGAGCAAGAATAGTGGAGGTGGAACAAAATTCTGGATTATTTTTAACTGCAGAACACCTTCAGGAAGTTTTAGCAGACTCTGGTGGTTGTTGTACTTCACAGCAACACCTTTAATGATATATCCTCCATGCAGGTGTGACTCCTACCTATGCTGTGTTTGTGATATCATTTTAAAATAAACCACATTGTGTCACTCATTTCTGTTCCACCCTCACAATTAAATTCACCATTAAAGTCTTCTAGTTTTAAAACATAACACCTCTCAACTGGATCGATGCTACAAGAGAACTTTCTAACTTTTCTTTTTGCAGTGAGCTGAAGGAGAAGAGCACCTGGGTGAATGTGAAGCACGGGAATAGAGCTGTCAAACTTAAGATTTGTGTTGCAGCCGCTGACATGGGGATGATTTATTGGATAGACTTTGGGAGGAAAGACAGAAAGAACTGGAGGGAAAAGAACACGAGAGCTTAAGTTGAAAAGGGTACAGCTTTCTCTGGAGGCAGATGATCCAAACAAAAAGCTAAAATTTATTATAGAATGTTTCAGATTTGAAGTTTTTGAAAAACTTCTATAGTCAAAAATGCACCAGAGTAAAAGAGCGATGGAAACAAGACGCTCAAAAAAATTGACAAATAGAATGCATATAAACATGTAAACCATGTTTGTGGTACGAGCAAGCGTACATAAAAAACAGTAGTGTGTAGTGTCCATCCATTTTGGACTGATTGGGTTATTGTTAATGAAAACTAAAAAAAGTAGTTCATTGTTAAAAACATTAAAATAAAATACCATTTTTTGTATTTTGGTGTAGTGTAGCAGAGAAGAAGGCTCTGCAGAGGGTGATGAAAGCTGCACAGAGGACTGTGGGATGCAGTGTACCACCAGGCATCTACACCTCCAATCATGAATGACCATCCCTACCTTTCACTGTTTTTCCTCTCCCTTCAGGCAGGAGGCTGCAGAGCATTAAGAGCAGGACAACTATCTACTATCTGATTATGTCTTTAGGCTGTAACCAGGACCAGGGAAACAGATTTAGTTCCACCTCATGTCTGACATGTGTTGATTTGCAGAAACCAAACCATTCATTAGCTGAGTGTATGAACTCACCCTCCTGATGGCGACAAGGATTCGTCCATAGGAGTAAACCATGAGCAGAAGGGGCAGGATCAAGCAGAAGATGAAGAGACACAACACGTATGACACGCTGGTTGGTGAGCGCAGGTGCCACTGGACAGAGCAAGTGGTACCGGGACCCTCCGGGCCATAGCTGCTCCAACCCAGGAAGGGTGGTAATGTCCACAGCAGCGAATAGAGCCAGGTGCCTCCGATGCAGAGCCAGGCCTTCCTGAAGTCGGAGACGTCCACCTGGGAGGAATGCAGCACGGTGTTGTAGCGCTCATAGGACAGGACCGACAGAGACACCAGGGATACGATGCCTTGGGAAGCAGAAAATACCCCACATGTAAAAATCAGCCGGGACGTTATGACCATGAACAAACATATTTCCTGTTATAAACATGTCATATTTGAAGGAACCCAAAATACTTTTTTCAATAAATAAATAAATAAATAACCCAATGTCACATAGAAGGAAATCAAATAAATAACTCACATACACTCAGTCGTGAGATGTTTTTGTTTTTTGTTGGTTTGTTTTAAATTGTAATACACATGAACGTCTGAGTAGTAAATACAGCAGGTAGAGTTTTCTGTGCCACGCAGTCAAGGGACTCCCACACGCGGTTCAGATCCAGAAATTACAGCAGGGAGAGCAAGTGTGTGACATATCAGCATTTTTATCACTAAGGGTTTTTCTAAGTGAGCTATTGACACAACATTCCCACCATGTCAACATCAACTCAAGTATTTAATTCATGCAAAGACATCTAAACATTTAAGTCCATAAATTGAGTAATGTGTAATAAAGTGAAAAGACACAGGGAAAAAGTATTAAGCACATGAAGGTAACAAGGTGCAAAATGGCATAGAAAGCTAGGAGATCACCTGAAATCTGTCAGTATTGAGAGAGAAACCCCGCCCCCTATCAGTTCTAATTAATATCAGCTGCTTTAGTCCTAATTGATGACCTATAAAGGCTTCTCATTACCCAGGAGGCACACAGGAAAGACTTCATGATGGGTGAAAACAAAGAACTCTCCTAAGATTTTTGTAAACTTATTGTTGAAAAGCATTCTGATGGGAATGGTTATAGGAGCATTTCCAGAATGCTGAATGTTCCTGTGAGCACTGTGGGGGTCATTATCCGGAAATGGAAAGTGCATCAGTTCACCATAAACCGGCTACGATCAGGTGCTCCAGGTAAGATTCCTTTCTGAGGAGTCCAAAGAATAATCAGGAGAGTTCAAGGAAGACCTTGCATCAGCAGGTACCGACCGTTGTTGCAAAGAAAACTAGAAGCAATGCACTGAACCGCCATGGCATCCATGCACGCTCACCATGCAAGACTCCATTGCTGAACGAAAAGCATAATGAGGCTTGGTTAAAGTTTATGAAACAGCATTTGGAGAAGTCTGTGGGTTACTGGGACACTATAGTATGGTCAGTTGAAACCAACATTTAACTTTTAGCTGTCATCCTACACACCATGTCTGGAGAAGAAATGGCACTGCCCACCACCCCAAGAACACCATAGCAACAGCTAAGTTTGGGGGTAGAAGCATCATGGTGTGGGGTCCTGGCAGACTTCATATTATTGAAGGCAGGATGAATGGAGAAATGTACCGGGACATTCTGGATAAAAATCTACCATCTACCAGAAAGCTGAAAATGAAAAGAGGGTGGCCATTTCAGCAAGACGATGATCCCAAACACAAGACCAAGGGAACAATGAGTTGGTTTCACAGAAAGAAAATCAAGTTGCTTGAATGGCGTAGTCAGTCACCTGACCTACATCCAATAGAACATCTATGGAGAGAGCTGAAGATCAGAGTTCATAAAAGAGGCCCCATGAACCTTCAAGATTTAAAGAGTGTTTGTATGGAAGAATGGACTAGAATCACTCCTGAGTAATGCATGCATGTATGCATGTGTGCATGCATGTATGCATGTGTTACGGACCAGGTCGTCTAGGTGACCTGAGTAACGATAATGGACACATGCTCGACGTGTACAATCATTGAAACAATTTATTCACAAAAAGAACTTAACATGAAACACAAGATGGCTGACTAAAGCGGTGGCAAAACCATAATCCGAAACAACTTACACTGAGTCTCTGCTAAACGAGCCACTTCAGTCTAGAGACCTGCACAAATCCCAAAAGGTCTCGGTTAACTTAACCTTACTCCGGTTTATAAAAACCATCCAAAAGTGGACTCCATTAAGACCCTGTCTTCTTCTAAAAGGGAAATAAAAACAAAGCAGAGACAAGTTGTTATTTAACTCAAAGCCATAAGAACAAATCATACAAAAGCTTGAACCAAAATGCCACCGGTGAGACTACAGCACAGAGAACCTTTCTGCCCTGCTGCCCCCTGAACTGAAGACAGGCTGGCTTTTTATAGCAGAGCCAGCCGAAAACAGTCCCAAAAATAAACAAAACAAACCGCTCCTTCCAAAGTCCGGGGTGGTGCCACGTGTAGCGAGGGAGGTGACCGCTGTACCAGTATGCATGCATGCATGCATGCATGTATGCATGTATGTATGTATGTATGCATGCATGCATGCATGTATGTATTTATGTATGTATGTATGTATGTATGTATGTATGTATGTATGTATGTATGTATGTATGAATGTATGTATGTATGTATGTATGTATGTATGTATGTATGAATGAATGTATGTATGTATGTATGTATGTATGAATGAATGTATGTATGTATGTATGTATGAATGAATGTATGTATGAATGAATGTATGTATGTATGTATGTATGTATGTATGTATGTATGAATGAATGTATGTATGAATGTATGTATGTATGTATGAATGTATGTATGTATGTATGTATGTATGTATGTATGTATGTATGAATGTATGTATGTATGTATGTATGTATGTATGTATGTCAGTGACTGTATATGTATTTATGTATGTGTGTGTGTGTGTGTGTGTGCGTGCGTGCGTGCGTGCGTGCGTGCGTGCGCCCGTGTGCGTGACTGTGTGTCCATGCATAAGAAAGGAGAGAAATAATTCCCCAGACAGCAGTTAACGATTGGAGTACAGTAGAGTAATCTGGTCTCAGTGTAATATGAACCGGATTTGAAACTTTAATACTAGCATTTTCACTAGATGGCAGTAGCCTATTAAATACCATCTAGGATTAAACCAGCGGACTTTCTGACATATGATAGAAGAAGTTTGTAGACAACAGCAAAAAAGATTTGTAAAACTTTCATGAATTAAATGTTCTGGTCACTCACCAAAAAGCGAGTTGGCGAACCCGTACCACTTACAGCCCACCTCCCCGATGAGCCACCTGCCGCACAGACTGGCAGCGAAGCTGAACGGCGTCCCGAACACGCACACCAGGACGTCGCTCAGGCTGATGTTCAGCAGGATCAGGTTGATGGGCGTCCACAGGCACCGGAACTTGGCGAACACGAGCAGCGTGAGCGCGTTGTTGAGGATCCCCGCCACTAAAATGAATCCGAGGCACAACGCCACCGCCGTGTGTCCGGTCCGGCTCAGCCCATCGAAGCTCCGGGGCGTCGCGGAGGCGGTGCTGAGGCTGGAGCTGTCTGTGGTGCTGAAATTGGAATCGCGCGAAAAGAAGATGACCATAGCAGAGAGGCGGCTAGCACAGGCGCATAGAGCGGGTCCAGGAGCCGTCAGGGCCGGGAGAACTCTGGTGGTAAGGGTGTGGGGGGAGTCAGCGCACTTCCTTATACCTGCACCAACCCCTTCCTCTCTCCCAGACACAAACTTGCCGCTTTCACTTTGGGTCGTTCCAGTTATTGTGATGAGTTCTTGTGATGCGCACTGGGCTGCGTGAATAGAGCAAATCCCTCCAAACTGACTTCTTTCCAAGTGCACATCTGGGAGTGATGAAATGCTGGCTGAGCGTATTCAAATGTGCAGCTTTACGGTTGTATTGTTCTCTGTTTTTTTCATTCTTTTCATGGCATATGCAGGCCATGTTTAGCACCCCCCCCCCCCCCCCCCCCCACAACAAAAAACAAAAAACTTCCAATTTCAGGACAAAAGCTTGTTTCTGCTAAACTGTGCATTTCTTCTTCGTTGCAGCTTTTCTGTGCCAAACTACTCCCAGATGTCGAGCTGCATGGAATAGCTTTAACTCAAAGCAAAGAAAGACATCTCTGAACGAAAAATCACTCCAAGTTTGTTTTTATTTTTCTCTGCACAGCATGCAACTTCTTATAGGTTTCAAATGTCACAAACCCAGCTAAAAACCTAGCTGAATCATAGAAACTGGTGAAACAAGAAGGCAAATGAAGCGTCCTATAAAGGTCAAGCTGCCAAAATGTCCTAACAAGTTCAGGTGTCCTATTTAACAGACACTTTTTGAAATCTGTTGTTGGAGGTTTGGTCGGTCATCTCTAAGTTAGGTTTTCTGACATCTGCAGCATCCCAGAACACATAATGCACTTTCTTCAGTGCTCCATGGGCAGAAGTCTCTTTCTCACCCTTTCCTTGCCTCATCTCTCACAAAGAAATACCCCATGTTGGCCTGAAGATGAGTGGCACACAGGGAGAAAAAGGATTGCATGCTGCTGTCTCCATGTCTGCCTCCTGGAGAGATGCAAATTGCCTGCTGTTCCTGCTCCGCACCTGCTGCCAATCTTCTGTCTATAATATTTTTTGGAGGAATAAAATCATCTCAGGAAGATGTTACATAAGAATCCTCCCTCAAGTTCACCATGGTTAGTTGTCTTTGCACTAAGGTGACAGGGTGCTTTATGAAGCCTGCAATTATTTCTTCTTCTTCTTCTTCTTTTTCTTCTTCTTCTTCTTCTTCTTCTTCTTCTTCTTCTTCTTCTTCTTCTTCTTCTTCTTCTTCTTCTTCTTCTTCTTCTTCTTCACAGAAGCAAAGTGATAAATCTCATTCTAAGATTTCACCCTGCATGATTATAGGCATGTAGGAGGTTGGCATAGTCATGCAAATACTTAATATGGATGTGAAAATAAGGAACTTAAACCACTTTAGAGCCATACTTTGCAACTTTTTCATAATTGAAAAAAAATTCTTGAGCCAGTATGTGCTAAAAATGACCCTTAACAGGGTTAATGAAATGTTATTCAGAGCCTGTAGTCAGAATACCGCATTTGCAACTTCAGAATGGCGGGCCACCTCCTGTGGACTAAAATTGAGCTGACATACCTGGAGCTGCAGTCTGCTTCCAGCATGTTTCCTGCATGTTTTAGATCATGAACACAGCTGATTTGTTTGATTTAGTGATGAACCGCTCCTGTAGACACTAATGAAGGCTGAGGAGACATTTCAGCAGTTAGATTAAGGTGTTAAAAAGACGAACGCACAACGAGGATATAAGTTTCACTTTTGATTTGACAGAGAATCAATAACAGACACTAAAGGTTGCTAAAAGCAAGCAAAACCGCCAAGTGTACCTTTAACGAAGCAGAAATGAGCTTTTCTTTTGAAATCATGCTAACATCAGGGGAATGTGTCAAAAGGAATAATTAATGACACATATTTGTGTACAAAAAAATAAAAGCAGCTTTATTATTCATTTTGCTCCAGATGTTTTCTTTGCAAAAACCACAAGATCTATTTTAAACAAAAATTTAATATTTGATTAATGTGGAAGGACACGGTAAAGAGTAATATTTATATTTTAATTATGGTAACAAATGACAAATCACCATATGAATGCTGGCATGGCTGAAACACTGGAGCAGTATATTGTTCAACAGTTGTTAATAAAGACTATGACATTAAAAAGTTACATTTTAATGATAAATGCTTGCATGCTAGCTTACTTCTTTTTTAATGAAGGTACATGATATATATATATATATATATAAATGTATGTATTTAAATACCTGTATAATTAACAATTAAAGGTGTGGAACACTCATTTAATCAATACATTTGCAGTGGTCTCTAGTAGGAATGAATGCCTTGTAAGTCGTACTCTGGGGAAAAAAGCCCAGATGTGCTTGTTTCAGGAACTAGCAGAATGCCACATCGGAGGAGAGCTTAACACAACAGGATTTGGAGTCTTATTTCCTGATATTTGGACATGTCGTAACACAAGCCTGAAGGAGTTCTGCTGTGTGGTGGAGTTGCTAATGCTAACGGTTAGCTTCTACTAGCCGAGCCGTTCTCTGCTGTTTCCTGGACGCTAAACCAACAACCTTCCCCGGCATGAGTCAAAATGGGTGAGTCCATGAATGTTAAGTGACAGTGTGACGTAGATCTGTCAGGATTTTCACCGTCTATTTTCTATCAGAAGCTAATGCAGGAGATAGGTGTAGGAGACTATTTTCATGTTCAGCCTGCATGAAAAACTCAAAGTGACTGATTATAATCAGAAATAATCATTAATAAATGTTCCACATCTTTAAGGGATTGCCATGATTGGTTTCTTTCAGATTTGACTTGTGCGTTACCTCCAGCTTTTATTTTGAAGGTCTTAGGCCACACCTGCAATCACAGAGCTGGTCTGAGACTGCAGTCCGGTGCTACTCATCATTGTCCCCCTTTCATTTTTTTTTCCATTTGCTTCTCACGAAGCTGACTAGACCCTCCAAAAACAAAGCCACGTCTACTTCTTTGCAAGAAAATTCTCTGCATAATGCCCCCAACTGAGCTTTACCCACTCTCCATGGCTGCTCCACCTCACCTTCTTCTGGGACTCTGTCTTCCTTTACCTCCTCTCTGAGCCTGAAACAGAGCAAACACCACCCACTCAAACTGGGATATTTTCATTTCAACAACAACCGTGTCATTTCTGTAGAGCAGTGAACCAAACCTGATTTAAAGAGCAAAAATTCTGCATGTATGAGATGTTTCTCCCTCCCAACACACCTAGTTTGAGAAACGGATAATTTAGAGGGTTCTGCAGAACTTGAGGACATGCTGAACAAATAGTTCAATCACTGAATCTGGTGAGCTGGATAACAAAACAGGGAAGAATTAAAACACTACTGTCGTTGAGTTTTTGAGCCCTTGATGCCATTATTTCAAAACCCATTTGGGTCCTTCAATTAAACTTTAAACTTGAGCAGCTGATGGACGAGGGGCAGGGGGCACCCTGGACAGGTCACCATAACAGAGCTACACAAACAACCAGTCACACATAGGGACAATTTAGAGTCTCCAATCAACCTGACTTGCATGTTTTTGGTCTGTGGGGAAACTGGAGCAACCAGAGAAAACCCACATACGCATGGGGACAACATGCTCAATGATTGTTCATTGTTCATTTGGATCCCCATTAGCTTCCACAGCAATGGTTGCTAATCGTCCTGGGGTCCATTATTTCAAAATACAATACATTTAACAATCCATAAAACATTCAAAATTATTACATTTAAAATTTTAAAAGCTGTAATAGCCAACCAATACCCTCGACAAGATCCCTTTACCCTGCAGTACTTTCTGAAAATACCAGTCTGCTCATCACAACTGTGAAAACAAAACAGGAATAGACAATGCTTTCAGTACAATAGCGTTTTTCCTATGATCTTCTTAAAATTGCTCTTATTTTGGATTTCCCTAACACTACCAGTGAGTGAATTCCACTCGACAGTCCCTCTGTACAGAATAGTTTTCTTCATAAAATTACTTCTCGGTCTTGGAACTATAACCATATTATTGCTTACTAGGCGTGTTACGTGGTCATGACAATATCCACTCAGTAATATTCTTTCTCTAAAATGATGGTGAGTAGTGTTATTACAACATGCTCAATGATGATGATGACGACGACGACAATGATGGTGGTGATGATAATGACAATGATGATGATGATGACGACGACAATGATGATGCTGGTGATGATGATTATGATGATGATGATGATGACTGCTGTCTTAAAACAAATCCAATTTCTAAACTTTTACAGCAAACCTGTTTTTTAGAAACCTTTGCTGCACTGTAAATTTCACATTACAGGGTTAATGTGGGTGAAATTTTAAGAAATTTCTGCTAGACTTGCTGACTGGTCACAGTGGAAGTACTACATTTTACTGCTGCTGGTGATTTGTACTGTACATATCCCAAAAAAAATTTAAATAAATCCATTCAAAAAACTTTTATTGCAAAAAGAAGTGTTTTTTGTTAAAAAAAATCTGAACCATTTTGAGACTGGAGCTATTCTAGTACAGCAGAAATGTACAGTGATCTTGGCTGCACACAAACTAGCCATTAGCTTATCAGTCCTAATGGACGTACACATTATTACTCTAAACCAGGGCCATTCAGCAGAATATCTACAATCAGGAAGACCAAGAATATCCATAGCTTTTACACAGTGTGTCCAACTTATAATAACATGTTTCTCATTGTCACTGACACATTTACTGGGAGGTTGGTTGCATTGTTCTCATTGTTGTGATTACACAAGCGCACACCTGGCTGACATCAGGTGGGCATATTAGAAATGTCCACACATGCTCAATGACCGGGAAAAGCATTGCAATAAATCATTTTTATGTTTGCAATTCCCCAGAAACACTAGAAGGGCAACAGCTGCTTGCCTGGAAAGCTGTTTAATCTTAGTTCTCAACAGGTTTCTGGACAGTATAAATAAGTTATATAATTAACTGTCAAGGGCAACAATCCGTGACAAATTGGTGATGTTATCAGGTTGGCAAATAACAGCGACTCCACGGAAGGCATAAAATGAAGCTTTAATGGTTGCAACCATCTAAGGTTACGGCAGGAAAACCACGAGACAGGACTGCTCTTCCCCACATCTCAACCTATAAAATACACAATGCCTGCATCTGAACCGGCTTGAATGAGTCAATAATCACTCGGTACGTCTTTCATCCAAATGACTGATATGTCACAGGGACATGAAAAACCATTAACATGGAACCTAATTAGGACAGGGCAATAATAACTTGTCAACCAGGTGAATTATCCCACAATCAATACCATATCCAAACTTTACGACACCATTCATTTGAATTTGCTCTCTTTTCTTGTCCGTTTTTATTTATATAACTGCAGCCAGCTCTGCAGGCATCACACGCACACACGAGTGTTTGTTCCTCTTTAATCATGGCTGCATTATTACATTTGTCTGATTGTGTTTAATTTAACATACAAGGTGCTTTACACTTTTCTTATGAGATGTTAGGCTCATGAGCACACAGACAGTTTATCTGAATCCACACCTGGGTTGGCCCATTTTGCAGCTCCTCTGCGAGTAATATGGTACCAGATGGGAAGAAGCTATTAATGCATTATCATTAATCCACCTTCGTCTGGTGGAGACAGCTCATCCTCCATCTGTGACGATGAATGGTGTTCCGACAGTGAAGTGACGATGACATCTCAGCATATGATGAAAAAACTAACAGCTGGTGAGATAAGACTCCTAGAATTTTCATATGTTATGAGTAACATCTCCATGTGCAGCCTTTGGAGAGTTGGAGAAACATCTCTTTTCCTTATGGTTTCATCTTTAAACATAAAAGCTTTTAGGGCTTAATAATGTGCCAGGTTTAGATCTTAGTTTTTCATTAATGCATTGGAACCTTCGGGGGTCCAAGGATGGTCCGTGGCTGGTTTGTGATGAATGGGGCATGAAATAACCTTAAAATAGATCCTTTTATACTTGTCACAGCACGGAAAGTACAAATGAATGACATGAATAATGGTGAAATCCCTTTTTAGTCCTGCTGGAAATCTTCAAATTGAAACTGCAAACCACAGTAGCCGGTCCTTTGGTTTAAAGACAGAACTGAGTCAGTGATATACCTGTGTAAATTATGATGGCACCTCAGTTTGTAAAAAAAAAAAAAAAAGAATATCTGAAAGTAAATGATGATTACATCAGACCACCTGCCTACCAAATAAAAGAAATCTCTATTCATCATTTCAGATCATCTATTTTTTGAGCTTCTATTCATTAATGACCCATATAATTAACAGTTTTTGTCTTTTTTACTTCATTAAAGATAGAATGAATCATCTTCAATTTGCATAAAGACTTATTTTTTCATTTTAAATCTGCTGTATGCATACATGTTGACATCTATAAATCTAGGCAAACCGCAGCAGTAGCAAAACATGTTGCTCTGCAGGTCTGTCTAGCCACGCTCCATTGTTGCATCAGCAGGTCTGCCATTAGCCCAAATAGTTTAGCCAATCACATTTGTAGAGAGCTGCTGGGCGGACTTAGCAACAGAGCTGTGACAGAGAAAAACTACAAACATGGCATCGGCCTCAGGAATTCTTTGAAATGGCTTTGGCATCAACTTTGGATGATTTGGACTTGAGTTTTCTTTGAGACATGAGCTGATAGATACTTAAAGAGCGAGTAACACCTAAATCAACTTTTTTTGGCTGATAACCTGTATAGGTGAGTGTCTAATAGTGCTGTAGACATGTGTAATCATTATTTTGTCATTTTAGTGCAACTTACTTAAAATTTAATAATTCAGCCCCAAACCGTAATTATTTCTCCATCTTCAGGTTAAAACTCTGCTCCACACTGATGTAGAATCAGCCACAGCTGATGGCTGTAGAGCTGCAGGGTGATGGTGTCTGTACTGTACTACATGGCTGCACTGCACTGGACTCCAGCTGAGTCTTGGCCACACCTCCACCTGGCTCGGCCACTCACCTGCCAATTTGACACGTTACAACTCTGAGCCGCTCACCTCCTTAACAAAATCCTCCTCCCTTTCTTCTAGTGATCGTAATGGAGACAAAACCCTCTAGCCTGCTGCAATTTCTCTGTTTGCTTGTTCTCCTGAGCGGTGAGTCTGCAGTGTGTGCTCATGTGCACTCGCGCTTGTTAACAACTCGTTTTTCCGACTGAGAAACTCTGAGAGTGTGCGGGGGGATTGAGGGAGGTGCTGTCAATCACTGCCTCAGTGCCGCTCTCTTACTCTGCCAGGCGACGCCTCCTTTAGGCGCATTTTTGTAACAGGAAGTGTTTGTGGAGTAAGTCTTCACCCATGTTCTGACTCACCCTTTAAGTCCTTTATTTCTAAAAAGGATGCATTTGCTTCTTCTTCTTCTTTGACGTGTATGGCGGACTGCCTCCTTGACTGATCTCCTAGCGCTGTCCAATAGCATGTGGAGACAGTTTGAAAGACAACCGTAGATTCCGCCCCACGACTGAGCTCTGTCTATGGGTCGTGGCCAGACTATATACTCACATATGTAGGAAGGCTTTCCAGGCTACATAACATCTACACTTTCACATTTTAACTTTGGTTATCTCTATTTCACCAAAGTGAGGCTGTTCAAAGAGCTACTAGAGCAGGTTGGATAAACCCCTTGTCACAATGGTAACAAAATAAAATAAAATCATTCTTCAGTCTCAATATTTTACACATTTTTTTATTAAAAGAAGAGTTATTTTTAAGTTTTTATTTGAGACTTTTTGTCTTAAACAGAACAAAGAGAACATGAAACAGAACACAGACACTAGCAACACTTCCTGTCAATGTAACATTTACGTACTTGTAGATAGGATAAGACATTCAATCCTTAAACATTTATTTGATATTGAACATATTTTAGATTTGCAGCAGTTGAAGAAATATAATTAGTTTTTATTATTTACACCTAAAAGGAAGAAAAAAACTGTTCTAAAAATATCAAAAAACATTTTAAATAGTTTGTTCTAAAGGTTAATAATCTTTTAATGGGACAAGGTGACAGTTGTTTTAGATCCAGAGTGGTGAAGTAAGTAAATAATGTTATTTATTTATGCAAGTGTTTTCTCTAGAATGTGTTACACGTGTGAAGACTCTTCTAATCTGTGTGTTTTGGGACTTTCAGAGGAAGATGCAAATCTCAGATTGTACAGGAACAGGAAAAGTATCTAAACGTGTAGATAAACATTAACTTCCAGCAGCTCTAACTCCAAATGAACTGTACAAACATTCTTTTTTAATGAGATATTGACTGGTTTTAAACTTACCAGCAGGGGGTGCTGTTTTGTATTTGCTGTCAGATTGAATTAAAATGTTTTGGTCATTTAAAAATGTTTTCATTTTTTCAACTCAGTTGTTCATAATTTAACCTTTCGGTTCACGTATTGGTTACACTGGGTTAGTTTTTACCAGAACTGACACGCTACACTGTTTTCCTTAGATCATCATAAACCAAACACAGAATCGTCCTTCATGCACCTGTAACTCACAGAAACTTAAACCCATCCAGATGAATCGTTTTTACTCATTCAAGACGCCCTCGATGTTCTGATTTAACACTGGTCTATTGGTGTAAACCTAAAAAAGAAAGTATACTTCATGCAACTTCACAACAAATGAATGACAAACTTGAAGAACCTGTTTGTCGGTGTTCTTATGAAGAGGCGGTCCCGGTGCGCGCTCAGCTATTGAGGTCATTTTAGTGAGGAATGAGGAGAACAGGAACACGGCTCTTTCACCAGAACACTCAAAGGTTTGATGATAAAAACGTAACCTAATGCCCTTTGACCTTTGTCCATGCAGCAGTCCTCAGTACCAGTAAAGGTCCTTCTTGTCCACATGGCGTCCTGACAAGCAGAAGACAAACATGAAACAAAGAGATGAATCAGAAAGATAAGCCACAGTCTTTCAAACGCTGATGACATGATATATTTTAAATCACATTTATAACAACTTTAACAATACTTTATGAATAAATGGTGAATGTGAGTAGATCAACTGTGTAAAACCAGCTTTTAGAACAAACGTTTTTATGCTAAATATAATGAAGTATAAATGTACACTAAATAAACCTGTCTTTATTTAATCCTTTTACTCTAGTTAGGGGTTTTTCAGCTGCAGGTGTTTCCAAACCTGATGTATAGGTAGTTTCAGAAGCAGATTTACCAGGTTCGAAGCCTATCTGAGGGTCAGCAGACTCTCTAAACCCCTGAGGGAGGGTCCAGGTCGGTAGGGGTTCTGGTTTCGAGCTGGAGGCCATACTGGGTCCCACCTCACTCCGGTCACTGTGCAGTAGGTTGAGCAAGGATGTGGAATATTGCGATCCAGGAAGGCTCAGACCATCCGACAGCGAGCACAGCAGACCTGGACCCTCTCTTGTCCTGTATGAGGTCCAAGGCCCAGGAGTGTCGCTTGCAGGGCTGAAGGTCAGGAGGTGTCCTGGTACAGATGGGATCTGTGATTTGGAGTGAGGGACAGCAGGAGTGTCCTGACACGACCCTGTGACCTCTGTAGGGGTCAGAAACAAACCACCACAATGAGATCAGACTGGACAGATAACCACGTCACAGAGTTGGAGTTTCATTCTTACCCGTTTTAACAGTTTTGTCGACTTTTTTTGTCTTTGTTGTGATTTCACTGGGCTTACAGACTTTACTGAGAGCGCGTGAGAAGTGAGCGTCCACCATGCTGTTAATGTCCCCCTGGAAGTACGTCAGGATGACGCTGTGAGAGTTTCCCTCCACCTTCACTGCTATGGGACTGCCCGTTCTTTCCTCCATGTGTCAGCTTCAACTGAAAACACAGATCAGAAAAGCGTCGCTGGTATCGTCTTCTCTGTGGAATGCAGCTGCACATTTAGCAAAGAAAACGTTTCAATTGCAATCACATAAATGTAATTCAGCAGCTTTACAAGAATTAAATGAAACAAAGAATGACTATCACTTGGTCTATTTTTCTTTTTTTATTATGTATGTTTTAGAGAAGTAATTTTCCTGGCCTGCCTATGCACTGAGGCATGTTAACCCACTGTGACCCATTTATGTGTTTTTACCCTTTAGAGTCGACATGTATCCAACAGATTTACAACACGTACTGTATTAATGTTGGGTTTTTTTTACATTTGTGTTCATCAGAATACAGGAAGCAATGAAAAGCAGATTCTTTTCTGGTTGTTTCTTGCTTCTGCAGATTTTCTACAGATTTAGGTTCTCTGGAAATTCTTCATAGTTTTAAAAATTGTTTCATAAAATGATTTTTAGCTCATTATGTGTTACCTCAAGTGGATAAAGCATGCACTGATGTGTTTAATAGTATAATTTATAGTAGCTGTTTCTCTAATTATTGCCTATTTTATTGTGCTTATTTCTTATGCTTTATCTTTTTTTTGCACCAAGTACTGCAGCAATTTCCTAATGTTGTGATTTCTTGCACATATGGCAATAAAACCCTTCTGATTCTGATTAATTTGAGAACAAAACACTTAAACTTTCAACTTAATAGAAGTGCTACACTCTGAATCACTTTAAACCTGCTGCTAACAAAGACAAAATGGCTGAACAGCTAAAACGAACCGGACCATTCTGACTTAAACTCATAAAAAGTGTTTCTCTTACCCGACCTGACGACACACCAAAGGGGACCAGGAAGCACAAGCTTTCATTGACTGGTCGATCACAAGACAAACAGCAGCCAAAACGATGGAAAAACACCTCTTGCTTTCAGTTTGAGCATCTGATCACAGAATAAATCAGTAAAAACTTGCCAGCTGCTCTCCACAGAACTAAGATTTAACTCACGGAGCCTCCAAAGACGCTGAACATTTTAGCCTGGGAGGGCGACGGCTCCAAACAGAATGTTATCCAGCCAGTTCCTCCAGAACCTGAACAGCAGCTCATCAAAACATTCCTCTGCTGAATTCTCATGAAACATTGTGGTTCATAAGTAGCTCCGCGTTGATTTTACTGACATGAAACTCATGAACTTCACAGCAGAAGAGGTTAATTTTGACTTGCATCAAATCAGATTGTTTCATGACATTATTGCTGATTTTCTTGTAAAATGTGCTTCAAAGAAGTGGATCACAATGTTTTGAAAGAAGATTTCTGCAGTAAAACTCAGACAATGGCTCTGACCTGCAACTTTATCATCTAAAATGAGAACAAAAGGATGAAACTGATGTGAGATTAAACAACCTTTTTGGTTTATTGTGGACGAGGCAATAACAATACTGTTTCAACACAGTCATTAACAGAAAATAAAAATCACATTTTTCAAGAAAGTCTGCATTTAATCCAAGAATTGCAAAGCTCTGCATATAATTTACTCTGGATTTTTACCTCATAAGTAATTATTTGGAGGAATAAAATCCTTCCTCAGATGAACAATGTTTGTACAAACAGGCTTATTTTTCATTCTAGAGCTAACATATTCTACTCTAAAGTATTTTATGTATGAACTGAAAAGTCTGTACAATAAATGTTAATTTAATTTAAATATTAAACCTTTTAAAGAGAACTTTCACATGCAGCTGTCCTCTGATTTGAGTTTGCAACACTTCTTGATCTACAAAATAAAAAACTAAACCTTCAGTGCCAAAAAAAAGATGAAAACCTAAAAAGTGAACAGCATATATAAGACATTTTGACATATATTTTGGGATTTCCTTCTAAAAAACATCCCAGAGGAGTTTAGTTTAAGCTGATCTGACTTTAAGTACAGCTGACTTTGGGTTGAAGTGGAGTAGAAGTAGAAACGTGTGCAACTCTTCAGAAATGTGATTTAATTGACCTCTCCCAGCTCATCTCAGAAAATGAAAGACATCAGGTCATTGGACCTTGAAGGGCTGTTTAGCTCTGCTCCTCCAGAGAGAGGCTCACTGCTGCCCCCTGGTGGTGGTGGTGCTGCTGCTGTGAATGTGTGGTGGGGTGAGTGATCTGAGAGAGGAAGTGTTCTCTGACGTCACTGAATCAGAGTTGATCAGATTGCCCTTTTCAGAGCGGCCACACACAGTCACAGAGCGGCTCCAGTCTAAAACACGAGAAGAGAGAAAAAAATCCACTCGCGTTAAAAATACACACAGAAAGGTTTTTCTCTGCAGCACAAAAGCAACAATCAGGTACCTGAGTTATCACTCATTCTGAAACGTCCACAGCACAGGTTGATCCTCCATTGTTTCCTCACATTCTCCTTCATGAAACAGTGGAACAGAAACACAAAGAAGCCTGGAAAAAAGCAACCAAACATGAGTCTGGATGTAAAACTTTCATGGGAAGGACTCCGCTGCATCTTTTATTTACCTTGCAGGGAATTGCAGATTGAGAACAAGTACATCATGGCCACCCGGCCTGGGCCAAAGGAAAAAAAGCCCATGGACCACGTCAGGCCCAACAGGACAGTGAGACCAACGACTGCTTTCAAGTCCTGCAGAGAGCTGCGGCTGTTTGCTGACGGTTTATTGGCTCTCATGTGTTTGATCTGGATCAGAACCACAATGAACACGATCACGTTGCCCAACAAGATGAGCAGAACAAATGCCACCGTCATATAGAAGAAAACGTCATCCTGCAGCCAGCAGCTGAGGAAGAAGAGGAGAGAGAATCAAAATTAATTACGACATGCACAGATTTGTTTTGTTTTGTCCACATTCCCAGAAAAAATCTGAATTTGCTGCATCTGCAGCCAGCTGCTGATGGACTTACAAGGGTTCAGTGGACTGAAGCGCCACTGCAACTTCTTCAGGTATCAAGCTGCCGTAAGCATCCTTATCAACGGCCAGAACCAGGCTCACTATCACCAAAGGAATACCTGCAAGATTTAAACACCAAATTTATGTTGCATTCTCTAAAATAATTAAAAATTCAAATGCATCTCATGTAACAAAGAAGAGAGAAATAAATCTGTTAACACAATGTTCTCTGAATGTACACTAACGCTCCCATAAACACAATAAATACCAATGAGCTTGAGTGTAATTTTAGCCTTTTAAATTAGGAATAACTATAAGTTAAATACAGTGAATATATATGATTATGCAGATGAAAAATGTTTAAATAATCAGAACAGATTGCAACAATCAGAAAGAAATTAGCACAATATGTTACATGTGTGTGTTATGATCATATCACGTTTCATCAAGCAGCCTTTGACATTAACAAGACAATTAAAATATTTAGTTGATTTACTAAATCAGCCTGTAAAAAATGGGCATTTGCTCTGAATGTATCCCAAATTAACAATATTTAACAAATTCCAACCAAGCAGTTCTGATTTCTAAACCTAGTTATGTCAATTTAAAGGGGACTTTCTTAAGTTTTATGGCCGACACAAAACATGTTTACGAAGTCATTTCCATAAGATTCCTCTCTCATAAAGCAATTTCAGCAGTTTTATTCATGACAGTTTCAGTACCTTCCAGAATGAGCCGTTTCAGGGCTCTGTCACTTTAAGAAAACAAGTGGGACCTGGCCACGCCCACCTCTCCTTCGCTCAGGCTGCTATAAGCTGAGAAGCGCCGAGTAGAGCCACTCTCCAGCAGCAGCTCTCTTTTGTTTACGAAAGGTGGTTCTGTTCTAATTTTCCCATTTGTGACATCACAAAAGGCACATACTTCTTAAAACCAAACACTGACAGAAAACAGATTGACAGATTTTTTTTCATGTTTGCAGTGTTTATAGAGGCAGTAGACACCCACATGCAGCTCTAAAAGATGTAAAAGGTGAATTTTGCAAAATGCGCTCCCAATTTTTGACCAGAAATCAATGCTGGGACCCGAGCAAAGTGGCTGTGTTGACTAAAGAAAGAGTAAAAAACAGAACGCAACTGAGAGAAATTTTAGAGAAAAGTTTGAAAAGTTGTTGTATTGTTAAGAAGAAGAAGAAACCCTCAGTTATCATATCTTTACAATCACACCAGACCCTTTAACCAGAACCTTGGTGCTGATTATTGCTGCTCCTGTTGGGTTCATGAGCTTCTGGCTTCAGTGCAGTGCTGTTTTGACTTTACTACTTAAGTGTTCTGTTATTAGAGTTAAACAAACAGAACTGAACTCTAATGACAGAGGAGCTAAAGCTAAAGTCCAGCCCTGAATGCGATAAGCCCATTACAGCCACCAAACAAAAGGAATACACACAGTTCTTTCTCACCCCATCCAACAGCACAGAACTTGAGGATGTAGGATGGTATGTACGTGTTGAACACCTTGACCAGGGCAAAGTACATGTGCACAGCCTCCAGGCCCATCCAGGTGAAGGAGGCTAACATGAAATAGTGCAGCGCAGCAGCTGTGGTGATGCACAAGCCGTGGTTGTTAAAGGACGACAGCCAGGAGTCAAGAAGGAAGAGCATGCTCAAACCCAGCAGAGCTACTGACAGATTGATGAGTATCTTAGATGGATAGTCCTGACGCAGCTTCCTGCAAAAGAGACAGACTGATGAGGTCTTAGTGTGCATACATTTCTGACAACTTCATCATTAATTCAGCAAGACAGAGATGTCAGAATGTAGACTATTCTGGGTTTTTATGCTCTTTAGTCCAGTTCAGCACCATAGTCAGACATCTGGTTACACCATGATTTTAAATACTTTTTAACTGCCTAATAAAGAATTAAAGAATTGAGATTATTAGGAAACCAGAAGCAATTGTGTTTAGATTCATGCATGATTAAATTAAACACAATTTATTTAATGCGTCACTAAAGAATTTTTAACACTTTAAGCTATTGCTTTCAAACTGTTTTCTGTGGTTCTGGAGCCATAAACTTCACCAAGTTCATATTGGGCAGCTGTCTGCTGACCAGAAACAACACCTAACAGTTTTGTGGTGTGGGTAGGAAATGCTAGAGGGAGATTTCTACGCGCTTCAAGAGCTGTGTGCCTGATAGCTCATGTAAAGGCTAGCAGTTAGCTGTTTTACTTTGCTGACTATCAATGAAACGCACAAGAAGAAAAAGAAGAAATTTGCTATTTTTATTGGCATCATGCCGGAGCCTGGAAGTAAAAGTAAGAGAGTAATGTCTTTGGAGGTGAAGCAAACAGCTAAAACCAGAATGACCATCGACGTGGCCTACACTCATTCAAAGAAGCTACAGGAGGCTACAAAGTCATGTACTGATGGTGACCTGGCTTTGTTGCTACTTGTACTTTTTGTCCAACAGTGTGGATCTTTGAACCTTGTGGCTTATTCAGTATCAGTTGGCTCGTGGTAGTGTTAGCTCATTGTTAGCGCTAGCTACTGCAGCGATGGTTGTAATTCCAATTTTCAACCAGTAGGAGGGAGAAACAGGAAACCTGTTTAGTGTTGCTTTAAAAGCTTTTGTAGAGGCAACATCGACCTCTTGTCTTGTCATTTTTTAAATCTATAAACCAGGGGAATAAAATTCTGGTCCTGGAGGGCCGGTATCCAGCATGTTTTAGTTTTAACTCTGTTTTAACACACCTGATTTCAATCAGCAGGCGATTAACAGGCTTCTGCAGAGCCTGGTGAGCTGCTGCACAGCTGATTCAACCACTGAATCAAGTGTGTTGCAGCACAGAAACCACTAAAACGTGCTGGATACCAGCCCTCCAGACCAGACTTGAAGGATAGGTAATTATATATGTATGGTTCTGTAGTGCGATAGGGAACTTTAGTGAAAGGCTTACTCAAAAAAAAGGTAGGTGAGTAAAGTGATGCCCAGAAAAACAGAAGATATTCCACAACCAACGTAGGAGATCACGGTTAGAATCTCATTATCACGTCCACTGATGGGGCTTCTGGATACATCCTGAAAGGCATAAAAAGCGATAAAACACTTCATATATCAGCATCACCCCTGTCAGTGGTATCAGATATGTTCTGAAGCTAGCAGTAGTTGCAATTTTCTAATGCAAAAATGCATAAAATATGCATATATTGCAGCACTAATATCAACATACTTTATTGTTGGCACAAAGACACACTCAAGGATTCAACAAGCGACCAGACTGTGTGCAGTATGTTGGTTCATGTGGGAGTTTGAACCCAGGCTTTATTTATATGACGCTCCCTCGGTGACTCACCAGGAGGACAGCAAAATGTGTGAGATGATCACAGAGACAGCTGGTCTGATGAGAAGAAACGCTCCGAGTTTCACAGCCACTGCTGTTCCAACCACCGAGGCCACCTAAAACACACACACACACACACACACACACACACACACACACACACACACACACACACACACACACACACACACACACACACACACACACACGTTTGATTAAACCTTCTTATCAGCCAGCCTCCTACAGGGGTTTTATGAAACACACCGAGGCTTGGCTACAGTAACTCATCTGAACGGTACACAAAAGATAATGAATAAAGATCAACTGACCGTACTTCTGGAAATCCCAAAACATGCACTGTACGTTGTCTTCTGGCTGCAAACAAGGAATAGTTATTAAAGCAAATATAAAAATACCTGAAAGCATACCTGGCCGGCAGAGGTCGCGCTAGACTCTTTTATTTGATTTTTTAAGAGGCTGTAGTCATTAGGTTCTGGACTTTTGCCTCAGACAGACGTATGACTGTTTAAATGTTGTAGATGAATCCGTGCTCCGCTGCTTCACTGGAGACGGGAATAACAAGTGCTAACAAGCGCTCTTGTGCACCAGTGGTTCTGCTGCACTGACTGGAGCGCATCTGTGACCTATGACACAGGTGCACGCTGTCAATAGTGAGATGCATTGAGAATGGTCTCCAAGTGTAAGATAATGCAAAGATGCTCTGATGGAGTCTTTTCTTGATTGATTTTGTTACCTCTGCGATGTTCTTTGTGTGTAACGTTTAAAATGCACACCTGCATGGGTCGGGGGTGTGAACTGCAATCTGTCAAAATAACTGACAGCCTTTAGCCTTTAGCTGTCCATAAACATAGAAAAAAAAACGGTCAAACACGAAAAATATCTGGTTAACGTGACCTCTAGTGGTCAGGTAGCTGTCTAGGTGCTCAATCCCCCTAAACCTCTTGACCCTGAAAGACTTCATGTCTCACCTTTTTGGGACTCTGATGGCTGAGGGTCACCACCAGTGATTTCTCCAAGTTGTTGACTTGGCTGTTGTTGATGCTGGCAGATACTATAAATGAGTTTAATGTCCAGTTTCTCTGTGTTACATTGGCTATTAGAGGGTCCTGTTAAAAAACACAACAACTGTTATGAATTGGGTCAAAGTGTCCAAATAAGATTGTAATAAATACAAAACTTGATTTGAGTCTTTTTTTTTAATTGAATATGACTTTTGGGGAATTTAGTTTTTCTTCAGCTGATATGAAAGGCTGACATGTGTCTGTGTGCTTTATGGACGGGTCAGCTCGGCTCTGAGCTGTAAAAGAAACGTGTAAAAATGGTTTCCAGGCAACATCAAGAGAACTAAAAAACCTTTCAATTCAACAAGCCAGATCAGGTGTTTTCCAGTAAAACCAGTGACTACATTTGCACCGAACGTTACCTTTTATTTAACACAGAAGACACGTGCTGATTCATAATGACTGTTTTAAATATTGACAGAACATACCTGAAAAAGATCTGATGTTCCATAAAACTGAAACTGAACTCGTGTGGTGTTTCTGACTCCAGGAGGAAAGAAGTTGTTGACCTCAGAGGGCAAAGAGATGGTAGCGTCTGTCTGTGGGAGCGGGTTGCCGACAAAACTCTGGTTCACAAAAATCTAAAAAAAAAAAAAAACAACTCATGATTCTTTTCATTTCTTGATGCCAGAATTTCATCTTATTATTATTTTATCCTTTGCACATGTATTTAGATATTCTTTTCTTTGATTTTCCGTCAAGAGCAAATGTCAGGTGTGAAAATAACTGAAATAAGAGGTGAAGCTTGCTTTTATGTGTTACATTGGGTCATGCTTTATGTGGGGTATTTTTTGTTTCTTTGGTTTCTTTGTAATCCGTCAGAGTAATTTTAAGATCATTTTATTTTGAAATATGTTGATGATTTTGTTATTAGCGGACTGTCTGCTCTGAGGAAACGAGAGCAGTCACGGGCCAATTTTAGATTATTTTGCCAAGTGGTGCGAGGAATCTTACCAAGAACTGAAAACTGTCATAAGGACATGGCCAGACTTCAGAAAAAACACCAAAACACCATATAAAAGGAGACACTATGGAACAGGTTCATTCTTATAGGTACCTAGGAAAAGTGTTTGAATCCAGGTTGGTTTTCAAGTAACATTATGAAAATGTATGCAAGAAAGGCCACCAAAGGTTGTAACTCTTAAGAAAGTTATCTCATTTGCAAACTGGGAAACCAGAGATGGAACTGTTCTATTAATCATTTCTTGACTCGGTTTTGTTCTTTTGTCTGGTTCCATGGTGTGGGAATGTTCCACTGAGGGAGAAGAGCTTAGTTAAAGATCAAGTTCGTTCATATTTTTAATACATTTGCAGTGGTCTCTAGTAGGAATGAATGAATTGTAAGTCATTCTCTAGGGAAAAAAATCTCAGATGCGCTTGTTTGTGGACGTAGAAGTCAGCCGGAGGAGAAACAGGCAGCAAACTGCAGGATTTGGAGTCTTATTTCCTGATATTTTGACATCTTGCCTCTGATTGGCTAACAGCAACGCAACTTTACCATCGACTCTGCTCTGCAACGTTGATGTTTTATCTCCACAAACAACACAAGTCTGGAGGAGTTCTGCTGTGTGGTGGAGTTGCTAATGCTAACGGTTAGCTTCTACTAGTCGAGACGTTCTCTGCTGTTTCCTGGATGCTAAACCAACAACAGCCTTCCCCGTCGTGAGTCAAGATGGGTGAGTCTGTGAATGTTAAGTGACAGCGTGACGTAGATCTGTCAGGATTTTCTGAACCGAGAGTTTCACCGTCTATTTTCTACCAGAAGCTAATGCAGGAGATAGAAACTCAGAGTGGCCGATCATTTTCAAAAATAATAAGTAACAAATGGTTTCTCCATGAACCTGCTCTTTAATCAGCTGATAAATTGGGCAGGTAAGCTAACCGCAGGAAGGTCTGTCACTGAATTCCAAACAGTTGCAGCAACTATCCAGGTCCAGCTCTAGAGATGAATCACACCAACTCTTCATTCTGGTCGCAGATTCAAGATCCTGCTTTAGGAACAGTTTGGTCCCCTCAGCAAATTTCATCTTCAGCAAATGATAGATGAGGACGATGGTTTTAACCTTTGTGTGAATCCTTGCTAAGTGTGTATGGTGTGCATAAAAGCTATTAAAATGACTTCAGTTTTAATAAATGACTCCAGATCTTTTGGACCGGTTCTAGATTGCATCTTTCACTGCGTCTCACCTCAGGGTCCATGGTTGGTGGCAGAGACACAGCAAAGGTGAGCCCACTGAACTCATCTGGATCTACGTTGATCATGGAAAGTGCGAGAGCTGGAGCTTTAATGTCCGTGGATTCGCCCTGGAATTCCATACTGTTCCCCATCCGGTCGGTCAGATCAAGAACACTTTTCCCAAAGGATGAAAGAAGAAGATTTAAAAAATCCTGTTAAAATGATGATAAAATTACAAAAGCAAACAGTTTCCTACGTGTTAGCCACAGGTGTGACATCAGTTTCAGAAAGCAGGATGTTGGCGACAATGTTTACAATGTCGCCTCCGATGTTGGGCTCGATGGTGCTCACATCGATGACCTCGCTGAGCTTCTCCACAACTGATCCCAGTTCAGAGGAAGACAGCTGGGAACTGTCCCCTAACTGGACTTCTACAAGGTCCTGAATCATGTCCACAACCTCCGCTGCATTATCTACAGATCATTAATGCAATAACAGTTGGTGTCTCATTGCAAAACTTCAAAATAAAACACATTTCACCCAGAACGGCTCATCCACTCACCAGGTGTGACAGTGATATTGTTGAGGTCTGATATTGTGAGAAGTTGATCGCATTTCGTCATAATAGGATCGGCCCAGCTGGTCGTGTCTGTTTCTATGTCTAATTTACTGAAAAAGACAAAAAAATCTGTGAGTGGATAGGCTGAAAAACGACAAAGTACCTGGGTCATCATGATCCGCAGCATGTGGTCCCATGACTGATTTTCTGACATAAGTAATAAAAAAATTTTCTCAACTGATTATTAAATTTATGAGCATGAACTCAGTTGTATAAAAACCCATAAAATGGATCGTTACACAGTCATTTGTCTTTATTATACAGTTTATTGCTTGACTTATTGAAAGGCTTTATTGCACTAATGATGCATATGAAGGAAATCATGTTTTATCTTTGAGCTGCAGGACAGTGAGGATCCACGGTTAAAGCTTTCAAGACAGGCAGCTATAAAAGATTTTTCTGGTCTTTTTGCAAAGAAATGGGAAGTTCTGCCAACTATTACCATGATTACTTCAGTTCAGACTTACTTTATTGTATTAAAAACACATTACACTATAGTACACTATTGGTAAGGGAGTTCTACAACTCATTTTTAGCAAAAGCTCCAATAGATTCTGGTCCAAAACTCCATTTTTTAGCTCACCAGTGTCTGTAGGCTCGATTTGCCACTGGCTTCCTGCATCCCATTTCTTGGGTTTCTTCTGGAAATGTTTCTGGCCAAATGTATCGTCCATAGATCGTTGACGTGTCATCCTCTAAGCAGTTTTGTGGCTCTGAAAAACAAGAAATATATTTTCCATCCTGCGTTTCTTTCAGGTTTATTCCTTTAGAAATACAACTTACCTATGGGTTTGATTGTTACTTTTGTGGTTTGAATGATAATTGAGCCATTGTCAAATTTTGCTGTCAAGGCAGCAAGAATGAGCGATTCAGCTCCTTCAGCGCAGCTCAAGCAGAATTCTTTCACATGGAAGGTGCAGTTATACCTGATGGACAAATGGAGGAACATAAATTCATAAAAAATGTGTCTCAGTGTGGCAGATTTGATAATTACCTTTGGTAACATTTTACAATAAGGGTCCCTTTATTAACGTTACCGTTATTGTTAACTATTAAGTGTCCTTAAGGTTAGGACAAAGGGCCAGATGAGGGGGAGGGGTGTACATAATATGGTTAAGCAGTTGTTAATACTTTATTTAATAGTTTATTAATGCTTAATAATGCACTAAGTGACCTTAATAAAGGGACCCTGATTGTAAAGTGTTACCTTCTAATGTTAACAATTTATTTCTAAAAACTGAAAAGTTGGAACATGTGTGACATTTTAAAGACAAAGAAACTAATAAACTCAACAAAGGACATGATAACGCAATAAATAACTAAAGGACAAGACCTTTAAACAGCTCACAGAATAGGCTGTAGGCACGCAAGAAGAAAATCCAAGTTATTTATTAAACGAATAAAGAAAAGAGGGACAGTTTTACATTTTTAATGCATTCTGAGGAAACAACAGGCAGGAATGGGGATCAGGAAACATTTAGAGTTAAGGGTCTGACAGGAGACAAACTGAGGACTAGATAAACAAGAGAAGCTGAGGGAGGTCAGAGAAGAACTATCGGACTGAGCAATAATCACTCTTATGTAACTTAGCTGTGGCGGCCATCTTGAATTGGATTTACTCCAAGAGTTCATCAGTTTTGGGTGAATTTATTTTATGCTTCACCTTTAAATGGTTTTACCATTTGTTTTAGTGTATTTGGCTATCCATAAACTTAAAATACAATGCACATTGAAATGTTAGCTGATACTTTTAGCTTTATGCATACTTTAATACTTTTACTTAAGTCAAAAATTCCTTGGGTACTTTAATTTTTACTCAGTTCCCTTTTTACCCTCTTACCTGTACTTTTACTCAAGTAAAAAACAAGTACTTCTTCCACCACATGTCACCTTTAGGTGGTGCTGTGGCTAAGAGCATGAAAGGAAGCTCTTTAGATAAAAATTATGCTGCAAGGTTATCATCAGGTACTTTTTGAGAGATAAAGAAGATAACAGAAGAAAACAAGCCTGATGCCTTTTGACAGCACATCTACAAGCCTTCAATATTGAGATTTAATTGTTACTTTATTACTTTTTTTATGTTTCTTTAATTTTCAATAGTTGAATTTCTCTAAATTCACCAGATTCAGGGAATCGTACGTCCTTCATGGTGATTATATTAACGAGTCTTGTCATTTCCTTTTGAGAGTCTACGTAATTCTGTCCAGTGGGTCATGAGATATTTTGCTAACTCTATAAACACTAAAAACTTTATTGTCCACCTTAAAGGAAAATAATAAATCATCCTAATGTCACCTACTGTTTCTGTTGACTGTAGAATGTCTGAAAAACAGGAAACAAGAGAGTGTTTATTACATAATTTGATCAATATGGAAATATTTATTGTTTTATTGAAAATTCAGCTTTTTATACAGAAAATGAAACTGATTTTAATTCTCTTCTTATACTAAAATGATCCCACTCACCATAAATCTACTGTAGTAACCCAAGCTCCTTTTACAAACAAACGAGACAGAGCAGTTAAAGTCGAGGGTTCAAAAAATGCTGATTATTCACATTATTCAGAGGATAATGCAGAAGCACCAACCTGTCAACGCTCTCTTTTACGACGAGATTCAAGACTTCCATAGTTTTATTCACTTCGAGCTGCTCTTTTAACTTTCAGAAAAGGAAAAAAGAGGCTAAACATTTGTGAATTTTTAACTTTTACAAGCGCAATTGCATCATTTCTTACCCATCTCGCTATGACATCATTTGGTTTTGGTGGTTTTCCTGACATACTTATAATCGCATTAACTCGAAAAAAACGATCTGGACCGACTGCAAAGAAGTAAAAACAGAGAAAACACGTAAGGACTAAAGTAGTAACTGTAGAAAGAAAAACATTTAAATAAAATAATCAATGGGAAACAAATAATTCTAAGTTTTAAGATGTTTTAATCAATCAGGAAGTGATTAAGTCCAGGAGGAACAAATGATCATCTGCAAAGCAGAAAATAGTTCAAAGAAGTAGAAATTTAGCTTTTGTTTTTATTTTTCCAAAATAAAAGACAATTTTGATGCTCAAGCCTTTGTTTAAGGGGCCAGAAATTAAAACTGTAAAAAGATTACGTGCCTTTGCACTTGAACATTGATAAGAAACGTGCAAAATAGGATCAATAACAAAGGTTAGAGCGTTTGGTGGGGATGAAAAATGAGTGATGTTCTGATATAGATCCACAGAACCACCAAAACCAGAGCTATGGGCAAAACAAGAAAATTTCTGATTACTAAGACAGAACTACAATTGAAACAAAAGCGTATTAGTAATTTATGAGTGTGTGGCTACTAGTTTAGTGGACTGACTATTTGCTGCAGGTTCCCCAGTCGTTGACGAGTTAGCTGGTCTAAAGGGCACGCTTTGAGTCGGACTCGTTTCTGTAAAAGAAGTGCATTCTTTCATTAAATCACACAATGCAAAACATCAGAACCAATTTTATTTTAATCCAACTATAAAGCAACTGGCCAGTATTCTGCATTCTCACCCGATGCAAATAAAGAGGTACTGATGGTCGCTGGAGCTTGTGATGCTGCAGGAAATGCCTCTGAAAGATCATGAGGGAATCAAAGAGCAGTTTCCAAACCACATACCACCAATTCATATCATTTTGTTGACAATTAGCATTAAACTCTGTCTTGAAATGTCAAATTTTCAACCATTTGGTACATTTTAGGGTGTGAAATACTGCAAATATGGGTGTCGATCCAAGCCGAGTAAACACAGAGCCAGCATTGCTAATGCCAATATGTTTAACTTGAAATTTCAAGATCATTGAATTATTTTAGGACTGTGCCCATGCAGCTGATCATTATCATAATCATAACAACATCATGGGTTTTGGGCCAATAAAAACATGTTTTTGTTCGTTTGTTGGTGGGCGGGGCAGAAGTTACACTACTGATGTTGATATCGATACCATCGATGTTTGGTCTGATCCGCCCACCCCTGCTACGTTCATGTCAGCCACATCCTCCCTGCTGACGGCTGATTGCATGTTGCAGCACAGACTCACCAACAGGAAGTACCACGATGCTGCCAGCGACCGTTGTGATTGTGGGGAAGTCGCGAGAGAAGTTTGAAGTCAGTAAAGCTGTAACTTTGTTCTGGACCAGATTTACATCAGCAGCAGGATCCACATTCACATGAACCTCACAGCTGAAACTGAAATCAAACAAACAGAAATCTGTTCAACTGGAACCGTTTTGGATCATATTTGGCTCCTTGATACACCTGTCAAGCTTTTATGGAAACTATCTCACCATTTGTCACAAGTTGACTTTGACAGTTCCTCCAAATCCTGTGAACACAGATTTGCTTTAAACTCATCGCTTCTATGATGCCATGGAAACCATCATTCACAGATGATTGTCTGTGGTGGTCGTGTACCTGAGGTTGTTGCCCGTTTAGAGCAGAAGGATCTTCAGTCACGGGACAGGTTGGCCTGTAAGAAAACACAGGTGACAGAAATTACAGGTGTGTGAGCCATATCCTGTTGGAAAGAGAGTGGAATCATTTCAATTTGTACTCATTTATTAACATTTCTATAATATGGTCCTCCATTAAGACCCTTTAGAGAGGAATATATGACTGTTTACTTCACTTCTATATCTTTAATTTACTCCTGTGCCGACCAGCCACACAGAGAAACCCTTATGGACAGTAATCAGTCTGTTGGAACTGATAAGAACAATTCGCTGACCCTTATAGAGCCGAGTTATCTGCTGCGACCTGAGAAGATTGGTTTTACCTTGGAGAAGACACAGAAACATCTTGGACAGAAATATTTGAAGGAAAAATGTTCTCCAGCTGAAAAAGATGACACAAATCGTTTATTCTGATGAATAAATCGGACTGTTTTGATCGTTTCTGGTACGTTTTTGTACCCATTTTCTTGCGACGTTCTCCACTTCACCGGTGGCTAAGCAGCTCCCAGGGTTTGACGGGTCTCGTATGAATGCCCACATTTTAATTTTATAGTGTGACCATTCTGAAAAACAACAAAAATAAACAAGTAAACACAAATCCAGAGATGGTGTTTTTGTTCTCTCTGTTAACCTTTCTGCTCCTTCATCACACTAAAATGAATCTTTTGCAGCAATTCTCTTTTGAAGCACCCAGCTCAGAGGTTATTCTCCAGAAAAGTGTTGTTTTTACCGCAGAGCAGATTGGTGTCAGAGGGAGGGTGGCAGTTGTGTTTCCACTGCTGCAGATCCCAGCTCATCACGTCTCCGTCTGCACAGCTCAGCCCGCTCAGCTCCTCAGAGCTCCACTCTCTGCTCCACATCCTGAACAGGCTGATCTCACCGAACAGGTTACTCCCAGCCTCAGGCCTCACTTCGTTATGCAAAACAAAATGACCCGTCCCCAGAGTCAGAGTACCCTTGGGGCTCAGCTGCTTGCGCCCCCCTGATTCCTGATGCTCCTTCAGGAGGGTTCCATTGATGTACACCTTCAGCCTCTGAGTGCTACCTGACCAGGTGAGGCAGATGGAGTGCCACACATTCAGTGTCACTTCTTTGTCCGTTACATATTCTTTCTCAAACAGCCAGACTGTCAGCTTTGAGCCGCCTCCAAACCCCAGCTCTGTCTGTCGTCCTTGTGGACTTCTGTAGTCAAAACCGGTCCATTTAGTTCCAAGAGTGCGTTTTAAACTCATGCAAACGCTCAGCTCTCTTAGGGCTGGAACCTCCACCCGCGGATGGAGCTGCCACATGCATGGAGAGCTGGTAAACTGCAGCTTCTTCCCCCACAGGCTGCTGCTGACAGAGGCAGCTAAAAATCACAGAAAAATAAAAAAGTAGCAGACCAGTGAATCTATCTAGTTACACCAACTAGCCTCAGAAATCATTTTTAAAATAGAACAAATCCAAACAGAAGCAGAAAACTATTTCTTTACTTAATGCCTTTAATATTCATGCATCTTACCTGAAACCAGAGGATGCACTGACACTAAAATCAGCAAACAGGTGGTGAGAAAAAGCAGCCTTCTCATGGAGTTCATGACAGCAAACAAAAAAGAATTTCTCTGCCGATCAAGTGGTCATCTGCTGGAAAACAGCAGAGAGATTTCAGTCATTTCTGCTTCCCTCTGAACTAAAACAGTAAGAGTTTATTAATTAATGTGTGACCAAATGAGGTCAAAAACGCAGCCTTCCATGATATTCTCCTCCAAAAGGTCAAATCGGATTTTAAGTTTTAATAATTTTAGTCTCGCTTCATGAGAGAGCTGGCTGAACACTAAGACACCCAGCCTGCCTTTATTACTCTATAAGATCTCCACACCCTCTCCCTTAGGTTCAGGAAGTTACTCATTAATCACCAGCAATAAAAATAACCAGTGAAGGCGATAATGTTAAAGCCTCAACTCAAGTCAGTTCTTTGAAAACTAAATTCTCATCCTTGTCCTTCGTGTCGGGTTCTGACTGACTTCCAAGTTCAAAGAAAGGCTGGATGATGTCTGGAAACGCTCTGGCTGACACACGTCCTGTTGTTGAACGAGATAATATTTAACACTGTGTGTGTGTGTGTGTGTGTGTGTGTGTGTGTGTGTGTGTGTGTGTGTGTGTGTGTGTGTGTGTGTGTGTGTGTGTGTGTGTGTGTAAGACAACCTTATCTATAGCTCTATTTGCTCCTGCTTTATGGGCTCCTCTGTGAATAAATTATTTTAAATTATTACTTGAATAAAAACAATGTCTAGTTTTGAGCTGTAGCTACAGACGATATGATATAGAGTTATGATAGTCTTACAGTCACAGTGTGATTTAGGTGTGTGTGTGTGTGTGTGTGTGTGTGTGTGTGTGTGTGTGTGTGTGTGTGTGCGTGTGTTCTTTATCAAGTCATAAGTAAAACTAATGTTCCCGTGTTTTACAGTTTAACCTTAAGTGATAGCTTATCCAAACACATTTAATTGGCTTTTCCGTGAGGTCCCTGCAGACTTTCAGCTGTAAGGATCTGAGTGACGGACCTGTCCTCACTACAGCCGGGACAAGTTAAACAACTAATTCTGCTCCATAAGTCCTCCTTTTATACCTGTAATATCCTGTCAAGGTGACAATAGTGTTAGAAATGACCTTTTATGAATATTTATATTTTAACTTCTATTTTGTGTCATTCTGGTTCCATACTGCCACCAAGTGGCCAAACGGATAAATTCACATTCAGAAATTTGATGACTGATGTTATTTTTCTTCTTTAATTACACATCATGAACCTCTGCTTTAAAACGTTGGAGTTATCAGTAATACCCAGAGATTTATTCCAGCCTATGGACACGCTCACACAGACAACGTCTCTCTGTTGCGTCCAGATTTGCTAACAAGGGCCTCATTCATCCATTTTCATTCCCCTTTTCGTTTGAGTGGCCAGGAATAAAACCAGCGGCTTCCCCAGAGGCAACATGAGAAGTCAGGTAGTGACGTGAGGGGTCTGTGTCGGGGGGATTTGTATTCAGTGGTGGATGGCTGATAGTCGGGTTGGGAACCCCTCCTGCGTCACAGGTGATGTAGAAGGATGGGGTTTCCCTAAAATCGTTCCCACCACTGCCTCCCTCGTCTCAGTCAGGGGGAATGTGTGCAGAGCAGGTTTTCACTACTTTTCTGAAATCTTTACTCTCATTTTTTTCAGTGTTTTTTGACTTTTTTGAATTTAAAATATCAATTGGTGGTGTTTACACCTTACCAGTGACAGTAGAGGACGTATACAACTAAAAAGGACCCTTTTACCAATGGAGGCTCGTCTGTTTACTGCTCTGTTATTGGTAAGTTGGACTATCTGTTCTACTTTTCAATAACTGCAGCTATGCAATTTATTCAGGAAGTGAATATTTCAGTTTAGTGGAGAAATTTGATGCAAATTCTAAATCCCACAACTTCTTTCTTATTCCATATGAAACCTAATACTTATGTCATATTTTATGTTGCTTGATTTATTTGGCAAAGGAAGTTTGTCATCAAGACAGAAGATTTACTCTCAGAAAACTTGTAAGGTTAGAAAAGATATCATGAATATTTCAATAAAAATTCTTTTTTTTAAACTAATTTAGTTCCAGGAGAACAAAAAAGGGAAAACCGCAGAAATTAGGTTGGAAGTGCAAATTTTTTGCAACAATGCATTTATTTTCCCCCCAAATTTTTTTGTTTTCCCATTCATTACATATTGATAGATGTTTTTATTTTATTTTATTTAAAACTGGGAACAAGGAGTAATGTTGAAAACACTCCCAACAACATCAATGTGTGCGGTAAAAATAACATTTTACCAATACTGAAGTTGTTTGTTTGTTCAGGTTTCCTGTGTGCAGGTTCAGTCTGAGCCCAGTTGTGATCAGATGGAGTTTTTACACCCTAATGGCACTTGTGTTGCATGTCCTGTTTGCATACCTGGAGAACAGCTGTCAGAGGTAATGCACATCCTCTTGGCAGCTTCATATACCGTTCTGTATTTATCTTTATGGTGCTTGTGTAATTCTGTGCATCATTTCCAGGACTGTGGCTTTGGTTATGGTGGAGAAGGGGTGTGCATTCAATGTGAAGAAGGGACGTTCAGCACAGAAACAGGTGTGGCTCCCTGCAGGAGATGCACTCAGTGCCGTCTGCTGAACCGCCTGGTGGAGACAGAGTGTTCATCCACAGGTGATACCCTGTGTGGGCGGTGCCTCCCGGGGTGAGTTACATCCACAGGAAAAAACACCATCTACATATATTTTGTGTTTTAAACTTATACGTGTGTGCTTATGTGCAGGTATTATGAGCTGAGGAGCATGACTGGAGAGGTGGAGCTGCTCTGCGTGCCGTGTAGTAACCACGATACAGTCCACAAAGAGTGTTTGCTTTTGAAATCTAAAGGCTCCAAAACACGTACGAGCCAGAGATAACGTGTAGTTTCTGTTTGCATAGATGCCTGTACTGATGAAGCTGTTATCAAGTTACGGTTTCTGTTGTCTGACAGAGGGGGCCATCCTGCTGCCTGAGGGAAATGTGAAGAAAGAGGAAATTCCAGTGGTTCTGATTGGTGCAGCAATAGCATCTATGGTTTTTCTCATTTCTCTGCTGCTTTGGGTCATCCTTCTGACTTCAGAGAAATTCAGTGAGTTTCATGATCTATTTTAAGTTTTTGTTTGCATGTCTAAATTTGGGTCCTAAATTCTTGTTAAAATGTTCAGAGCAGGTTCCTGAAGACTGCACCAAGCCTGAAGGACTTCTGTCTGCAGCAAGCCTTCAGTATGAGTCTCTGTCTTGTCACACGGAGAAAGCAACAACACATCCAGATAGCTCGTCAGTTTCAGCTGAAGATCCAACAAGGTACTAAATCATCTGTAATTACCAGCTTGATCATTTTGTCTGTGCATTTCTGGTTTAACATTGTTCCATACGTCTGTACCCAGAGGCCAGAACTTACTGAGCCATGAGAGTGAGCTGCATCCCACTTCTATTGTGATTAATGTCACCACCAACATCAAGCCCTGCAGCCAGAAAGACAATATCACCACACAGGAAGGACAACAAAGCTTCACCACAGAGGAGGTGTTCGTATATCAAATTTCTAGTAACAGTACAAAAAGTGCATTGGTTTGTGCTTAAAGCGTCCGAGGACAATGAACATAAACTTGAATGTGGTTTGAAGTGAAACAATTATTAATGTTATAAGTATTTATCGTTTGTTTGGATTCTCAATCGCAGGTGTTTGCGCTTGTATCTTTGTTCAATCAACAAAAGTTGAAAGAACAGCATGGGTTCGATCCAGCGACTCACCGAGAACAGAGCAAACTTCTAAACCCCGGGGCTGCTGTAGCCTTTAACTAGGATTTCACAGCAAAACACCGGAAAAATAATACGTAAGCTTACCTGTGTCAGGAATCCGTCAACTCCATTCTCCCACAGCACAGCCGAGCTGTCCGTGATCCGCCGGGTTAATAAAAAAAGTAGTTGTGATTTCCCAGTAGGACCGTCCTGCACCATTTCTAAGGGACAAAAACAAAGGAACCGATATCCGATGGTTTTTCAGCAAGAACAAAACTGAGCTGTTAGTGCAGCCCTGCAAGTGAGACTAACTAGAAATGACCCAGATTCCTTAAAGTTAACAGTAGGTTAGTTAGAGGACTAGTCTTTATAATTCAGCATGATGGTGGATGGGTGGATGGAACAGATTTCCCAGCATGCCACACTAATTTATGTAATTTTGAAAATTAAACCAAATAAATTAATTATGGTTTTATATTTGTATTCACAGTTAAAGTATAATTAATCAAATTTAACATAATGAATTAAAGAAAGGTTGGCTGTGGTTTTTAAGTGGGCAGTGAGCAAGAAAAACCATGACTGAGTAAAATACAATAGAAAATACAATGATTTAAAGGGGACATATGGTGCAAAACCCACATTTTGCATCCTTTTTACTACCTCAATAAACACTTCAAACGTGGAAAAAACCCCACCCATCCATTTTCTGTCCATGTCTATTTTAGAAATGATGTGCCTAAAACAAGCCGTTTCAAAAAGTTTCTGTTTGTGATGTCACAAACAGGGACATTAGCATAGAACCACCTCTCACATCCAAGAGTAGAGCTGCTGTTGCTGAAGGTGCAGCAGCTCTACTCTGAGTCCCTCCCAGCTTCTCGGCTTATAGCAGCCTATCAGGGGATGGGTGGGCGTGGCCAGCAACAGCTTGTTTTCTTAAAGTGACAGAGCCCTGAAACAGCTCATTCTGGAAGGTACTGAAAATGTCAAGAATAAAACTGCTTAGATTGTAATGCGAGAGGCATTTTTTGCAAAGAACTTCATAAACATGTTTTTTATTGATCATAGAATTATTATAACTTAAGAAAAAAGTCATAATATGTCTCCTGTACATTACAGTTTCATTGTTTTATTATAGGACTATAATGTAGTGAGTAAACAAGACGTTACTTTTGCACCAAAGGGAAATTCCACATTAGGTTTTAACAAAACTGACAAAACGTTTAATGAAAAGTACTAGAGGGGACATATCTCTGGATCAAATTACCTTAATGCAGTGCAACTACATACAAAGGATTACCTATTTTTATGGAGCAACTGGGGGGGGGGGGGGGGGGGTTCATTTATAAAGAAATGTTCCAAAGAATTCAATGCCTGAAAGAACTTTCATTTCTTTAGTTTACATTTTGTTCAGTTGATCTTTTGTTTATGTTTTTGAGTCACCCAGACAAATAAAATGTCTTCAATGTAACTTTAAAATTACCAATTCAAACAATATCAGATATTAAAACATAATAAAAATGAGCAGTCACAGTGATTCAAGTGATTTTTTGTTTTGAATCACTCACAAGCTCTCAGTGTCACTAGTTTTCAAGGACTCTGTCTTTTGCTTGCATAATAATATTATATAATAATATATCATTTTATTACTTTTGAAAGTAAAGAAAGCACTCAACATTGCATTCACAAGTGTAATCAATCAAAAATAATGAAATGTGTTTTCACTGATGATCGGTTTTATTGTGATTAAATCTATAATGCATAAGTTTACTTTCCTTCTGTGTTGAAGTGAGAAACATCTTTAACACTGTTTTGTTTTGTTTTTAACATCAGATGGAGCAAAAATTGCAGAAAATTTGGGAGATTGCTCAAGGTGCGTCCTCAGTGTTTTCCACCAGTAGGGTGAGTTCTGGTCTTGGTTGCCATTTTTAAGTGTTCATTAGACTTTTCCTGTTGTGAATCTGTGCAGGTCAGGGTATCGAGATCCTAGACTACGACTCCATCCAAGATTTGTCCCTGCTGCTCGATTCTCCCGAAAGCATCTTAAAGAAGCTGGGGCTGTCATTGGGAGTGTCCCCTCAGGTCACAGCTCATCTCCGTAGCTTTGAGGACCTTTTCCAGTACCTGCGCACCTCCACCTACACACAGCTGCCCCAGCTGGCCCAAGCGGCTGCTCTCTTGCCTAATTTTGAAGTTGTTTCCAGGATACACAAAGCAGTGGTGAACAAGTGACTACTTTGCACCCCGAGGATATGCTTCAATAGCTTGAACTGTTGCAACACTTACAACCTACTTTTCATAATGACACTGTCACCAGATCGCCCTGCAAACCTTCTCACTTCTACATGGGCTTCATTTTTTTTCTCAGACACGTTTAGTATGAAATGTTAGATCACTACAAGCTGGAATTTTTGATGAAAAAGAGCCTGTTGTACTGAATATAAGAAAAATAAATGCTAACAGGTTTTATGTCAATAAACTAACATTTTCTAATAAATCTTGTCGTGTGGCTGTTCAATGAGCAAAACTCTTAGTCTTTATGTGCTTAAACAATAACACTTCCAAGTGATTTCAGCTGTAGCACTGCATGCTAAATTGTTTCCTGTTTACTAAGTAAAATGGAAGAGCAGCCCTCTGGCTAAAGCATGTGAGAAAAATCAGGACAGAGGACACAGTGTTCAGCATAAGAGAATGAAACTTGAGCTGTGAGAAAATTGTATTATCCTCCCAGTTTGCCATTTGATCATCTCTGGGTCTCTAGATTGTTCGACGCATTAAATCTGGTAAGGTTTCAAACAACTTACTTTTCAAACGGTTATAATAGAAAAATGGTGACCAATTTGAGGGAAGTTTACTGAATTTCTTTATTCTATAATGCTAATATAGCTCAGAAACTAGCAATTCAAACATAAATTATTTTTTACTAATACTTTATAATTCTAATTTGATTAAAGCAACACCTTTGTTTTTATAAAATCACCCACAATCCCACGAAAGGAATAGCTTGTTAATGCATTTGTATGTTTGAAAAATAAAATAAAAATAAAATTACTGTAACCGCTATAACCGCTAGAGGGCGCTGCCAGCTGTGTTTTAAATTCCCGGCGTTGTTTCTGGCCTTCCTCCCTTCTCCTAAGATCGTCTATGTAAAACAGATGCACTATCACGCAATAATTTCATGCGGCTTATTTAGCATTTAGTTCATAACCTTTTTGAAAATAACAAGTTAGCTACTTTTACTTACAGCAGGGTATCTACACTCACAAACTATTACTTGCTATGCGTGTGTCAACAATACTTACTTGAAGCAGATGAAACCATTTTAAACAAACGCTGCAAAGAACGATTTTTGAAAAACAATCGATAGTTTATATGCAACTTTGCAAGATTCGTGCAGGTGGCCATCATGTCAGTGTATACTCATAACGGAGTTCTTTATTAATGTTTGATTCTTGTTTTTGAATGAAATGCCAAAAAAATTTGTCAGAGTAAGACATCTGCTCTTTTCACTTCATCTTTGATGTCCACGTCCCCGTGGTGTCCGAGTCCTACCGGTGTCGCGCGCCCCTGGCTTAGAAAAAAAGAGAAGGAAAACTTCAGAGAAATGGCGGAGGGTGCTACGACGCTCAAAGGCTTGCGAGCCCAGATGGGTGAGAAATTATCGCACTGTTGTCCTGTGTCCGGTCTGGTTATGTACCACAGTGGATGAATTACTCCGTAATATCTACCGGCAGTCGTTTACCGGGGGGTTTGAGCGGCAACGCTCCACTGGCTAGTAACGTTAGCTCGCTATCCGGTCACCTGCTATTGCTTACAATGGACGCAGACAAATCTGCGACTAACTTCTTTATCAAAACTTCTGCGTAGCATATTCATAGCTCCAGATTTGAACGCGTGAGAAGCAAAAAGAAGCTAGCCTCGTTACTAGAAGTGAAGTGTTTGCACTAGTTTTAGCTAAAGTTGAACAGTTTGTTTCTGAGCCGGCTGACATATGACCAGATATCAGGCTCATCTCTGCTTAGCTTTTCTTTAGTCACGTTTTCTAACGTAAAGCTGTCGTTTTGTTTTCAGTTATCCGGTTTGTTTGTATACTTTTCATTTATGAATTCCTATCAAAACAATATTAGTTTTTCGTATTTTGCACTTGAAATAAACAGTAGAGACTGTCGGACATGTTTTCCCCAGTCACAGAGGATCTGTAGTCTCAGAGTACATCAGCAGTTTTGTAGCTTCCTGCTTGAAGGTCCTCTTATCTTGTGTGAAACGATCCCCCCCCCCCCCCCCCCCCCCCCCCCCCCCCCCCCCCCCCGTCCCCTTTCCATCCTTCTCTTATTGCCTTGACTGTTTATGTCTATTTGATGGCATATGGTATAACCCCCTCCAGTTGTCTGGGTGGAGGATAACTGCAACAATGACTGACCTGGATTTCTGATAGAGCTAGAATGTCAAACACAGAGCTTTGGCGTCTGATTGGAGGCTGACACTGTTTAGCTGTTGTTAGTGGCATGGTTTTGGTTAGACCATCAGTCCCTGGTCAGAAACTGCGCAGTCAGTTTTTAAAGGATTCAGTGCTAGATGTTAGCTAAAGAAGCAAAGGTTGTATCCGTGCATTTTTAATCACTACTTAGCCTCCAAACAGAAGTGTTTTTGCATCTGTGGGCATGAATGCAGGACTTGTTATGGCTGGAGCAGCAGTTGGACTATGTGTTTCAGCGATTTAGGGTATGAGGGAGTTTTCAGCATACCCAGTTTGGGTGTAGGCACACTTAACTCCTGGCTACTACTACATGTGGACCATATTTAGTGCTGATCTTCCTGTTTTCTTTAGCTTTTCCACTCAGTACGTTCAATCTGGAATTGACATCCACCCACTTTTGTGGTTTTATGAAAATATCTGCTAAGTTTAGAGTTACGTGTCGGAATCGTGGCTTTGTGAGGAATTAAATTATGTCCCGAGCAAACGTTCGATTGACCTTCATCCAGCGTGGAGGACCAACAGTAATAAAATAATGTCAGGAATCCAGCTCGTTTGCATTGTCTTCTCCACAAGAATGTGTGGAGGGAGAAAACTCACCCTGTTATTTTGAAGAGAGAGATCACACATTTACACGTCAAACTGCTAGCTTATCCAGATCCTGGATCAGTAAATGCTTTTATGGTATTAAAAGCATGATAAGTATTTAAGAATTGATTGGATCTAACCATAGCAGAAACTGAACCTCAAGTTCAGTTTGCAGCTTTTTGATCTGGTTTAGGGCTGCACAATATATCGAAAATATATCGGTATCGCAATATCAGCATGTAGAATAGGCATATCGCAAAGAACAGAAAAATATCGCAATTAATGGTCATCTCAGATTTTTGCTACACATAATGCATTTTGTCAATCAAACGGAAGCATGAAGTTTTTGACAAATCAGATAGAGCCGTTCTTATAGGTTAGATGCCTTGGTGCCTAGGTGGACGGCACTTCATTTGGATGGCTGGCAAACACCTGAGTTAGCTTAGAGCGCACCACAATGACTGAGGGTAAGACGTGTGCGGAAAATGTTAGCGAGAATGAACTCATAATTCAAACAGCATGACTATTATTTCAAAGTACTTGTGTTCAACAAACACAAGTCTTTGCAAGACATGCCAAACACTTGTGGCAACCACGAGGGGAAACACGACAAATATCCGTTGTCACCTCCAACGCAACCATAAAGATCTATATACTGGGCTCTAGAAAGCTAGCGTTAGCAAACCCAAAGTCTCTGACGTTAAGACAAGTAAGAGCACAACAGCCCAGCAGATGCCCATGGGTGGAACTCCTTATGAGAGACCATCACAACGGTACAAGGAAATATCGGAAGTAGTCGTTAGGTGCTACTTCCGTTTAGCTCTGTAAAAGTTCTACAGCGTTGTCCTAATGTTTTAAATCGCTCCAACATATTTTAATGATTGTTGTTTACAAAAATATTGAAACAGATCATGCTAATTTTGTAATGTAAACTTGCATGATTTCATTTTGTTACTGTATTAATACTAATGATAGAGGATGGAGTGGTGTGTCTAAAGTATATATACAAAAACTGCAGATTTAAATATTTGTTCATTTATCGCAATTAATATCGATATCTCAATATTAAACACTGTTATCGCATATCGCAGGTTTTCCTACTATCGTGCAGCCCTAATCTGGTTAATTTAATTCTTTTAGCTCAAATTACCCGTCGCAGTTTCATTGTTTTAAATGAATAGGATTTGTTTAAGTGTTGTCTGTACAAATATTGTCTCACACATGCACCCAAGATTTGAATACCAAATTGTGAAAGTTTGTATGACTCAGGATATCGTCAGAATAGTTTGCTGCAAATAATGGTTATGTATACATTTATATATTTTCTCCATAGCTATTATTTTGAACTGATTGCTTTTCTTTTTATATTAGATTATGTGGAACGTTTGACTCAGTTATCCTCAAAATACTACAGAATAACCACTAGGGGTGCACCAATTGCAGTTTTTGGGCCGATCACCGATCTTGAGAAAAACCTGACTTGCCTATACCGATTTTATTTTAACTAAAAGCAGATTACGTCAATGTTTCAGTTTCCTTTTATTGAGAAAACCAATATGAATACTCACGAAACAACACCAGTTTCAACTGGACATGAGGAAATGTTTTCCAATTTAAATGAACATATTTAGCATTGCTGTTTGAACTACAAAATCTTATTTGTTCCTTTAGACTTTCATTTTTCTAATTTTGAAAACAAAATTTTGTACTTGTTTTGACACACTTGTCCAAAAAAATTATTCTATAGCAATGATTTGCTTTAACATTGATTAGGGGTGCACCGATTGCAGTTTTTTGGCTGATCACCGATCTTGAGAAAAACCTGAGATCGAGGCCGATCTATCGGTGCACCCCTAATAACCACACATATTCAGTCTTAGTAGATATTAACCTGAAAGCCTTTTATTTTTTTACTTCCCCAAATACTTGATCATTTGCTCTAATATAAAGTAAATGTCTCTGTGACATCTCTTAGAGCTGTTCCTATTAAATTTTAAAAGAAATTTCACTCAAAATTATAAGATTAAAATACTCAAGAACTTCAAATTTAAATGATCCACTAAATTAAATATGTTTTTAATAGTGGTGGGCATAGATTAATTTTTTTAATCTAGATTAATCTCACTGTAATCTTGGAATTAATCTAGATTAATCTAGATTAAAATGGCTCATTTGAATTCTGCCAAATGCATTCATAACATGTGTGTACTACCAAAATAATGACTAAAAGGAAGTCTTTGAGAAAGCTCTTCTACTATGATAACTGGTGATGAAAATAAATAATGATCAATAAGATGTATTTGTGTTTAATAACTGTTTATTCAGTTAAACATAAATTCTGACGTGTAGGCCTACATAATAGGTCATGATGAACTGTTTACAGTCAGTAGCTTTGTCTAATGGTGTCTCCTCATCTGATTCTGAGTCTGATTTCATAGCAGGGCTGATTTCTTCTTGGGTGGCTCAGGGTTCTCCTCCCCTCTTTTCAGCACAACCTGGACTGTCTGAATTTATAACCATTTTTTATATTTGGAAATATTGGGATTGCATATTGGACTTTAAATCACTCAAAAACATAAAATCCGACTTGGAAAAAAGTTTATTTTTTTACTGTGAATCCCACAAACATGTATGATGAATGTTTTTTATGATTTAGAACAACAGTGTTGGGGCACATCGCAGGCCTGGCACTTCCATGTGACAAAAAACATAAACACATATATTTTAGACTAAGGAAAGGTGGTCTAGCTGGACTCCTGTTCTTCTCTGTGGCTGGAACCAAGGCTGGAACCTGCTTAGCTCCTGACAAACAGCCAGCATCCTGCTCTGTCTTCTGAGCATCAATGTCTACAGCGGAGCGGCGCCGCTCAGCTAAGCTGCTGGACTTTCATCGTTCTCATCCCCCTTTATACATAAAATACCACTAAACTACAGATAAACTACAATCCATCTGTAATAGATCGCTTCAATATCTAATGTTTCCCGTCATGTCCTCTCTCATTGTTTACTCGCTCCGTGAGCACATCATCTCTCCTTTTTCACATCACACGTGCAGTCGGCAGTCTTCCTCTCTCCCTCTAAGCAACAGCTACTAAACCCATTCTTATTGATTGAATGTGAGATTTCCACCAACAGCAAACATATCTTATTTAATATTTTATGTTCGCCAGCACATTTCCGCTTGTCACTGATCACAGAATCGCGGTTTTCACAACTTCTGATGGCATAAAAATGGTTAGTTTTATTATTTTAGTATACCGTAACTCCGGTTTTACTTGGCCTATTAACAAAATTTAAAAACCGGTGTGTAGCTTATAATCCGCGTTTTAAATATAAACTAAAACCGAAACTCAGAGAGGCGGAGTTTTGCTGCTGCGGCGTCCCAAATCAGACCTGTTGAAAAGACGCGGATCCGCGTTCATAGACCCCAGAGGGTAAAAATAAAAGTTCCCTGAAGCAAACCCGGCGGCTTCACAGCTGCATCCATGTCGGCACGTCACATTCGGTGTGGTAATTGGTAGGCCTACACAGATGATGTCTGAGTCGTTCTCGCCCACCAGGTATACATCCACGCTAGAACCCAGATCCCAACCCAACTTTGAGAATAGATTAACGGCGATATTTTTTTTGTCGCCCGACAAGAGTCTGCGCGTCACGCAGCACGTTAACGCCGATAACGGCCCACCCCTAGTTTTTAAACATGGGGTCCTAAAGAAGTTGTAGGGTTGTTTATTTTCCCTCTGTGTCTTTAGGTCATTAATTACTTAAATTACCCAAATATGTTCTCAAGCACAGATTAAAGGAGCTAGGGGCAGGAAAAAAGAAACGATGCTCACGAGCGACGCGCCCGGCTCTGCGAGTAACTGCAGCCCAGCACGGGAGCGTACACAGACGGCTATGTTACACAAACACAAAAATACCATTACCTGACCCTCTTCACACGCTCTCACGCCACACCTCCAATATCTCACGCTGAAAAGGCAACTCCCCGCCGCTCTCACGGACAATATTGCGGCGAAGCAATCCACGCTGCAGCCCTGATCACAGCTAATGCTACTACTGTAGCATGATCACAGCTAATGCTACTGCACGCTAGCTCTCTCTGAATCATCGGTGAGGTCAGATCATTGTCGTATCATCTCTAAACACAACCTATAATGTTTCTTACCTGCTCACTAGGAAATGAGCCATGGCAGCATCCTTTTTGAGTCCCAGATATAGTTGAAGCAGCCTCCATTCGTGCACCCAAGATTTGAATACCAAATTGTGAAAGTTTGTATGACTCAGGATATCGTCAGAATAGTTTGCTGCAAATAATGGTTATGTATACATTTATATATTTTCTCCATAGCTATTATTTTGAACTGATTGCTTTTCTTTTTATATTAGATTATGTGGAACGTTTGACTCAGTTATCCTCAAAATACTACAGAATAACCACTAGGGGTGCACCAATTGCAGTTTTTGGGCCGATCACCGATCTTGAGAAAAACCTGACTTGCCTATACCGATTTTATTTTAACTAAAAGCAGATTACGTCAATGTTTCAGTTTCCTTTTATTGAGAAAACCAATATGAAGCAGCCTCCATTCGTCAATCACGTATCCGATATAGATTCGGGTCCCTGCCTGTCTTTTACCATATTTGGTTTTTGACTCACGACATGCCGCTGAATAAACTTCCTTTGTGCCACGCTTGGTCGTTTGCTGGTTGCAGTAGAATCCATTCCCACAGTTCTTCTTTTGGAGTTTGGCGGTTGGCAAGCAATTTAAGGTGCATTAGCTCCACCTACCGATCTGCAGTGTCGAACACATTTTCTTTCTGTTTTGAAGCTGTCGTGAACGCGCAAGCAGTCTCAATTGACGCCACATCCGTAGGGCAGCGCGGGAAATTCGTGACCGAACTGCAGCGCATTTTGCAGCAAACAGCCTGTTCAAGAAAATGGAACGATACATGGGTGGCCTCATTCTTTTTGGTTTATAACGCTTCATCACCCATTAGCTTTGAAAAAATGAACATACATGTTTAATTTTTTACAGATTTTTTAAAGATCCTGCCCCATGTTCCTTTAAGTTGTTATTTTTATTTGTGTCTTTTTTTTTAGTTGTTGTGGTAGCATATTCAGCCAATGTTGGAGTTTACTTGTGTAATGATCTTCCCACTTTAGGTTCTCCATACTAAATGGTGGTCTACCCTTAAATTATCAGCCCAGACACTTCCTGAGTAACCAACTATTTAGCTGTAACATGCTGCAGGGCGTGATGGAGAGTGCAGTTAGAAGAAGCTGAAAGAGACCAGACAACATAATGTGCTTCTGACATTTATTCATCCATTTTGCCAATAGTATATGTAACAAGCGCTATTAAAGTATGTCAGTTAACATGGTGATGATTGGTTGTTTTGATTTAATGCAGACTGGCCTGTTTCCTGTTTAGTGTTTTATCTGGGTTGCAGACCTAGGTCATCATTAGCCCCCCTGATGGGCTTTCAGTCAGCCTTAATAACCCAGCAGCCTATAGCTGAACTGCAGTTTATCAATAAATTACTTTGCTCCAATCAGAATGGTTTTGTGCTCATCTCAAAATAGGTAATATCTGTAGCTGTATACGTTACTAAGAACAATGACAAGCTGAAATGCTGTGAAATATAAAAATGATGATGACATACAGTAAGTACATAAAACATTATGTTATCTGCTGCAGACTGAAATTCTATTTTTTCATCACTTCTATTTAAAAAAAAAGTAACAATATACAGTGCATCCGGAAAGTATTCACAGCGCTTTACTTTTTCATCTTTTTTGTTTATGTTACAGCCTCATTCCAAAATGGATTAAATTCATTGTGCCCATAAAATTCAACACACAACACCCCATAATGATAATGTGAAAAAAGTGTCTTTGAAGTTGTTGCAAATTTATTAAAAATAAAAAACTTGAGAAATCTCATGTACATAAGTATTCACAGCCTTTGCTCAGTACTTTGTTGATGCACCTTTGGCAGCAATTACAGTCTCAAGTGGTTTTGAATATGATGCCACCAGCCACACCTATCTTTGGGCAGTTTTGCCCATTCCTCTTTGCTGTACCTCTCGAGCTCCATCAGGTTGGATGGAAAGCGTCGGTGCAGCCATTTTCAGATCTCTCCAGAGATTTTCAATGGGGTTCAGGTCTGGGCTCTGGCTGGGCCACTCGATGACATTCACCGAGTTATTCTGTAGCCAGTCCTTCCATATTTTGGCTGTGTGCTTAGGGTCATTGTCCTGCTGAAAGGTGAAACGTCGCCCCAGTCTGAGGTCAAGAGCGCTTTGGAGCAGGTTTTCATCCAGGATGTCTCTGTACATTGCTGCAGTCGTCTTTCCCTCTATCCTGACTAATCTTCCAGTTCCTGCCGCTGAAAAACATCCCCACAGCATGATGCTGCCACCACCATGCTTCACTGTAGGGATGGTATTGGCCTGGTGATGAGCGGTGCCTGATTTTCTCCAAACGTAATGCCTGGCATTCACTCCAAAAAGTAAAATTTTTGTCTCATCAGACCAGAGGATTTTGTTTCTCATGGTCTGAGAGTCCCTAAGGTGCCTTTTGGCAAACTTCAGGTGGGCTGCCATGTGCCTTTTACCAAGGAGAGGCTTCCATCTGGCCACTCTACCATACAGGCCTGATTGGTGAATTGCTGCAGAGATGGTTGTCCTTCTGGAAGGTTCTCCTCTCTCCACAGAGGACTGCTGGAGCTCTGACAAAGTGACCATCGGGTTATTGGTCACCTCCCTGACCAAGGCCCTTCTCCCCCGTTCACTCAGCTTAGAAGGCCGGCCAGCTCTAGGAAGAGTCTTGGTGGATCCAAACTTCTTCCACTTACGGATGATGGAGGCCACTGTGCTCATAGGAACCTTTAAAGCAGCAGAACCTTTTCTGTAACCTTCCCCAGCCTTGTGCCTCAAGACAATCCTGTCTCGGAGGTCTACACTCAATTCCTTTGTCTTCATGCTTGGTTTGTGCTTTGACATGCACTGTCAACCCAGGGGCCTTATATAGACAGGTGTGTGCCTTTCCAAATCATGTCCAATCAACTTCATTTTCCACAGGTGGACTCCAATTAATCTGCTGAAACACCTCAAGGATGATCAGTGGAAACAGAATGTACCTCAGCTCAATTCTGAACTTCACGTCAAAGGCTGTGAATACCTATGTATGTACATGTGATTTCTCAAGTTTTTTATTTTTAATAAATTTGCAACAACTTCAAAGACACTTTTTTCACATCATTATGGGGTGTTCTGTGTGGAATTTCATGGGCACAATGAATTTAATCCATTTTGGAATGAGGCTGTAACATAAACAAAAAAGTGGAAAAAGTGAAGCGTGTGAATACTTTCCGGATGCACTGTAGCTCAGTTGATGTTATTTGATCGGTCTGGAGTCAATCATGCAAATCTTTTTGTCTGTGATGACTTAAGATTTGGTTAAGTTTTGTTGATTAGTATCAGTAGTGATGTATGCTAATATGTGCAAGTCTCCATAGTGATGGAGTGATGAGTGTGCTCCTCTCAGGCTTTTTTTATTTCTCTGTGCACACCTGCCTCTCAAGTTCTGTTAGCAAAACTGCTCTCCATCTCATGAAAGCTTTAAGCTTTTTAATCAACATTGGGTTTGGACGCTTGTATTCAGGGTTGTTTTTGCTTTCATTTAGCTTTTTTACTCACTGTGCTTCTGAAACCAATAAATTATGTAAAAAATGTTGTTTTAAATTAACTTGATTTTTTTTTAACATTCAGTGTTGTGCATAATTTGCATTGTTGACAAAGTCCAGCTGCTACCACCTCAACCCCTTCCTGTCAGCTTTTACTTCCCTTTACAAGACAGAGAATATAGTTACTGAAGTCTAAAATCTACCCGTTTATGACAGTCCATTCAGTTAAAAATGATTGTGTTTTCTGCATAAGTTTACATAGGAAGTTGTATTTTTTTAGTTGCATGTTGATGCTATTTAATTAGTCTACATGTGAGTTGCCATAACCATAAAGAACAAGTCATAACAGAAGAATTAATGTGCCACATAGTAAACAAACACAATCGAGACAGCTGATTGAGATCCGTTCTCCTTAGCAGAAACGCACATCCTATGTCAGTCTCTCAGTCCAAGTAACTCTTTCCTGCAGCAGTTTGCCAAATTGAGCCATATTAACACTGAAATACACATGTGAGTTGTCCTAGAGAATTGCAGACGTTGGTCTCCATGTAACTCAGGAAACGGTTTGCAAACACTCAATGTTTTCTCTGTAAGAGTTGAGTTTGAACTGCTTGCAAATCCAGTGATAGATTTCTTATTTGTTCTCGTCACCACAGCATGTTTTTGGGTCATGGTGCGAGTGAAGCATGAAGTATTTGGTGTTTGACTGACCTTTATCTGGTAGAATCCATTTATGTATAGGAAGCCAATTATTCTGTTTTTGAGTGACTAAAGTTTGTAGGAATAGTTGATTTGAATGCAGACATGGCACACTACTCCACCCACAAAATTCAAGGTCAGCTCCAGTGGTGTGCACAGCATGATTTGTTTACTGCATAACAATGATGTAAAAGAGCTGCTCGCTTTAATGACTGTCCTCAAGTGTCTTTTTGTGCCCTTTGTAATTACATTTATTTAAAAATACGTCCATCTTTACTATTTTGTGAATTTATTTCACTTCCATTTGCTGCTTCAAGATAAAGTAGATTTCATGGCAAAGGTGTTTAGAATGGAAGACAATCTCAGAGTAGGGCTGGGCGATATGGCCTCAAATCTATATTGCGATATAATCTGAAGCATGTGCGATAACGATATATATTGCGATATATTTTTTCCTCTGTTTATATGTCAAAATGACATGCTTTTAAAAATTCTCATATGGCAAATATATTACAGCAGAATAAAGACGTCCAAAATCTCTTGTGTACAATGCTCCTCGTCCTCCGCCCGCTCCATGCTTGCAGTCACTGCCATTCTGTTGTCCCAATGTCGGTGCGGGTGCACATCTTAGTGACGTCATGTGTTATTGCGATATCGCGATAGAGCCAAAAACTCTATCATTACCCAATTTTATATCGTTTATATTGCCCACCCCTACCTCAGAGTATTATATTTTGTATTTCAGCAAATATTTTTGAAAGGAATATCCTACGCAGGGCTGTACAGTGTGACATAAATGCCGCACGTGCGATAAAGAAAAAAATGGTGCTATTTTTAGATGTAGCACTTGTGTAACAGCTTTGCACGTCACTAACCAACCACTAACCAATTGACCAACTCAGTGGCCTAGTGGTTTGAGACACTCAAACCACTAGGCCTGAGACTGGGAGATCGGGGTTCAAATGCCGGTCAGGTCATACCAAAGACTTTGAAAATATGGGACCCAATGCCTCCCTACTTGACACTCAGCATTAAGGGGTTGGATTGGGGGGTTAAATGCCTGCGTATTCTCGCGTATTTACTGGTATACGGCATGCACTTGTGCTTCAAAGAGTCAGGTGGAATTAGGAAGCAGGATTTTCAGGCTGGAAAAATGGAGCGGTATTTCAAACTTTTAACAGACGCATAACCAAACCATGTGATACAAAAGAAACAAAAACACAACCTGCACCAAACCAAAGTACATCTGAGAAGGGAAAAGTCTATAAGTACAACACAGAGCAGAAAAGGGACTTCCCATGGCTCATTTATGATAACTTCTCTTCTGGATTGAAGCGCTGAAAAAGATCAAATCAGACAACTCTTTCATTGTGGGAAACAATATACACTGCTCACAAAAATTAAAGGAACACTTTAAAGAAACACATTAGATACATCAGATCTCAATATGAAGTTGGATATCTATACAAATTACGACAGGGCAATGTCTTAGGAACAAAAGGATGCCAAGTCTTTTAATGGAAAAAAATATTTTCAGCCTACAGAGGGCTCAATTGTGTAGACATCCTAAAATCAGAGTGAAATGAAGATGTGGCAGGCTAGTCCATTATTTCAAAAACTTAATTTCTCCAACTCAAAATGCTTTTCAGTATCTTGTGTGGCCCCCACAAGCTTGTGTGCATGCTTGACAACGTCGGGGCATGCTCCTAATGAGACAACAGATGGTGTCTTGTTGCATTTCCTCCCAGATCTGTGTGAGGACATCCCTGAGCTCTTGTACAGTCTGAGGAGCAACCTGGCGCTACTTAATGGACCGAAACATACAGTCCCACAGATGTTCTATTGGGTTTAAGTCAGGGGATCGTGAAGGCCATTCAATTGTTTCAATTCCTTCATCCTCCAGGTACTGCCTGCATACTCTTGCCACATGAGGCCGGGCATTGTCGTGCATTAGGAGAAAACCAGGACCTACTGCATCAGCGTAGGGTCTGACAAAGGGTTCAAGGATTTCATCTGGATACCTTATGGCAGTCAGAGCACCATTTCCTAGGCAGTAGAGGTCTGTGCATCCCTCCATGGATATGCCTCCCCAGACCATCACTGATCCACCACCAAACCTGTCATGTTGAACGACGTTGCAGGCAGCATAATGTTCTCCTTGTCTTCTCCAGACTCTTTCACGTCTATCACAGGTGCTCAGGGTGAACCTGCTCTCGTCTGTAAAAAGTACAGGGCACCAGTGGCGGACTTGCCAATTCTGGTGTTCTTGAGCAAATGCCAGTCGAGCTCTACGGTGCTGGGCAGTGAGCACAGGGCCCACTACAAGACGTCGGGCCCTCAGGCCATCTTCATGAAGTCTGTTCCTGATTGTTTGGGTAGAGACATTCACATCAGTGGCCCTCTGGAGGTCATTCTGTAGGGCACGAGCAGTGCTCAGCCTGTTCCGCCTTGCACAAAGGAGCAGGTATCAGTCCTCCTGATGGGTTGTGGACCTCCACATGTTAAACCAGTCCTGTTTTGAGGGTTTTGTAATTGTTGCCACTTTAGTGCACCTGTCGTTAAGTCCATGAACACCAATACAGCTGAAAGTGATTAACAATGCCCTCAGCTGCTTAATCAACCAGAAAATTATCAGACAGGTTTAATTGATTTCATGCCAGGCCCAATAAAAGTGTTCCTTTAATTTTTGTGAGCAGTGTATTTAAAAAAACACCATGCGTCACATTGAGGCTAGGGATGCATTTATAACTAAACAACTACCGAAACATGCTGTGACCCTCTTCACTCCCGGAGTGGCTGAAAATCATCATCAGGAAACCAAAGTATACTTTTTGTTGGAGCACATAACAGAAGCACAATATGCACCTGTGTGTTAAAATCATGGTGAATGAGTTAAAGAAATGGTTCAACAGATGAACATTTTAAACACAACCGAGACTGTTGAGCGAGACCGGTGTTGTGTCCAGAAGCGTTCCTCCTCTACAGAATGCGCTCCCTCTGTGTAACTCTCCTCCCTGCTGCGTTAGTTTGATAAATTGATGCATCTTGACACTCAAATACACAGATTAGTATGGCCAGGATTATGGGTTGGTCTCTGTGTAACTGTCAAAGTTCTGTACAGGAATGCATATTTTTTTGTTTTTTGCTGTTAGAGGTTCAGTTTGAATTTTTTATCAGTTTGGTCTTTTACCACAAACAGTTTTTAATCCTGTCTGGGATTATAACAACTTAAACAAAGTTCTGTCTGTAGACACTTGCTTTACTTTATTTTTGGGATGTAACTATACCATAATGAATGTAAAACATTCAATGGCGAATATTAAATTAGCTGGAAACAAGTGATTAAGGCGCCTGTGCTCGGCAGTCTTGCCTCTGTCAGTGCACCCCAGGTCAGCTGTGGCTTCAATGTAGCTCATCATCACCAGTGTGTGAATGGATGAATGATACACTGTAGTGTAAAGCGCTTTGAGTCCTCTGACTCTGAAAGGCGCTATGCAAGTGTGGGTCATTTATCATTATCATTTATCATTAAATTTATTCATTTACATTATATATTACTTGTCTCTGATAGATCATTTAACTTTATCAATTTGTTTATATTTTTATTTATGTTTTATCTGACTTTTTATTACATCTTATCTGATATCACTTTTGTTAAAGACCAGGTTCAGACCTGCATTGGCCACTGATAGAAAATAGATGGTGAAATGCTCAAATTAGAAAAGCCATTCAGATCTATGTTACACTGAAAATTAGCATTCATGGACTCACCCATCGTGGCTCGTGACCGGGGAAGGCTGTTGAAAGTTACTGGAAGAAAATTAATTTTGGGTCATTAAAATACTTTGGTCACAAGCTTTGGGTAGTGACCGAAAGAATGAGATAGTGGATACAAGCGGCCGAAAAAAGTTTTGTCCGCAGGGTGGCTGGGCTCTCCCTTAGAGATAGGGTGAGAAGCTCAGTCATCCAGGAGGGGCTTGGAGTAGATCCACTGCTCCTCCACATTAAGAGGAGCCAGTTGAGGTGGCGCGGGCATCTGGTTAGGATGCCTCCTGGACGCCTCCCTGGTGAGGTTTACCGGACACGTCCAACCAGGAGGAGACCCAAAGGAAGACCCAGAACACACTGGAGGGACTATGTCTCGGCTGGCCAGGGGACGCCTTGGGATTCCCCTGGAAGAGCTGGCCCAAGTGGCTGGGGAGAGGGAAGTCTGGGTCTCCCTACTTAGGCTGCTGCCCTCGTGACTTGACTCTGGATAAGCGGAAGAGGATGGATGGATGGATAAAATACGTTGCTTTAAAAAAGAGCAAACGGGTACATGAAGGGGAGGTAACGGGTGGAAATCAACCCTATGAATTTCAATGTAATCTTGAGGAGTCTGAAGACACCCCCCCCCCCCCCCCCCCCCCCCGCCTTTTTATTTTGTATCGATTGTGTTGTCCCAAAAATATTGTTAGCTGCACACCAAGTAGCTTCCAAGGCGTTTTCTGAAATCACGGCTCTAAGAGCTTGTCATAGAAGGCAGTGGATGCTAAGCTGGTCAATTGTCATGTTGCTTGAAGAGGGTCTAAATCATTCCTGCTCATAACAAAAATTGCACAGAGAAAAAATATATTCCAAACTACTTTTTTCCTTGAAACGTTTTGATCATCTCTTCATTTTTCTGACTATATGACACTTTAATTCTGTGTGTTTATTGTGTTGTTTCATGCAGCCGCAACCGCACAGGCACAAGCAGAAGAGCGACGTAGCTTGGCGGGGAATAGTCCAGGACCTACGACTAACACATCATCTAAACCTCAGGGGTGCAAACCAGGTAAACAATACCACAGTTTGACACAGAAACAAAGTCTTCTTACTGCTTTGTCTTATGTAATCTTAACAGTTGGATGTAACACAATCCACCTCCACAACCTCAGTGTCATATTGCACATTAGTCATCATCTCATTACCGTAACAGTGGCAAAGCTCATTAATGAGTCACATGCACACGTCTGTGTGCTTGATAAAAAGCCTTTAAAACACACTGCTTCAATTTAGTGTTCTCTGCATTTCTCTGCATATACTTTCTATTTAACCATGTATGCACATGTGTGTGTAGTAATAGACGGTGCCGTGCTTCGAGTAGACGACCGGCTGCGAGTGGCGAAAGAAAGACGGGAGGAGGCAGATAGAAAACAGGGTAAGAAGATGTTTTATTTTATTTGTCTCCAAAACCAGCCAAACTAGTTAATTTTTTAAAAATCATATTTTTTAGTTGTTTAGTTTTATAAAAATCCAGAAAATAGTTGATCCACAAAAAATAATTACAGGCTAAAACCAGAATGATACCACTTTTTTACAAAAGGGCAGCAGAAATTAAATAAAATAAAGGCAATAAATTCACTTTCCATTACCTCCTGATCTGTATGTGTCATCAGCTTTAAGAGAGTCTCAAATCATGGAGCGGGAACGCAAAGCTAAGCTGCAAGTGGAGCGCCAGCTAGAGGAACGTCAGAAAAAGGTGGAGGAACAGCGAAGGAAGGAGGAGCAGAAACGATTGGCTGTGGAGGAGAAGAGGAAGCTGAAGCAGGAGGAGGAAAAGGTAACTACACCAGAGCTGTGTTTACTGTTCAGATGTTAAAACCAAGAGATTGCACAGGTAAACAGTCTACTGTTTTCTTCATAAATACATCAAACTAGAGCAACGTGGCTGAAGTGTGCCTAAGTAAACAAGCTCAAACTGTCCTCTGCTTCTGGTTGCTGCAGGAGCACTACGAGTCTGTGATGAGGCGGACGATGGAGCGTAGTCAGCGGGTGGAGCAGAGGCAGAAGAGATGGTCGTGGGGAGGGCTGTCCACAGATCAAGATGGACGAGCAGGTATTTATTTTGTTCTTGATGTCCAGTTCTAGTTTTTCTGGCTGCTTTGTAAACACTTAAAATGTACCTCACATCTTTAAAACAGACATTTATGTTCATGTTTCACCACAGCTGGCATCAGATTGTCCTCACCTACTTTTAGGTAAAACACCGTCAGGATGATTTTGATGCTCATGACAGAAATGAGCAGTTTTCTGTTTTTAATTCCAGAAAAAAATTAGCTTTTAACCACAAAACCCATCATTCCCACTGTGATATTTTTTAAGCAGTAGGTGTGACAAAGTCAAGGCTAATAGGTTTTAGCCAGGTTTGACTCATTTATTTTTATTTCTTTGAATGAAGGACGTGCCCCCTCTTCTTGTGTTTGTGTTCCTGCCTGAGAGCTGTCTTTTCCCACAGGAGATTCTGATGCCAGCACCTCTTCTCCAGTAACTATAGTTGTCTCATCTGCCTCATCAGAAAAGCCACAGAGGAATGACCAAGGTTTTGTTTGTTAATTTGTTCACCAACATAGCAACACAGCATGGATTGGCTCTGGCACCTCAGATAGCTTGGTTACCCTTTCCACTGTCACCCCCCCAGCCCCCCCAGTCTCCACCTGCTTTCTAACTGGCAGCTTTTCTCACTAACATTTTTTTTGTGTGGTGTATTTGTTTTGAAAGAGCCTTGTTGGTTATTTACTGGTCATGTTGCCGTTTTTTACTGACTGCTTGGGCAAAGTAATGGAATAAACCAATTTAACTTTTTAATCTGCACACATTTAGTTTTATTTGTGATGTTTACTCATGTTTTTTTGTTTAAAGCTTATTTTACATGAGCAAACTGACTACATTTAGGAAATTGAAGCTGCCTTAACAAATAATAAAATCACAAATGCAGTTCAACTCAGGACTAAACACATCAAACATCTGTTATTTGAAAAAAATAGACATGAGGTCCACATCGACACTTTTAGGCCCCAGTACACAAAAAAACAAAATAAAACTATATACATGTGGTGTGACACAAACTGAGAACAAGAATATATAACAGCACTTAACTTTAAAATGTTTATTAGTATGCTAGATATTCTCAGTTCTGTAAGATTTTTACCCCAAACTCTCACTATTTATGTATCCCCCCCCCCCCCCCCCCCCCCCCCATTATTAAATTTAAGAGCTTTAGGTTAAAAAGAAATTCTGGTTCTGACCTTAGATAATACCCAGCCCCACTGTTGTACACCTCCAGGTTTTATGGGTAATTTAGTGTCAAAGCCTTTTAAAATACTTTGCATTTTCTATTGACAGTGTACTTTTGGTAATGCTTTCTTTTCTTTTGGATAAAAATAGAAGCATGTGTTGTTTTCTGTATTATATTTATACTGAATTAATTACATACATACATTTGTTCAGTTTTAAAGCTGCTTTACCGAATCTGCAAAACAAGCTAGCTTTTAAACACAAACACAGTCTCAGAACTCCAGAGGTGACGCTAGACATTTTTGTTGTCCGCCATTTTGCCCGACTTGGTTTAAAAAAAACAGTCATGATTGATTTTTTCCCCCCGTCACTTCCTTTCCTAAAATAATAATAAACATTCAGTACCTTTTAATTTTCATTAATTTTTAATTAATATTTAATCCAAACAAGCTGACCAGAGTAACAGTAACAGCCCCAGTAACGTATTAACGTTACAATTAAACGATTTCAATTTAAGTAGGTACGTTTCACCTGCTGTGGCCTGAACACACACCTTCCTTCTGCTCTGCATAAACCTGAACTGTGCACCTGCTTGTGTGTAATCAAATGTCTAATGTTGCTTAATGAAAAGTCTATAGTCACGTGGTTCTGGACTGCTGCTTTGGGCAAACATGGCTGTTTAAATGTTGTGGAGGATGAATCCGTGCTCTGCTGCCATCCACAGATGAGCACTGAGCTCCTGTTCATCGCTCTAGCTGTCTACTTTTGTGCACCGTCAGCGAGGTGTGTTGAGAATGCTATCCAAGTGTGAGATAATGCTCAGATGCTCTGATGGGAATCTTTTCTTGATTGATTTTGTTACCTCTGCAATGTTTGTGTGCAATGTTTGCACACCCGCATGAGTCAGGGTGTGAATTGCAATCTGTCAAAATGACCCGACAGCATTCAGATTTTTCCATCACCATTAAAAAAGATGGTCAAATATCCAGTTTATGCAACGCCTGTAGAACTCTCACCCCTCCTGTCAGCTATCATTCATAGGCCACGCCCCTCTGAACCCACATCGCCACAGAGAGAGTTCTAAACAAAAGTCATCGTTTTCTACATCCAGACATCTTTTGTTTTCTGCAACTTCAAATGGCGTTTTTCTTTTCTGGTAGTTTGTCCTAAAGTTGACGTGGTAGCAGCCGACTGTTTCTTCTTCTCTGATATTATTATTGAGCAGAGAACCTCTTATACCAGGTAAATGCGGAAGTGCGGTGGTTCAGTGAGACAGGCAACCGGATGGTCCAGTAGTTGGTTTCGAACCGAGTCGTGTTATTGGCTGAGGATTTTTGACAAATGCGAGGACCACTTCATTAATTTTTTTGTTTTTTTATCTCCACAAAATGTTCATAGCTATATTGTGTTAGAAGGTTGTTAAGAGTCATGAAAATTTTTTTTAAGCTAGCTTGTTTTGCAGATTTGCCATTGTAGCTTTAAATAATTCTAAAACACACGACAGTAAAACTGAGGCTATTTCTGTTTATTGGTTGAATGTGTGTATGTTTGTGTTTCGGTTTATGACCTTGTGGCTCTTTAAGGAATTCACAATATAGAAGGACCTTCTTCTCCCTTGTCTGCCTCTGAAATCCCTCTCCTATTGGCTGCTCCCTTTGTAAACCCCACCTCCCTTATGTGTTCTTCCTCCTTGCTCTTAGTTGAGAAACGCTCCTCATCCACCACCAACCTGAAACAGCCGTCTGAGGCTGGCATCAGCAAGCGCTTATCCTCCTCCTCTGCTGCCCTCACCAAATCACCTGACAAAAGTAAGTCTCCTCTTTTCCCTCCCTCCCTCCTTTGTTCCCTTCCTCCTCCTCCCTCCTCATACCTTCTCTTGATTCAAGTGCTGCAGTTTTATCTCCACACAGTCTGTATCAGGCCGTCTTTTCACCAGTCATGTACTAAAATGTTTTTATTGTCATTTGCTCACTAGATTATGTGGCTAACAATAGACTCGGTGGATTTAAGCCTTCTCTGGCAGTTTTAAGCCTAAAATGAACTTTGACCTCTGCCTTTTTTTATGTCCATGGTTTAACGTACAGACTCCCTGATGCACACAGAGATTGGTAAAATTTCAAATGGTCTTTTTCATGCTCCAAAGGCTCAACAACTCTTATGTTTGATTTTTTTTTCTTTTTAAATTCTGAGCAAAGTCTAAAGAACAGTTAAAGGTCTTAAAAAACAAGTATGTGATTTTTGCTTGGAAAAGAACCAGCTGACGATCTTGTGCTTAATTTGTGTTTACTTATTATTTTCCCAGTGTGCACCACTTTAAGGTTGATGCAGGATTGTGTTGTAAAATGTCTGAAGAACCCACTTCTTAATGTTTGATTTAATTACTGGATGTGTGGTTATTGTCTCTCAGGTGTTAAACCAAGAAGTTCATCATGTAACCGGTTGTCAAGCAATGACTCTGCTGCTCAGGCCAGTAAGGAAGGAGGCAAAAAGCTTCAGGTGGAGCAGACAGGTGCAGAAGATCCCCCTCTTTTCCCCTCAGAGGTTGTTTTTATAATGGAGACAGGGTACAGAACATCATCAGAGCTTTGTGTTACACTTTTAGCTGCTTTGACAACTTCTCAACAATGAAACCGTAGCTGTTAGGAGGAATAATACAGTAGAAACAAACTGGTATAGAAGGAAAAGGATAGTTTGATCAGATAGGACGGTTAAAAAGCTCGTCTGTGTCTTCAGACACATCAGCTGCTGCTAGCTCTGGCCTGGTGACTTCCACAAGGCCAAACAGAGTGCACATGACTTGCAGACTATTAGTTGGGCTTTTCCTTGTTGACTCCCTGCGGTGCCTGCTTGGCTATAACTCCACTCTCATGTCTTTAGGCCATTCTATGAAGAAGAGAAGTTCCTCCCTCACACGAGTAAGTGTGGGCAGAGCACAGACCCCTGCCAAGCCCGATAAGGGGACATCGGATGATCAAGGTGGCTAGCATGTAAAACCAGCTCGCACTGCTCAGTCAGAACTACCTCTTTTAAATAACACGCATGCTGCTCTGATGGCTTCCTCATTCTGAATGCACTTGTGCTTTAAAAGTACAAGTAAAGTACTTTCTGCTCCCGGAGCTTTCTGGAGTAATGCTTATTGATCTCATTTAAATATTACAGGTTTTTCTCTTTTAACTGGCTTGCTTCTTTTTTCTATTCAAGTTCTTTCTCATTGAAAGCTCATGAATTCCTACAACAGAAGCTGTTTTTGTCTAAACTCTTTAACTGTGATGTGCTGGCTAAACATAACTTTATCTAACAGATCCAGCCCTGTGCCTTGTTTTCCATTGCCTCTTTTCCCGTTGTGTCCTGTCAGCTTTAACACCATTTATTGTCCTGTTGTCTGAAACAGTTGTCTTCAAGATGACGTTGTTGCTGAATGTAACTTGCCCTGGCTTCAGTGTGGTGTGTGTCAGTGCCATCCCCACAGAAACAGGGGGGCACAGAAATATTAACAGAAAAGTCTTTTTTTGTTGTTGCAATTAACCACAACTGCTTTTGTTTGTTCTGCAGCTCAGTCACCAACGTTTTCTACTAATGAAATTGTTGTGTTCCTGTCTTGTACAAGTATGTTTCCTGTGTGGGTAACCTATAACACAGCACCTATTGCTGATATTAAATAGAACCGTACATCAGTATTTATAAAGTTTATTAACTCTTTTTATTTTAGCTCTGTCGCAGGCTAGAAAAAGGCAAAGAATTAAGAATTTTACATGAATTCAGGACAACATTCTTCCAGGCTGCATGGTTTCCAATCATCAATGAACAAAACTCAGTCCGTCACTAGCAGATGTTGCTTCAGAAAAGAGCTGCAAAGGGAAGCAGGAATCAGCATTCTGCCTTCAGGAGCTAGCTCTTAGTAAACCCAACCCATCAGCTCTAAAACTCCTCATCTGGTATAATTTGGTGTAATGGGAAATTAGGATTTTTTCTCCATTTGATGAACGCAATAGCTCTTTATTTCTGCTGTATGATAAAGGTCCATCATAATGACCTTCTCAGAAGTGGCTGCTGGGACATTATGGTGTTTGACTCAACCACTGAAACCGCCTCCTGCAGCAGAAAATAAAGGACTATTGCACATTCACAGCCACACTATCACTTCAGTCTGTTTCACTTCTCACACAATGGAATTGACCTGCTTTCTTTGAAGTAACTAATGGTTTATTTTTCCCATCAGCCCTCTTTCCTCTGCCTCCAGAAACCACTGATTTGACTTTATGGTCTGTTTTGACTGCTGGTTTAATTCCATTCAGTTAACACATTTATCTCTGTGCTTATTCATGGTGTCCTTTTATTACCTCCACCTCTTCAAAAGGAAAAGGACAGCGAGGAAGCCATGTTTAACTACAGAGATGTAGTAACCTTTGGTTCTTTACGTTGACTCTTTCCTGTTGAATCACATGGTGACCTTTTCTTTTTGTTCATTTTTATCCACTCTTTCCTTCTTGGTCTTTTTTTCCCCTTCTCTCCTGTTTTTCGGGAAATTTTTGGCCGTGTAGCCCGCAGGCCACCGGCCAGTACTGTGGATGAAGGAGTCCTTAGTCGCCTCCTCACCCCCACCCAAGCCTCACTAGCTAGGAGCAAGAGCGCCGCCGCCCTGTCCGCTGAAGGAACAGATGCTCCAGGTAACCTCCGCCTAGGAGATCCTGACAGAGGAAGGATGTCTAAACACAGTCCTTCATGCTAAACACATGTTTTAGAACAAAAACACCTGCTCCTAGTATCATCATTAACATGAATTCACCCCATTGCTATGCTTTTGGAAGAACTCCTCATTTCCTTGGTGCTGGTTGACTTACAGAAACCGGTTTACGTCCCTCTCTTTTTAAAAAATAGCCACGGTGTTGTTGATCAGCTGTTTATGGACAGTCATTTCTGAGAGTTAGACTGATGAAACATGGTCAGTAAACATAAACACTGTTCCAGCTCACATTCACTCACAGGTCTTAAACAATCAGCCGCTGAGCGGTGCAGGAGACGTGGCCACGAGCGTTTCCATCTGAGGAGCCTCATGGTCCATGCTGAGAGATTTACTCTAAGCTGCTTACCTACTGGTTCCTGTTACATCTGAGTGAGGCTGTTGAGAATGTGTTCTGGTTGTGAAACATTTCTAGTGACTTCAGGCAGATTAGTTAAAACAAATGAAATGCTGATATTATAAATCCATTTATGTGTCTTTAGATGATTAACAGTTTGATTATGAGCCTGTGAGTCGGCGTGACTCACTCCAAAGCTGCAGAGTTTTGCTAGCGTTTGTTTTAGGTTGTGGTGTTTATTGACAGGCCATTATGAACCTATTAACAGCGATAGATCTTCTGCTAAGTATAGCCTAAGCTGAAACATGACTCATCCAACTGAAGCTCGTGACAGGATATGTTTCCTAGTCACCTCTGCAGCTCAGCGTGCAGTCAGTAAGTTACTGAGCACGTTTGGAGCAGGAAGAGTTGTACAGGTCTGGATTATGAAGGCTAATCCCTCAATCTGACACAGCAACATGGGGAACAACACCATTTTCTCTGCTGCTTATTCACGTAATAGCAGTTTGTTAAGTCATCAGCACCACATACACATATATTGCAGCATGTTTTCTCTCTCTATAATGAAGTAGAACATCATAATAGTAGGAAGTGCTCAAAGGCATTGTAGCATAATGGAGAAACAAGAAGTGGCACATTGTGTGTGTTCATTGTACTAATATAGTTTTGTAATGTGTGTGTTTGTTGTTAGTCCTTGTTTTATCGTGTTTGTAGTAGTGTTGTCAAAAGAACCGGTTCTTCGGTACCAACCCGGTACAACAAAAATGTAAACGTCACGGTACCAAGATTTCGTAGGTACCGGTAGTACCGAGGACCCGTCTAAACTTGGATCCTTGATGCGCATGATTCGCGCATTTACTGGGCGCATGCAGTCGCTTCTAAAGCAACACCGCAGAACGCAGAGTGACGGTGAGCGGTGGACCAGCTCATGTGGTAAATAAAGTTCATTCACGGAGAACCCCCCCACCCCGCTGTCACGGAGACCGACAGGAGAGACGCTTCGCTCCAGCAGCACCTCCCGTTCTCATGCGTTCTTGTATTTTTAATTCCAAAACTTGACAGGATGTCCCACAGACCCCTGAATCCCTCTGTCAGTGCTTGTCATCAGAAACGTCCTGACCTCCGCTGATCAGTGATGTAGGAGGCGGATTTAATGCGACATGACCGTTCAGACTAGTTGCTTTCAAAAGATTCGCATATGTGTCAGAATCAGTACTACATAGAGTGTAGTGTGAATACACCATCGTCTTTATTAACTATTTAAATCTCCTATACGTTTAATTAGGGTAACAAACAAACAGGATGACATAAAGGCGTTGACTGCTCACAGACCAGAGTTTTTCTTTTTTTAATGATTGTAATGTGTTTCCAAAAGATGAACAACAATGTATGGCTCAGTCAGTGTTTATGTCCTGAAAATCAGTTTGTCAAAAAGCTGTTCTAACTAGAGGTTCTAGTCTGGATAACTGGCAGGTTTACAAAAATATATGAATAAAAACACATTTTGATTAAATAAAAGTGCATTAAAACATGTTATGATAGTAGTACAATAGTAATTCAGTTCATTTTTGTAATATACAGCACTGATTCACAAAAGATGTCATCTCAAGGCACTTTACAGGAAAATTAATGTTTTTATTGGTAAATTTAGTCTAAATTAAATTTTTGTTTGGTACCGAAATTGGCACTGAGAACCGTGGATTTTCACTGGTACCGGTACCGAATACTGAAATTCTGGTACCGTGACAACACTAGTTTGTAGCGTTTTACTGTGTGCTGTTGTGTAAGGTTTGCTGTTCAGATCCGTGTTGTGGAGGTGTTTGGTGTTATTGTCAGATTGATGTTTTCTCCGTTTATTCCCTGCTTAGCTATTAGAAATCAACCTGCCTGCATAAAGTGCTATATCTAACAAAGTGCTTATTGTGTGCTTTTTCCCCCTCACAAAAACACTTTCCTGCATTCATTTCCAACTATCATCTCTCCCTTCCCCACTGTCTCTTAATTCTCTCCCTAACTCTCCCTGTTCATCCTTTTTTCATTCTCCCTCATTACTGTTTTTGCTGCTTTGCTGCCCATTTCGGTCGCTTCTCACTCCTCCCGCTGGTTGTGCTACCCTGGTCCTGCGATGACTGTGTCCTTTACCAGAGTGTCACCTGTGTCCTCGTTCAGCCTCTGCCAGTCCCCTGCACCCACCTCGCGGACCCGTACGCAGCCGCAGCATCGACCGACAGAAGAGCAGCATGACCACTTCCAAGTCAGCCAGTGAAGCCCTCGACCCTTCTCAGGTGAGGAAGTCTAATGGTTACTAATATCTGCAGTAAGCAAATATAAAGTGTTTTAATCAGAATTAAAATGAACTTTTTTAAAAGTGAGTTACTTTGATTGCTAACATTATAGCTTATTTTATTTTTGATAGAAACCTGTTGGTTGGTTAGATGTGTTTGCTGATGAGAATATCCTGAATGAGATTTTAGTTACATAAAGTTTAACTGAGCTCTACTCAAAATACATAGTGATTGATTTTCATGCTCGTGTGTAACCATTAGAATGCATTCAGGTGTTGTATATACAGTGAATTATAATGGAAACCAAATTGAATCATTACAGGAAATAAGTCTGAATATGAATATTTAGCTTTTATTTCTCTGGTAGACATTATTCATTAAAACATCTTATAATTATAACATTTATTCATTTTCCTGGTAACAGTTGCTTTTGCAGAGGCTGTCTGAAATCCCGGTTGGAGTTTATCTCGTGTCCTTACAACAGATGTCTGCTTTTCTACACTGAAATTAGATCACACCCAGGAAAAAAGGGAAAAGGGCAATGTCTGATTTATATGCACACGTCTAACTACATTTGCCTGTAAAAGTACCTCTGCGGGATGCTAACCATAGGGAAATACAGCTCCTCCCGCTGTGCTGTAAAATGTTCTTGGTCACTCATATGTTGAATGTGTTTTTACTTTGGTCTAATTGTTCCTACTGCATTACACAACTCTGTTTGTGTGTTCTGAGTTGGTGGCTCGTGGTGCCTGGCTCCTTCCTATAATCTGCCGATCCTCATCCTCCTCTCTGGTTGTGAAGGGCTTCATTGTAATAGCATGAGACAAAGCGATCCACAGTGGCCTGATTACGGACTGATGAAGCCATGCAAAGCAGACTCCACCCTGACAGTGAATCCTGATCTGCAGCCTCTGACTTTTCTCACCATTCAATTGTCCTCTCCCTTTTACACCCACAGTGGGAGAGGATCTGAATTCACAGCTTCATGTGTCGCTCTGTAGTTACATGAAACTTGAGTGGAATTATTTCAGTGTCATCGATTTCTACCATCTTCTACATTACATATAACACCCAGTATTGGCCCTGAGCCACCTGTGAGGCCCGTGCACACTGCTGCCCTACCCTGCGGGAGTGAAAGCTGTTTCTGAAGTAGTTCTGTTGTTCACATATCGAGTCTTAGAGCAGTAACTCCCCCCATCATCTACGTGTATTAAATCCTAGGGCAGTGGTTCCCAAAGTTCAGGCTGGGACCCTGCTGTGGGTCACCAAGAACTATACAGGGGGCCTTGAGATGATTTCCAGAAATCAAAATTAAATTGAAAAATAATTGCTGAAGCTATATTTCTTGCATAATTGCTAAAAAAAGTAACAAAACTGTGATAAATGGATATAAGTGAACATGAGCTGAAGCGGTTTTCTTTATGCCCTGAATTATTTAGCTTGTTAAGCATGTTTGTGTCAAATCAGAGATGTCTGGGGTCTTGACAACTGCTAGTCTGATCTTGAGTCAGAACATTTAAAATATGGTAAAAGTCACCCCCTGGTTTCTTTTTATTTTTCTTTCTCTTTCCTTTTCCTATTGGGGAAAAATATAGATTGATATTTTCACACATCATTGGTTTATTTTTCTACTTATTCCTTCGAAGAACTTTGTAGTTGAATCTTATATGAAAAGTGTCTAGCACAGATGCTACACGTACTGTTTAGAAAAGTCCTGGGTCGTATATTCTTGTTTTTGTGTCTACTGACCTTGCAGCTGATTTCTGACACCGTTTTCAACACCGGCTTTAAAAATGCATGAGAAGCAAGAACATGTTAGCATTGTATTACCCGTGTTCTACCTTGAGTAATCAGCATCTTCTTGGAGCATCAAGATTTACAAAAAAATATTAAAATTGTTTTTTTGTGGTTAAAAACTACAGAAAGAAAAGCCTTTATCATCACCTCAGGGGCAGCGCCCTGCCTCCCCATCCTCCACCTTGGTACGTAACCGCTCACCATCACCAGCACCCAATCCAGCTCCAAAGAGGACCCCCTCTCCAGCAGCAACCAAGTAAGAAGTTGTTAGACGTTGTTTTGGTTTTAAAGTCTTTCAGTAAATAAAAACAAATCACTGAATAATCTTTTCTAACAGGCAAAGTCCCAGGATGCGTCCACCTTCACCAGCTTCAACGAAACAGCGTCCTCCATCTCCCCAGACCACATCAGCTAAACCCCCACCCATCCAGAAACCATCTCTCACCCCAACTGGGCCCCCAACCCTCAGAAAGAGGGACTCCAAATCCAAGGATCTGGGTCCTGTTCAGGCTGTGGCTTCACCGTCCTCCGATTCCAGCAAGACCAAAGAGAAAGATGGTGAGCTGAAAGGTCAAATATTAAATTTGTGGCTCAGTTCTTTGTATTCACCCACAATGAGGCAACTAGGATGTTTGCTTTGATCCATCCAGATATTCAGTCAGTTTTGGAAACCCAAACAACCGGCTGGACAAATGAAATCTTAAGCATCTTAGCTGTGAATCTCATAAAAGCCTTTAGTTACACTGATTCAAACAAACGTCTGCTCTGACAGAAGACCCAAGTAATGTAATCATCCTATTATTGTGCTGCGGCATGTCTCGTTCAAGTAAACAATCAATGTCCCTGAAACGGGTAACAGATGGATTCTGCACAGTGGCATTGTGTTGTTCCTGCTGTCCAAACACCTATTTACACTAAAATATGTAAACAAAGTTAAATAAAGAAAAAAGTTATTTGATTTTATCCAAAGAGACTTAAACCTGCAAGTTTAAGTGACAATACATCTAATTTATCTACACTAATCAGTTGAACTACTGGTGAAGACATCATGTAATGTTTTTACTTAAATAAAACTTCCTGTAATCTGAAGCTGCTTCAAATGGGACTTATTATAGTTTAAAGACAATGTACCACTATGTTTATAGTCAATGAAATGTATTTGTGTGTGTGTGCGCATGTGTGTGTGTGTGTGTGTTGACATTGCACACTGACGTGGCAGCAGCTTTGGCTGCTATAAATCCCTGTGGAGCAGGAGATTCATTAAGTCCCAGCTGGAGTCACATCCTGTTAAATGTGTGGATGTGTGGTTGCTTCTGCCACCCTGTGGAAAGTATTGCGCACTGCAGGAAAATCAGGCTTTTGTTGTTGCTGTGCAGGTGAATGCTGTAAATGCATAGTAAGCTCGGTGCAGGTGGGAGAGTTTGGAAGCATCCAGGGTTTGCTCAGGTGCTTGAAATCCTTGAGAATACTTGGATTTCAGTAAGGTGTTGTTAAGGGTTGGAAAGAGCTCGATGATCTAACTGCTCAGTTTTGTAAAAAAGAACAACAGTTTGATTCAAAACATGACTTTGATATTTTAATGTTGAAGACTGAAAACAGAGCGTGATCATTTAGCCTTTAAATCATCTCTGCTGCTCTGAGTGGGTCAGCGCCTCTTCGTAACACCAACATGTGAGCAGTAGACATCAGCTGATGTAGAGACCAGCCGCTGGACCAGCGGCGTCTTCTGGCTTAGCTATGAAGTTGTGTCTCTAAAGAAACGGTGAGAGGAAGAAAACAGCACGTTGGGCGGTTGTCACTTTAGTGGGCACTGGCTGGAAAACAATAAGTACAAAACATGCTTGAAACAAGGACAGAATCCTCTATTAGCTTCCTGTAAGAAATGCAAAAAGAAACTGCAGCTTTTTACAATGGGAGAGTTGGGGATGATGGTGGAAGAGGAAGTGAAAGATTTAAGTTCACAACTTTTCAGCTAAAAGGCAAATTGATAGTGAAGTAAAACTGTCCTCAAGTTCAAATATTAATTCCAAAGTGTGATACTGGAAACAATTGAACATTTACCTTGAAAATGCTTGAAAACCCCTAAAAAACATTAATAATTACTGTAACATTAAAAGTGAGTTTAGGAGTTGTCTACCATAATGCTTTTGACTCCAAATTACTCTAGAATGGACATTGGGGTGAATATTTGAAGTAGCAGGACCTATTAGTTAATTCAGTCTTTAGTCTTAGTGTTATCACATCACTTGAACTCTTCTGGGAATAATTTAGTTCCTAGAAAGTAAAGTTTGATCATGTGAAGTTGCACAACGCACTACTTTCTCCCTCACAGCAGACTTTCAGCTATCAGCGTGTCCTCTCTCTGTGCTGTTGTTGAGTAAAGGAACTGATATCGTACCCTCAGCTATGAGAAAGTGATGACATGATGACAGAAAGTGGTAAACGTATCTCCTGTGTTTGCTTCTATCAGACGCCAAACCTGCGACAGGCACTAACTCAGCTGCTGAGGCCGCCAAGATCCTGGCTGAAAACCGCAGACTGATGAGGGAGCAGAAGGAGCGAGAGGAGCAGCTCAGGATACAGAAGGAGGAAGAGGAGAAGTGAGGCTACTCCAGCAGTTTAAGCAATTAAGCATGAATTGACAACACTGTGGCTGGCAGATTTGACCTGCTTTGATTTGTAAATACACTAATCCACAAACCACTCCTCAGGCTAAGAAAAGAAGAGGAGATGCGTTTAGCAGAGGAGGCCCAACAGAAACGTCTGGAGGAGGAGAAGAGGCTGGCTGAGGAGAGAAAAATTAGAGAAGAAGAAGAAGCCCGCCTTGCAGAGGAGGAACGGGTGAGAATGGAAGAAGAAGAAGCGATAAAGCAGGCTGAACTCCAGAAGGAGCGAGAGGAGGCTGAGGCGAAAGCCCTGGAGGAGGCAGAGAGAGTCCGTCAGGAAAGAGACCGCATCATGCAGCAGAACCAGCAAGAGCGGATGGAGAGGAAGAAGGTAATGATGGATGAACTGATGTAGAAAAGAAACTTCACGTATTATTCACATGGACAAATCTCAGTCGAGTTTTAAACAATTATTTAAGCAGAATTGTCTTCAACGTAACGTCTTCATGAGTGTTTGTATTTGTAATTTGAAAAGAATCTTTTCTAAAAATGCCCTTTGTCCCCCAACTTCAGCGAATTGAAGAAATAATGAAGAGAACTAGAAAAGGAGAACAAAATGACTTCAAGGTGAGTTCCTACAATGTTTGAGCTAACTGCTCTACGGCGTTTCCCTGCTGACCGACGTCCTGGTTGTTGTTTTTTAGAGAGATGATGATAAATGTTCACAGGAAGATGGAGAAGATTGTCTAGACCTGTTGGGTGAAACCAAAAGTAGGTGTCTTACCGTTTTCATGTAACCTTTGTGTTTATAACTGATTTGTGTCATTTATTCATCATTCATGACTCATTTGATGCATTAAAGTGATGCTTAGAGCAACAAGCTCTCTAATTAACACATTTTCTTATGATCTTAACATTGTTTTCTGGAATAATGGATTTATATTTTTAATATGAAGTACTTGTCATACTTTAATGACGTAGAAACTAATTTGATAATACAACAACCATAATCATATGATCAGTAACACGTGAATAAGCGGTGACTAGTGATTTCTGTGTTTGTTGTCCCTGGAGCTGAAACAGATGACATCACCACAGAGATGGACAAAGACAGCCTGCTCTCTGATGAGCCTGAGGAGAGCCGAGGAGAACCCGTAGGCAGTGTGAACGGAAAGTCGGAGACCGAAGACAAGGAGAACGACACAGACACAGATGAGATTCAAGCAGGAAGGTATGAGGACAACAGATCCCATCAGTTGTTTGGGAAAGTGCTGGTGTTAATCTACGAATGCGAGCTTGTAGGTCAGAAGATTTTCCACTGCCGGGTAATTTTACCAGACCTTCACGGCATTCACATTACTCCATTTCACCAGGCTGGCCTGAGAGAACCACTCTCCAGGCAGTCTCGGGAAACAAACGAGTACCTGAACTGGGTTATGTACTTGGAAAAGGCCCGGTAGAGTCGCTGGGTGTGGCTTGTAGTTAGCTCATGCTGATTGATGGTAACTCAGTAGGAAATGACATTGGCGCGCATCGCTAAACAACCGACATTTGTCAAATTGCAAAAGAGTATAGCAGGTAGGTTTATACAGTGAGGGTTTCACAGTTTAACCAGTTTCACTATTAACCACGGGGGAAATATGTCAGAGGAATTTTAAGACGTCCCCAACACCACCAACAGTACAATTAAAAAAAAAAGGTCTGAACTGGTGACGTGTGACTTGCACAAACACATCTCGTCTGGAGGTCTCCTGTGACAACCTCCATGCGAGGGGCTCTTCCCCTCTTGTACGATTCGAGCCTGAACTGTGTAAGTTGACCCGTTTTCATGTCTGACTTTGATTCGAGTTCCAACAACCTCATCACTTGTGTTTGTACTCTGACTTCAGCATTGACCTTAAAGGTGTGCAGGTGTGTGTAATTCTAATTATGAAAAATGTTAGAAGTAAAACATAGAGATGAGATTCAGAGCTGTTTTAGGAGTGATGAAATGTTCAACCTTAGGTCTGAAAGCTAATATTTTCCTCCTGTTTTTATACACAGAAAATTATTTACCAACCTGTACTTTGAGTTTATTCCCATCATCGTGTTCTCGGTTCTTTTAAACATAGTCAGCAAAGTTTCGCCTGGCTCATTTTCATATTGTCCCTCCAGTTGACTGTCCTGCTCCTGTCTCTGCAGCCCCATCCCTGAAGGGAATCTTGTTGAGGAATCAGAGTTCCTGAACGAGCAGGACTCCACCAAAGCAGGGTTGGTTTCAAGTCTCAACGGGAAGTCAAATCAGTGGAGCTTCGAGGAGCTCATTGATGTCAACGTCCATTCCAAAACCCGGCCTCTCATTGAGTCGGAGGACTGTAACCAGGTTTTAATCAACTGTGACGGGAGCACAGATGGGACCAGGGTAGCCTTCGAGGACAAGGGGATGCCCGCCAACTCCCTGCATTCCTCTAATCAACCCATAGAAGCCATGCCAGGTGAGGAATCACATTGCCTCTTTGACATGGTGGACTTTCACCAGGGAATGTTAACTCTGCTGTCTTGGTCTTTGCAGAAATTTGATGCTGCAGTTATCACTGAGAAGCTTGTTGAAGTTGCACTCCTAAAAGTTCCTGTCCAGCTGAGATCCTTTAAAGAATTCTCTTTCTGCTCCGAACGGCTTCCTCCTCGTCCTGTGGGAGGTGCACAAGGTGAAACGGAAAGACCACCCTAAGTGCTACATTTGTACCCGACTTATTGAGGAAACAAATATAATAAATTTATATACGGGACAAGATCAGGCTTCAGGGAAATATTTTGTATTCCTCTAACAATCCTGCTCCAGGTTTCTTTCTCCTTCTGTTGGTGTGAAGTTCTTTAAAAACAAAAAGAAAATTGTTCAGTTTTCTGTTCAGAGTCGATGTTTTTTTTTTTACTCAGTTTTGTTCTTGTTAGGGGTGCATTGTTGTAATTTATTAATTTTTGCTTCTTTGTTATTGTAATTTTTTATATGTTTAGTCTCTTTTTTTCTCTCCTTAATGAGAATATTCCAAGACAAATGCACATCAGGTTGTGTAAATGATATTAAATATAACAAACATGTTAATACACTCTGTTTGGATGGGAATTAGCATCTGATGGTTTGCATGTGGTTCCTCTAAATTTACTTGACCGGCTGCTTTTTGCAGCATCCAGCTCCATGGCCTTACCTCTCTTACTTCCCAGCTTGTGACCATACTAAACTGTTAACGCTGAAGCTTATACATGCATGGTTTAATAGCCTCCTTCATTAACACGCACACACTTGGGAGTGAATCCCAGGTTTGTTTGGTTTTCATAGCCACATTGTTCATGACGACTTCCCGAACTTTCTCCTGCTATGCTGCTTTTCCTTCTCTGGCCACTAGATGGCCTCACAAACACAAAGGTGAAAGGTTCAACTTGAGAAAAAGTTCCAGCTCTGTGATCTAAGGTTCGTGTTAGATTTAGATTCATCTTGTTTTTATACACACGTGAGTAGAATTAACGTTTACTAACATCCAAGTCATGTTTGATTTAATTGTCGTGAGTAACATCTGTCTGTAACAAACTCATCAAACACGAGTGGATCTAGTTTCAGTCATAGCTGCTCCTGAGACGGGTTTCTTACTTTATGCTGGCGTGATTATTCCCACTAACTCCGATCCTCACCTTAGCTGCTACGTCTGACAAAATGCATTTCAGCTTTTGTAGTATGGAAATGGGCTGCTTGTTGTATGAAAATGCATTTCTATGTGTATATAAGTGTTATAATGTGTATTTAATCAGTATTAGGCCGTTTAAGCCATGTTTAGGGTGGAGTGGCTCAGGCCAGGGATAGTTGAAGTCTCTGAATTGGTTTCAGGTTGAGTGATGATCTGCTTAAAGGTTTTCTGTATTTTACTCTGGAACTTGCAAAGCTTGCAGCTTGCTCTAAAAAAAAAAAATCCAAGTGGGAATCAATATACTATAAAAATGAGGTGCATCATAAAAATAGCTGTTTGCATGATAACAAGAGCCGGTTGACCTAAGAAGCTGTGGTGCCTCACGGTGCTTTTAATATCTAAATGTGTTTTATATGTGTAAAAAAGTTAGGGGGTGAACGACCATCAGCTCAGGCTTCAGCTGTTCTACTGTAGTCAGGAAACCATGCTCACCAAACAGAAGAAGTGGGTCACACTTGATTTTCTTTTATTTTTTTGGATCAGTCTCCTAGTTTTTCTCGAACGGTTGCGCGAATCGTCACGAGTTTGAGGTTTGGGGTCGTTGCCGTCTGCCTTGTTCTCTGCTGGGTAACTAAAATACTCTGGGCCTAAATTATCCAGGCTTTGATTAATAAGCTCAGTGAATGTAACAGACTCTTTCATTATTTACCACACGTCTCTAAGAGCCGCCCGCTTTCTGAGTTCATACATTATTCCTTTATGAAACTAAGAGAATCTGCACTATCAAAGATGAATTGTTACTGAGAAGAAGCTTTACTGTACAGATGAACTAGAAGAGCTGTGATATTTGTAGAAAGGAGGATAAAAGCCCATGGCTCTGTGACTTATTTTCATTCAGTTATTGTAGTTTTAACTTTTATTACGTTGACTCAAACTTTCCCCCCAACATCCTTCCTGTTCCACTCATCCGTTGCTCCTGTTGGGGAGCTGATCTAGTTGCTGCTTGAACAGATTGTGTGTTTTTCACGTCCTGCTGCATACTTTGGGTTTAACAACAGAACTGGTACCTTTTTCACCCTCAGATTTGACTCTAGATAGCTCAGTGCCTTAGATAGAGATCCAGTGTTTTATTGCATTACAGTTAAAACTAAGAAAAGAGTGTCCTTACCTCGGCCTCGACAATCAGTCCACCCACACAGGGACTCTGTAAAGATTTGGTATCAACGCCCCTGCCCTGTCCATAAATAAAATCTTTACTGTAAATATATCTAAGATATGATACAGACTGTTAAAACAATAAAGACTTGCAAAAACATCCTTTTGTTATGATTCAGTTTCTTTCAGATTTCTCATTCTGAATACATGCTTGGTTTATTTTGCAGCATCAAACACAAAGAAGTTACGTGGATTTGAAATTCACTCAATTCTTTTGAACAACATTCAGAGATGTGACAGATTATCCATTAAAGCTGGTGTGTTTATGCAGCAGCAGCAGGCATGAAGGGAAAAATGCATTTACTCATGGAAAGGTTCCAGTAAGGCACTAAGAGGAGTTCTGATTACCAGAATCCTGGTACAGATTAGACCAAAACATCCTAATCCCACTAAAGAAATTCTGCCTTGTTAGAGATTAACACTTGATAATGAGAAGGCTGTAGCCTGTGCACTAGAAGTTAATATTTCATTGCAACATTTCCACAAAACTGACAACTGGCATGCATGCAAATCCAGATTTCTTTTAAAATTTATTCTAGAACTTCAAAATAAAGCAACTCTCAGGAAAACGCGCCGATTCCTTTTAAATCCTCTGCACAGCCGACTGTCATTTACAGCTTTTTAGCGCAGTCGGGGCAGTAGATGTGATCTCCATTGATGACAAAGCGCTTGTTGGCCAGGGAGAGAGAGCATTTCTTGCAGTTGAAGCAATACTCGTGCCAGGATAATCCCTCATAGTTCACCACGTTGGTTCCATGGCCAAATCCTGCACAGACGGACAAAAGGATGACTTTCCCAGTTGAAGTTGGACACAAGTTTTATTATTTGAGAATAAGCCTATATCCTCACACACATTTAGATCTGCTGCTTGTGTCTCGATTCTGATGTTTTCAGCTTTCGTTCCCACCAGAAAATAATGTTTCTAAACCAGGATAAAGTGCACATGCTGCAGGGTTTTTACGTTTCTCAGCACACGATTTCCAGCCAAATCATAATAGTCTAAACAAAAATCACACACTAGATGCAAGTGCCCATGTAAAAAAAAAGGGTGTCTGTTCTGTCAGATTGAAAATAATCATGGAAAGTAAAGAGTACTGGAAGAATGAGACGGACAGCAGAGTTAGTAGTTAATGGGGATGTTTGATATCGTATATGTATATATTTTTTTTTACTGATATCTGTTTTAACTATATAATCTTCCTCTAAATTTTTAATACTGATCTAAACTGATGCAATATATGTGGGGTCCCACCTTATACAGTAAAAAAAGAAAAACTTAATTTTAAGTAACGTCTCCATAACTCTTGACACACATGGTGTTGAAACCTTTTTTTAAATTTGCATTCAACAAATACCTGAGTACTCCAGCCTTCTTGCATCCCATATCTCCTGTTATTCATACTTAAACTTTAATCATTATCGGTACAAAATATGACAACTACTTCAAATTAAGTTAGGCCAGTTGTGCCAAACAAAAAACATCTCAAAAACTAAATCTCTGATTTGTGATTTTTGACATTTTAAGTGAGAGAAGTAGCTGAAGAGTTTAATGTATAATATGTGCATGTTATATAAAAGTTGTGTCTTTAAGAGAGTAAAAACGCATACAGATAATTTCCGATTTTATATTTTAATGCTATATCCGCCAATAATTTAGGACACAGTTAACAAAATGAGAAGTTTATAATTTGAGTGATCACTTTGCAAAGGGATGTTGGTTTGTAGTTTGGTTAAATTTAAAGTGTTTACATTTGTTTTTGCTTCTTGAATAAACTCAGCGTGATTTATTATAAACCGGGATGTCCTTCAGAACTACTTGATCTCTGATTTGCAATATTTGTGGAAAAAAGATGAGGTGATCCAAAGTGGAGAAAAAGATTATTGTGCAGCATAACCTCATTCCTGGTTTTAATCTGGAAGCCATTCATCATGTGAAAAAATAGCCAGACGTTTACACTTTATCGACTGTCCAACTGTCTCCATTGATGAGGCATTCAGAGGCAGCAGCGTGCCACCCTGCACCTACAGACTATCATCTGACCTGTGATTGGGTTCTTGCAGCCGTTGCACTTCTTGGCCACATCGCTCTTGTAGCAGTCCACGCAGTAAACGTGGTTCTCATGGGAGGTGAAGCGAGCTCCAGCCAGAGGTTTACGGCAGGTTTGGCACTTAAAGCACTCAGAGTGCCAGGGCTGGTCCTGGTAGCTGATCCCTCCAGAGGTGATGGGCTTGATAAAGAGACACGTGGCTCATAAAAATCCAACAAGACTTTCTACAGAAGCTACGAAGGCTAAAAGAAGAAAACATGACCAAACAACAGGCAGGGTCAGTATTTTTACCTGCTTGCAGTGGAAGCACTTCTTGGCAAATTTATTTTCATGACATGGAGGGCAGTAGATGTCATCACCTTTAGTCAGAAAACTCTGTGTGCGGATTGGCTTCTTGCATTCGAAGCAGGTGAAGCATTCCTCGTGCCACACCTTGTTCTTGTACTCCACATTCTGGGACCCTGAAAACACACAATAGCCAAAGAAAGGTTAACGGGACTAACTTTAACAGAAAGCATGATTTTCCTCTCTATGAAAATAAACCAAACCTCTGAATATTTTGGATGTCAGGACCTTGAGAAACCCAAACTAAAGGTACTAACAGACCTACCTGGCATCACCACCTTGTAGCAGCCCTGACAGCGGTTGCCGTCCTCCCTGGAGCCGCACTTGCCACACATAATCTTCCCATCATCTCGAGCGCTGAACTGCTCACTGGCCAGCGGCTTGTAGCACTTGGCGCAGCGGAAGCAGTCCTCATGCCAGTAGCGGTTCTTATGGTGCAGCTCCTAAACACACACAGGTGGAGGGTAAACATTAAGGTGAAGTCTCTTCATGAATCCTGAGATGCTGTGGATGCAAACACCGATGAAGAGACCTGGCTGGGGTAGACATGCAGTGTAAAATATTTAATGCACATTTTGTTCCATTTTTATTTTTTACCTTGGAATCTGCACCAATAGGGCGCCTGCACTCTGCACATGTGTTGGCACAGAGTTTATCAAAGCACTTGGTGCACACGTGCTTCTCATCCTTCTTCACATACTTCTTGCCGTGCAGGTTGTCACGGCAGTAGTAGCAGTCGAAGCGATCCGTCATGGTGGAGGTGAGGTAACTCCTGGGACCTGAAGAGACAAGAGTCACCGGTCGTAAAGATCCTCGCTGATGTTATGTTATTTTTTGACCACCAGATGGGGGTAGTGTTGTAACATGATTAGATGAATAAGACCCTCTCCATAATAGAAATGCAGTTTGCCTTTATAGTAACAGTGCATAGATGCAACACAGAAGAGAATAAGATGAAAAACAAAATTATAATTTAGTATAAGCAGAAACTGAATGTATACATACATTCCTGTGCAAAAGTTTTAAACCATTATTTTTTATAGTTCAAAAAGTAAATTTTTCTTAATTTTAAAGCGATCTTGATGAACAGATTTGAAGGTTTTCTGGGTAATTCTCAGACTTTTAGTTTTTACTTGTTTTCAGCCCAGTCTTTTGGCATTTTGTGCGGTTTAAGCCTAAAAGTTACTAAAGTAGACAAGTGGGAAAAAAAAGAAGACACTTAAAATCTTAATGAACAGAATCTGAAAGTCATGAGAAATAATCCTTCAAAGATCTGACCCTGGACCTGAGACAATACTGTATGAAAGGTTTTGTGTAACTATGTTGTGTTTGAGATTTTTCCTTATTCAGTCTAAAGAAAAGTGGGAAAAAAATGTCTTCAGTAGAACTTTCTAGTAGCAAAGCGACTAAAGAGCCAACTTTTCCAAGTGTTACAATTAGAATTTCTTATTAAAATTTAAGAGTCTTTTACATGTCTGTCCACTCAGGTAGAAAACACATTTTTGATTTAGAAATATGTATTTGACAAATTATTTTATCATGATTATAGAAATATTATATTTTAATAATGTTATTCCAATGAGCGACTCAGGCTCTAGACACACTTATGTGTAAGTATGCCATCAGCACCCACAAGAGGAACAACACGGCTTTTGAATAGCTGACTGCTGTAATGACCTCTATGCATGAGAACGTTTAAATGGCTCCTTGCTAGGTTGTCTGATTCATCCTTTGAGTTTAGGGACCTTCATATACCTGAAGGGTTCATAGGTCAGAGTTGAGAGTCTAAATGAAAACGCATTCCTCTGAAAATGGTCAGGTACTGAACAGAAAAGCTTTCTAAGTCCTCAGAAAATATTTGAAAGCCTGAATAATTGCTGATCAAGACCACTTTGAAATACCGCTTTGGTGCTTGGAAGCAAATAAAAAAATTTAAAGCTGGATTAAGACTTTTGCTCCGTACTGAATAAAACAATGTGTGAATAAAGGTTCAGTAGAACCACTGATGGAGTTATCTGAGCTCTTTGCTTTAAAACCCACTCAGAAACAGGATTTCTAATGAAGAACGTCTGTTTTTCCACGTTCTCCCATAAAGACGCTGCTAGATCCGGCTCTCACAGCAGCATACCAAACCCATGAGAGAAGTGAGAGAGAGGTGAAACAGCAGCACACAGATGGCTGCTTGTTGTCTGTCCTGCAGACTTTTTATCAGACTGTCGCCGAAAAGCAAGTGGGTCAACGGTTTAGGCTCTTTCAGCTCTGTCCCTGGAGCCCTGCCACACACAGTCTTCAGTCTGAACTCCACATCAGAGCTTTTATTATAAATCTGATTTCTATAACGTCCAGACATAGTTGGTGTTTTTACATATAACTTGTGTGCAGACTTAAAAAGTTGTATATAAAGCCTCGACTGACAGCTGAACAGCACACAAGCAGCGCCACAGATATTTTAATCTAATCGGTAACAACAGCAGCAAAGGAGGAAACAATGGGTGGAATGACATTTTGTCCTTTTGTAACCATAGCAACATGAAAATATTTATGTAAGGCGGGCTGTGGCTATTTAAGTGTGATGTAGTAAACAGCCTCCTGCAGTGGGGTTTGGTATTTGCTTCTGTTGTGTGTGGATGGACAGAACTTGGAGAGCAGCTGTGCTTCGAGGATAAGAACCAAACCACACACACACACACACACACACGCGCGCGGTCAACAGGAAAAAACCCTCCCTGTCTGTCCAACACCAGCTCGTCACATCACAGCAGCTACCACTGAGCCCAGTTGGCCCATGATCCTATTTTAAACTTTGACACTATTTAAAGAACACTGATCCTCCTCAGAGTGATGACTGCTGCGGCGAACCTATTGTGGCTCTGGCTGACACCCGTCCAGAACTTTAATCTTTAGTTACAAACAGTGGAGCAGCTGTCAACAAGGCGATCGATATGGTATGCACTGAGGATTATACCTCTGTCTCACTGGGGAACAGTTCTCTACAGTAAAGGTCATGGTGGGACCAGTTTGAGACTGTCTGACCCAGACTGCTACTCTTCTCTGTCTTCTTGGGTCACACAGATCATAAAAACAACAGATTTCTACAGACAGAGAGAGAAGACAGTGATTTATGTCTTTCAACAGGAACCAAGTGATTATTCTCAAATGAGATCTCCAGCAGTTAGATCACACATTTCCACTCTTTTAATGACAACATGATATAAATACTGATCATAAATTCTGTTCTGGTTCTTTTGACACTCAAAGACCTAAAATAGTTTGTAGTGATAAATAAGTCATAAATCATCACATTTTACTCACTTTTAGGCCTTGTATGTTTGACTTCATCATAAAAAACATAAGTCTATAATATTTTTTGGCTAATATATCTTAATAATTCTTAAGGTGTTGAAAGGTTTCAAAATATTTTCCAATGAACAAGGATTGGACCACAGACATGTGTAACTCAGTAATGCAAAAAAGATTTAACATTTTCTCTTCTATTATAGCCCCTAGCTATACCACTGCATTTACAAAATGCTCAATTTATGTTTAATAAAATACGGAAACTCAGAACTTTTTTATATTTGTTTCAGTGAGTCAATTTGCAAGAAAGAATGTTTCTATTTCATCAAACATCAAACAATACCAAGAATAAATTTGAGCTCAGATGATGCTGTTAAATAAATAAATAAATAAATAAATAAATAACAATCTCACATTTTTAAGTAATAATAAGGAAAGGAAAACCTGAGTGGAATAAAATTTGCTTTTATTTAGTAGTTATTAGTTTGGTACTTTTAAAATAGTTATATAATGTGTTTAAACCTAATGAAGTTTGTTTGATGTATTTTTTAAATACATTTTTTTGTTGTTTTTTTGAATGAATTTCTCTGACTCTCCAAAGCACTTTGAATTGCCCTCTGTGTACAAATGCTGCCCTGCCTTAAAAAATAATTTAATGTTAAAATTAACCTTTGAGAGGCAAAAAACTAACATGTAGCAAGCTAGGCCATACGGATGTGAAGAAACTTCATCAAACTCAACATTACCTGATTTATGTTAACAAGATCAAATCTGTATTATTTTTTTCATTTTTGCAAATTTTTTGATGAACAAACAGAAGCATTATTTGTTTTTAAATAATCCCCTGTATAAATAATTTAGAAGCATGGAAAAATTACACATTTTACCTGTAATTACATCGAGCAATTTATATTACAAAACCTTTGAGCATCTTTGTGTAATTTTACCTGAGTGTTTGTAGAAAGTCATGTTTGGTTTCAGTCAGCAGCAATGATCGGCGCTATAACATCCACACTGGGTCGAACCGAGAAAACCACGAGCATCATAATTATGGAGGCCTGTATATACCCGCCTGTGACCCACACAAAGCCTCTGACCCCACATCCAAATCCAACCTTCACCCCTCCTGTCCTTTTTAGGACATGCATTAGAGAACAGAAAGGATGCCAGTGGTACAAATTGGATTCCACTGCAGTAACATCACATGTTAAAAAAAGAGAAAACACAACCTGAAGGCTTTATCCTCTGAGGATAATAGATACTCCCTCTGCCTGAAATGAAATGCTGTGTTAGAATGTTTACAACATGCACAGATGACATGTTGGATCATCTTAGAACTGAACAAGTTTAAACTTAAATTGCTTCATTAGATGATATAAATCAGATCTGTTTGTATTTGTATTATTAAGTCAGGGATGAGATGTTAGCATGTGACTGATGAACTTTCTATTATGTTACACTGGTAAGGAAACACATTTTATCTGAAAGCATCACTTAAGTTAAATTTAATTGGTCTTTGACCTTGAACTTCATTCTTATTGGGGAACCGATTCTTGGAGACGAAACACAAAAAAAAAACTTTAAACAATCATATGTTAATACATGTTGAGAGTTTTGGTTTACAAATCATATTAACAAAAAAGACAGTACATAATAAGTGTGTGTATTTATTTATGTTTTGTATTTATCAAAAAAAATGCAGCGGTATGCAGCATAATTCCCTTTGTTTGAGAACCAGATATAAATATAATAATAATAATATAAATTAAAAGATACTTATAAAAAATAATAAAATAGCTAACATTGGTTTGACAGAATCTAATAAAATTAATCATGACAAATGACCTGCACTTGTATAGCACCTTTCAGAGTCAGAGGACTCCAAAGCACTTTACACTACAGTGTATCATTCATTCATTCATTCACACACTGGTGGTGATGAGCTACAATGTAGCCACAGCTGCCCTGGGTCACACTGACAGAGGCGAGGCTGCAGAGCACAGGTGCCACCAGTCCCTCCGACCATGACCAGCAGGTAAGGTGGGTTAAGTGTCTTGCCCAAGGACACAACAGCAGAAATCGCTGCCGGGAGCCGGGATTGATCCTACAACCCTCCGATTACTGGACAACCTGCTCTACCTCCTGAGCTACTGCTGCCTAAAATGTATCATGATAAACAATAAAAATACATTCATCTATTCTCTACTATTGAAGTAATTAGATCACATAATTTGTACAAACTATATTTTAAATATATGATTCAAACTGCCATGACTGCCACCACTGTAATTGTACATAAGGTAAATTATACCTACTTTATCTACTTTTCTATTGCAGAGAATTCTGTTTAAAATGAAAATAGGGGTTTTGTGCTGAAGTATTGCTACTGGAAGCTTCTTCATTTTAATCAATGGAAAGATGACTCAAAATTTCTGCAAACTAGCAACTAGTAAGTCTAGTTGGAAATATTCCAAAATCGAAAATGTCAAATATTGCTGCTGAAAGAAAACCAGACTCAGACATTTGTGCGCGTGTGTGTGTGAGAGAGTGTGTACTTGTATTTCTACCATAGTGAGGTCCAAGAACTGGAGGCACACTTGTTGGGACTTATAAATTTGTGAGAACCAAAATGCTAAGCCCTACAGATTTAACGTGTCATTTTGAGGGCAAAGAATCTGTCTTATTTTTAAAGCTGGAACTAGTTTAAGGTTCAGCTTAATAAATGAGCCAAACATGAGTCACTCAATAATGGGTCTTAGAGAATGTGAAGAGAAAAGTGTGTGTGTGTGTGTGTGTGTGTGTTTGCTAAAAGGCATCTGGTTGTAATTACGGATTTGATTTGGTCTATTACCACAGAACACAATATTACATTTGTCCCTCTTTTATAATCTGTCACCCAATTACACTAAACCCACAAAGACTAATTAATGTGCAGGGAGGCGCCACAACTCACCGCCAACAAATACCTCCTGAGAGGACTTGCTGCTCTGTGTTACATCAGAGAATCTCTCATTCGCCTACTTTTAATACTTCAATTAGATTATTCTCTTGTTCCACATTTACTAATGTCAAATATAATTTATGCTCATCCATTCTGTTCTTCAGTTTCAGGTCATTTTGTCTCATCCAGTCTGAGTTTATGTTCATAATGTTCATGTAACGTGGATTTTGCAGGAAGAGACTGATGACTGGGATGTTATACATAGAAATTATCCCTTTTACTGAGGCAAAAATTTTGGTAGCAACACTTTTCAAATCAAAAGATACAAAAGTAGTCATAGCATTTCCATAGAACCCTCCAAAAACATAAAACTTTAATTAAACATTTTATAGTAGTCTTTTATGCATCAGGACACATTTGTTAGATTTCTATTTGTTTTCAGACTGAGTGCTACATGTTATTGTAGTCTATTCTGCAGGGATCATAATATTTCCTCCCTGAATCTGCTGATCTGATGCACAAAAAAGCTGATATGAAAAAAATAAAAATAAAAACTGTTAAACACACAGTTGTCTCTGGTTCACAGGCTTTAGAACTGTATGGGCAAAAGCAATGTGTCCTGTCCTCTTGTTTGTGAATTAGATGAAATGCACATCATGATTTTTAAGAATAAACCTTGCCTCCAGCCCACGAGCCAACTTTTTTTTTCTTCAAGTTTCCTGAGAAACAGAGCTATCTTGATTGTAACTTCCTGACAATATGAGATCAAATCGCTAAGAGGGGACTGGAATAAACAGCTAACCTCACTCTGTTGTTGCCAACAGCAACCAAAAATTTGACTGTGTCAATAAGCTTGTTTCTCAGGGTGACCTTTCACCCCTGGATCACCACGAGTCTCTGTCACCCTCCAAATCTGGTTCATGGGCAGACAGTCTGAGCTATATTATCTCTGTCGGGGGAACAGTGACTCATCACAAACGCGCGCGCGCGCGCACACACACACACACACACACACACACACACACACACACACACACACACACACACACACACATCTCTCAGTGTAGGTCGCAGTGAACTTCAGTTCTTTTTGGGCTCAAACACAAGGACTCTATTCTTTCATACCTAAAATGTTACCATCTGCATAACTATTTCAATATTTAAAAAATATTCTGAGTCAAAACAAAATGCAGTCTGCAAATGATTCATTTATTAAGGGAAATAAAGCTAACCAAACCAGCTTGGTTTCCATGGGAGAGTTGCAAGACCAAAACCTCTGTTGACCTAAAAGGAAACACGACTATAGGGTTAGGCAGCTTAATAAATTAAGATTTTAATTGGGTTATCTTTGTCTGATACCGTTTGCTGATCTGAAACATTTAGGTTTGATAAAAAGCAAAAACAGAAGAAATGTGTTAGGGGTAAATAGTTTATTTCAACATTGAACATTTTTATGCCTCACTTTTTTTCTTTTTCTCTCATCAGATTGAATTTGGAAGGTTTAAGTTTCTAATTAAATCTGTACTTTGCTTTTTATTACAAGCCTTGTACTAATTAGTCATGCTGTTTAGTCTGTCTGCTGACCAAAACACAAACATATTCTCATTCCTGAAGCTATTCTTAGAGTTCTCTCTTCTTATCAACATATTAAAAAAATATATGAGATTATGTCCTATGATTTGTTATCTTTAACTCAACCAAGAACCCAGTCAGAGTTTAGGAGAACTTTAAATATTTTACCCATGACAAACAGGGTTTAGTTGTAAAAACAACTGAAACTTGTGAAGCTAGTCACTGATTTATTTAAAGAGGACCTAGAATGTAAACCAACATTTTCCTTGTTGTTGTTGTTGAATAAAGACAGCTTGGGTGGTCAATAGTAGCATGCCAAAAAGTCAAAGCTGTGTGTGACCTACTTTTTATGCAAATTAGAAAGTTGAAAAAGGCGAGAGAAAAACTTCTGTTCTGAAAAAACCTTCCTAAACACTTCATAAGGGGGAGCCTTTCCTCCTCAAACCTGCATGTCTCCAGTGTCTGAGGCCTTCTGGGGAAACCAACCAATCAGCAAGCAGCTCATTATCATATTCATGTCCTGGCCGAGTGGGAGCGGCAAACAGCTCTTTTCACAGCAAGGCTGGTTTAGGGGGTTTAGAATGGCCTGTATCAGGGCTCCTGGGACAGATGAAAGCCAAAAGAACATTTCTTATGCTTTGTAGAGGCTCAAAGCTGTTTTAGATTGTTGATTAACTGCATTCTAGGACACCTTTAAAGACTAATCTGAGCCACCGCTATTTATAAGTGCTGTGATAGCTTAACAATTGCATCATCTGAAATTCTTTATAATATAATTAATAAAATTATATATATATATATATAGTCTCCTGTGGTTTTTATAATTTAAACTGTGTGTATGAGTGTGTTGTTAGCTATTGGTGTTGTGAGCTGCTGTTTGTCTTGGGCAGCATGCTCATGTGAAAAAGCATATTTTTTCTATCTTCAAGGAGATATGTATTTTTTGTGATTAAAGGTCCAAATAAATAAACAGCATTGTCTGAAAAACATAGTCAGCTCCTGATAAGATGAAGCTCCCCTCTTCACCAACAGTAAAGTGGTGGTTGGTGAAAAAACTCTTGGTGGGGTTATGTGTGAAAAGATTTCCCTTCTTAGTCCATTATAAGTATTCAAATCAAAAGTTGGAAAATAACTACAATTCCAAAACAACCATTTGTTTACCTTCTCCAAATAAACAGGTAAATTTGCAGATGAATTAAACTATAATGATACCCAAATAAATACACAAGCCCACTGTGTACACCTTTAAGAGCACCTGCAATCCATAATGTTCATTTTTGTTCATTTTGAGGAAGGGAGATCCAGCACCTTGTAGCATGCTAGCTAGCTGTTTCCTGTAGCAGGGATGCTTTCAGCCAGCGCCCCAGAGACAATAAATTCTTTGATGCTAATTGGCTAAAAACTCTAGTTCTCCCAAGCAACCAAATATGATTGGCTATTTAGCTGCAGCTCAATGGTAATTTTTCCGACACCTGGAGTGAAATTAATGAGTCTGCTGGAGGAAATTCACTGTTTAATGAGAGACAGCTGGTGAAAATTAAGAGTAAATAATTCAGACTGCATGTACGTGCAATTATGCAAAACTGACACATTTATAGTAGGATGTATGTAGCCTATATATTGCAGTTTTATTAACTTTTTAGATATTTTTCTCCATTCATGACAGGGAAGGCAGCACCCTAGCACCCCCTATGAGCATACATACAAACATTGTACTTCTGCTCACGTTTTATAATTTGAGCGTGAATGGATCTCATTTCACATTTTTATATTTCCACTGTTTCATTTTTATTTTACTAAAGTAAACAATATGATTGCTTTAGTTTTTCTGCCACTGAAATAAGATCAACACAGTAGTTTAATATATTATTATTTGTTGTGCATCTGCATGGCTTCTCTTTTTATTCGCATGTATTCTCAAGTACTCATGCATAATTCTGCTCGAGTGTTTTGGTGGCTGAAGGGGACAGCAGTGAGGCGTTTCCCTCCTCTCAGCTCACTCAACACACACACACACACACACACACACACACACACACACACACACACACACACACACACACACACACACACACACACACACACACACACACACACGCAGAGAGAAACAAGTAGCATTGCCTATTTAGGAGTCTGGTGAGAGCACTGCTGCATATGTTTCATCAACTTTGGCACTGAGGCACACCCTCTTTTCCTTCTTCCTCTCAGCTCAGTTTACAATAAAAAAAGAGGGATGAGACTCTTCTTAACACAAGCATCCATCTGACTGAATAAACTACTGGCACTGAGGCCTGCTTGCTGCAGGTTTGATGGAGAGGAGACCTCACAGGCAATAAAAACCTCACCGATGAGCTTTAATAAATTAAACACCATCTGTAAGGAATTAATATTTGTTTCATATTTACTTCATGGGACTTTTTTGTGGCCTTCTCAAGCTTGAACTGAGTTAATCCATCACACATTCAAGTACAAAGACTTTATGAGTTCAAAGGATGGTGAAGTCATACTGGAACCACAGAGGGTGCCAGAAAAAGAACCATAGTGTTCAGCTCTTTAAATGACATCATGCATTTGGTTTGGCAGCTGCCCAAACAAGACGGAGGAGATGCATGTTTTAATAGCTTAAAGCCACACATAGTACATTCAGGCTCTGCATATTCCAGATGAATACTGGAAACAGTTATGCATTCTTTGTCTTTAAATAAATATAGATAAAGAATTAGGTGCAGTTTTGCACAACAGTCCTGCAGCTTCCTGTTTGAGCTGAAGTTGCCAGACTGAGGCTCACATTTTCACTGAGAGCACCCATGAGAAAACAACGTTTATCACCTCAGTAGAGCAAAAATAGTAACGCTTTACATTTTGCATCCCTCAAACAATAAACTAAGGAAAATGTTGAATGAAATTGATTGGGATCACTTTGAATGAAACGTTTTAAAGAGAAAACATGCATGCCAAAAGCGCATCACCTGTTGCTCTAAAATGGCTAAAATGCACATTTCTTTATTTGATTCTGACCAAATTATAAGGTCCATCCGATGAAAATAGCAAACATGAAAAACCCAGTGATAAACTTTCTTTCTCTATGAAGCTGTTTAATAAAAGCAGCAGCTGTTCGAACTCACCTTACCAAAGCTGATCCACTCTGCGCCAGATGCGTCCGCTGACTGCTGGCTGGAGGTGAAAATGCGCGGAGGCTGCGCAGCTTTAAAAGACGGGAGGGAGACGCTAAGAAAAAAAAAGGACAGGAAAAACACGAGCCAAACCCTTATAAAGTCCAATAAACAATGACCTCAACCAGGAATTTACAAGCTCTCTCGGTTGGGTCTTATTGGCTCTGCGTCCAGAACCAAAGGATCTTCCGCAAAATTCTTTCCCTGCGTCGAAAGCTGAAATGTTGGAGGCAGGTTTCTTCTGCGGGAATAAGACGCTCTACTGGGATTTATCACAACCTCCATGCTTCATATTATTATAACGGAACTGTTTCTGTAGACGAACACTTTCTCCCTCTTCAGTCCTGACTCTCCCAGTCTCCTTCTTTGGTAAAGATCAGAGGAAAAGGACCCAACCCAAAGTAAATATCTGCCCTAATCCTGTTCATCACACTTAAAAGTGACCATGCTGTGATCAGATGCCACCTTTACTACCAACAACAGCAGCTTTATCTGTCAGATCTCATCTTTTGATCTGCAGCCAAAAAGTGTCTCAAAGAGAAAAGTTTTCAAACTGTCAGGGAGGAATTATGAGAGTATGGGAGCCCAGGAGGTCATTCTTGTTGTGTTAAACGCTGTTGGGGTTACTCAAAGATCAGGACAAAGAAAGACAAAGGAAAACATACATCAGCATGTTTTTGGAACAACTATGTTTTAAAATGAAATTTTGATCATAATGACCATGGGCGTAATTTTAGGGGGGTCATGTCCCCCTCAGTTTTTCATTAGGCAGTTTGGATCCATTCACAGTTTCTACTGATTTTTACTGAAATGAGGTCAAATGTCGTGTTATTTCTATTTTAAGGAAATTTAATCACCATACATTCTAAAACTTAGTGTGAAATTTGGATTCTTGAAACCCCC
>SSNS01000009.1:4087170-4176546 GCA_006937985.1 Aphyosemion australe
CCCCCCCCCCCCCTGCTTTTAAAATGAGAATTACTTCATTGATAATGACTTAACCAGGAGTTCTTCACATCTTTTATTCAAGTAATAGTCATTACTTTTGCCTTTTTCACGTCAAGCTGCCCCCCACAGCTAATAAACATTATTAATCACAAAAATGTCTATAACTCTGTCAACTGAGCTAAAGCGTGCTGTTATAATAGCTAAGAGTCATCCCCAACTCTTACTCTGAGTGCTAATAAATACCACAAGACCTGTCTAACGCTGACATAAACAGCAGCTTTTTATCTCATGAGTCACTGGAGACTATTTTCAAAATCTCACAGAAACTGATAAGTGGATAGTTATCTAAAACACAAAAAGGTTTTAACTCAGTTTTACAGCTACTGAGACACAGTCATGTGAGTGTTATTATTTATTAATTATGTGACTGAACAAAAATAAGGAATTTACATGTGTATGTACAGCACTTTGGGCATGGATAATGTAAGAAGGTGCCTTATAAATAAAGGATGATGATAATGATGGTGAATTTGTAAATTTCTGAAACAAAAACAAAGTGCAGCATGAGTTTAGTGCTCATTTTTTATTATCACCACCACTTCCTCTCCAGACTAACGCTACATTCTTCAGCTGACTGGGGTACGCTGTGCCCATATTAGGAACAGATTACCTGGTTTCTGGCACAAAATAAGCACATTAGAAATAAACCGTGTTTTATTTTGATTTCACGTTTAAACAGCTCTCCTTTAGATGAGTTAAAAACATTCATGGATCAGAAGCTTGTGGATCAGAAGATAAGCACACTATCAAAGGTCAAATTTCCAGCCTTTTTTCATGAGTTTATTCATTAAACAGGAAGTTAGGGCACTTTAGTTTTATCGTCTCACACAGGCTGATATGCACACACACACACACACACACACACACACACACACACACACACACACAAACAGGGATGTTCGTTACCCTGTTTTCTTTTACTTGTATTCAATACATTCCATCTCTTTATTTCCAATACGAATATATGCAAGCCCCCCCCCCCATAAAAAACAAACTAAATCATTTCAGATAACTAACTCCTATCATGCATACTTAAACTTTAAACAAGTACTTTAATTTAAGTTAGGCCAGTTATTCCAGACAAAAACCTCTCAAAAACTAAACCTCAGATCAATCAGTCACAGGAAAAAAACATTTTAATGCCAATATTGGTGGATAATATTGGACATCCCCAATAAGATGTTATTACACCTAAAGAAGCAGCTGTTTTCTGGCCTTTTGTAAGGTAGAACATACACTTAAACCAATGACACTGGTTATTTTTATAAGAATATAAGAGAAGCTGACCTTTTCCCCCTTTTGTATGTCTGAAGATCTTTGGGGTTCACATTTCCTTTAAAGGGACACTAGTCAGTTTTGGCTTGTTGTTAGCATCCCCTAGTGGTCGTTGGCAAAAGCAAAACTAAAACGTATCTCTCCTTGCTGTGCGTTCCTCTTTTTAACACCTTAATCTAACTGCTGAAATGTCTCCCCAGCCTTCATTAGTTTCTACAGGAGTTATTCATCACTAAATTAAACAAATCAGCTGTGTTCATGATCTAAAACGTGCAGGAAACATGCTGGAACCAGACTGCAGAGCCAGGTAGTCAAGCTGAATTTTTCTAAGTCTCAACCGACCGGACCGGCAACTGTGAAGTTGCAAGTGGAATATTCTGGCCACAGGGGGCGACAGGGGCTGGGTGGCCTTTCATTCACCCTGTAACGGGTCATTTTAGCACATACTGGCTCAAGAAAAATGATTTAAAAATATTAAAAAGTTGCAAAGTGTCCCTTTAAAAGTCATTCTCTTCCTTCAATAACTGTGTAACAAATGTATTTTTTCTGAATTTTTCAACTCATAATTAAGCTCATCTGGTTTCAGATAACATTCCTCAATCCAGACATCCGACAAAAAGCAACTGGGATAAATAAGGAGGCCTTCAGACCGGGGCTTTAGTCATCATGTTTATTCATCGTTGCACGCACACAGAACAGGTGAGGGCATATTTACACAGATGTAAACAGTCAGTACCTGCAACAAAACAGAAAAAAAGAAGACACAGCGTCTCTCGAACTCACACACATTCAAATACACTCCCAGCCATTAGGACACACACACCCATATCCACAGAGGATTTGCAGTATAAAGAGAGATTGGAGAGTGTGAAAACACGGAGCATGGCAGGCCTCTTTGGTCAGCAACTTCTGACAAGATTTTCAATGATGAAAGGTAAACACAAGCCATCGTTCAGAGGGTGAAGACAGAACCAGAGGCTGAAGGAGTAGGAGGTAAAACACAGAGACCTACAGATGGACCGCCTTTGGCAGAGGCCACATTTTAACACGTCAGTCAGAAAACACATGATCAGATAAGAGTCCAGCAGTAAAGGATGATTCAAGCTCTGTGGACGTTATGGCAACAGCATTCAAACAGGGACTGGCTGCAAACAAACATAACACACAGTACCTGATAAGACAGAGCGATGCTATGAGTGGATGTGTGACATATTCGCTGCAGCGCTGAAATAATTCTGTCTACAGAACATGAACCAATCTGAAAATCTTTCTAAAGCATCAGTGAAAAAACATAAAAGCAGCAAAGATAAATAATAATAATAATATACGAAAGGTTCTCAATACATGAGTGCAAATTGATGGTTTTTCTTTGTCATTTGTTCTCTTCAAAAAGTCCACAAACAAAAATATCAAGTATATGATGTCACATGAATGCCAGATAAAAAAATAATAATAGAAATAATATAAAATTTGGAGTTCCTGCACAGCAGAAGATAACCGTGGAAGGGAAAGAGAAATGTAGAAGCCAGCTCTTCCTTCCATCTCTGTATCATCTCAAACACATAAACACACAAAACACTGTCCCTCCCCTCCTCCGTTAATCTCCCTTTCTCTCAGTTTAATAATTAACCACTTCATCCGACTCCTGCGTTCATCTCACATGCACTCGTTTCATTTTCTTTGGCTCACAAAGCAGCCGAAACACAACAAACTGTTGCGTTCGGCGAAGTCACCAAATGTTTTCTGGCTTCTCGTAAACACAGTGTTGCTATGGTGACGTCCTATCAACGCTTCCTGTTAACGCCGCGTCAGCAGCTGCTGAGCTTCCCGAAAAAGAAAAGCTCTTCTGACCAGCTTTCCGTGCACTGAAACAGTCCAAATATAACACATCGTACTAGCAGGACCCATGAATGGATTCTATGCACTTTTAAACTCCAACATAAACAAAATCCAGCATTTAAGCAACAGTATATTGACAACTATCACAATAACAACCTGCCACAGCAACAGTGCAAATATCTGCTCAGACCAGATGATGAAATGAATGAATTACAACATTTTTTAAAATGTCGATTTGTCTTATGCAAATTACTCATTTAGGGCTGCGATAGTTTGGTCGGTTCCAAAATAAAACAACTGTAACAGTTTCTGGCAAAAGATCCATAAAGCTATATTTTTGAGCAAATTCAGGATCTGAAGTGACTGTTTTACTTTATAATTGATATAATGGGTCTAATGTAAGTATGCCCACGTTTGATTGCTCCTCGTCACCATTTTCTTTTACAAACCCCCCAAAAATGGAATTTAATCCTGTTTGAAAATACTACAAAAGTCATCTGTTTGTTTCCTTACATCACTGTAAGCTATTTTAAGTTTTTATTAGACTAATCAAATGAGAAAATATGATTTGTTGCTACAAATGCAACAGTTGTGATAGAAAATGTGTGGAAAAAAGCTAAATGGGGTATGAAAACGGTGATTCAAAAAGCATACAAAACACTTTAAGGTCATGTGGATTCAGATTTCCTAAAAATGCCAGAGTGCAGGAGGAGAAATGGCACAAAGCTTTCCCATCTCAGCTCATTTTCACCTCAGCAGCCCTTCGTTCTGCTGTGAGCGGAGTCAGCGGCTAAAATAAGGTGTGAAGTCTTTCTCCGTGTCACAGTCTAAGGTCACTGCACGACTTTCACTGCCAGCTCTCACCGCATCGGTGGCATCGCGCCGCTTAACACTATTTACAAGCACAACAGCACAAACTGACAGCCTGAACACCCACGGAGTATATTGCTACCTTATGGACAGAGGCGTCGGTTGTGTTTTTATTATTTTTTGTTTTCTTTTTTTTATGCAAGGAAAAAAAAACAGCGCTTTGCTTCCCAGAACTAATCCGGTATTAGGGTTGCCATGCTTAAAAAAAAATAATAAAAAACTACAATTCCCAGGCACTTGATTTTATCCAAATGTAAAGTAGAGATTTCCACTGGGTCAGCTCGCCTCTGGTGCACAGAGAAAAGGCAGCAACATTCAAAGTCAAAACCAAAACTATAAAAAAAAAGAAGCTAAACTTCTGAAAAAACTAGCAACCTCCACATGCATAACGATGTTATAGTACTCTTGAGATACACTGTACACTGATCATTTAACTAGTGGTTGGTGTTTGCATTCACACACGAACACATGCTGCTAGAACTCTGTGCAATGCTACAGTAAGGTAACGGAGTCAGAATGAAAATAAATATGACTGTAATACAGTAACGGTTGATGTCAGCGAGGTGTAGAAACGAGCAGAATGAGGTAGAGACAGCGATCTGGGTAAACAGGAAGTAAGAAACAGAAAAAAGGCAAATGGAATGTGGCAAAGTGCAAAAACAATATGAAAGTGTGAAAAAGAGGAGAGTCGAGTACTCGTCTTCTGCTCAGTGACTCAGGTTAGTCTAAAACGGGCATCTCACATCCGTAAGTTGTGAATGGAGTCTGAGAACGGCAGCTCCGAGTCATCCATGGGCAGCACCAGACGGGTTCCCCTCATCACCAGCTCGTGGTCTCCATACGCCAGCTCTCTGTCCAAGTCGTCAGAGGTGGCGGCGCCGGAGAAGCCTCTACCACTGTTGGTGTGGGCGCCCATGGCGTCGGTGCTGACCGTGATGTCGCCGTAGCTCAGGTTGATGTCGCCGTCTGTCAGGATGAGGTCAGAGTCGTCGTCCTTCAGCTGGCACTCGTTCTGAAGGGGAAAATAAAATAATTTACAATCTCAAACGGTGAATAATTGTTTACATTTATTATGCTAACCTAATGGCTAGTCCAAGTGCAGAAAAACCAGAATGTGTTGCTGCCACTTTAAAACAGCCCAGAGGCCATTCAGGAAGCCTTCTACAGGTAAAATAAGAGGCTTGATATGATTTCCTTGTAAATGTCCCAATGAGACCCCGACAAAAATGTTTTCACGATTATTAATATGGAATAAAACGTAAATAAAGCTCCAGTGTGAACCGACCTCAATGGCCTGAGGGCTGGTCAGAATGCGGGCGAGGGGGCCGCAGCATGGAGGCAGAGTGGTGGTGAGAGGGGGGCCACTGTGAGTCAGGATGGGCTTCAGGTAGCTGGAGAGAGGCTGGAGTTAAGGAAACACTGAGAATAAAGTTACTAAATACAGCAGACAGAAAGGCAGCAATCACATAAAAATGATCTCTCTACAGATGTTTATTACAAGCAGGGCTTCCTCTGCTGCCTGGTGATGAAAGTAACTCATGAACACAAACTCGAAACAAGATGCTGATAATAAAAGGATACTTGTGGTCAAAGTTGTACCAAATTCTAAAAAGCCAGGCACTTTCTTGTTTGGTGCTTCTTCGCTCTGATCCATCAGTTAGACCCATCTGAAACGAGACAGGTTGTTATTCTAAACAGCCTTTATTTATCTATCACAAATCTGTAAAGTGTCGTACTTACAGAGTTATCTTGATCAGAGTCTACACCCACTCTGTTTAAACACACACACACACGCACACACGCACACACACACAAAAGCAAATCAGCTTCAGTTGGAAACTTGAGTTAGATTTGATAAGAGTTCACCTTTTTACCTGACATTTACACCAGATTATTAACAGTTTGCTTAAGTTGGTCATACATTGTGCTACGTTTTCAGCTGTTGCGTTTTGCTCCATCTTATACTGTACGGCATTTTGCCAGAGCGAAGCTCACAAATCATGTTCTCACTCTGTACGCATGGTAGCAACATGTTAGGCCTAAAAATATGCTAAAAATAGCCATTTGCTATAGACACTTGACTATCCTTGCTATTGTGTGTTGAAAAAAATTATAAAAAGAAAAAAAGATGACGTGTGTGGACACATAAGGACGGCTGTGGCTAAATGGGAAGAGTGGTTGTCCTTTGATCTGAAGGTGAGAGGTTCGATCCCCAGGCCCAACAGGCCATGTGCCCAAATATTCTTGGGCAAGATACTGAACCCTAAAAGTTACCCCCCAGGGGCAATGCAGACTGCAACCCACTTTTCCTTAGAGATGGGTCAAATGCTGAGAATAATTTCCCCAAGGGAATCATTAAGTATAAATTAGAAATCAAACATGTTCTAGTAGGGTTTTGGTACATTTGTGTCGCAGTGCTTCTTCAACAGTGCCATACCCTCACGGGACGAGCAGAGTTTCAAACATGTTTGATTTTCATGCGACTGTACGATTGCTGACGTGACATTTTAATTGCATCTTGTAACTCCCTGTATACCACGCAAGACATGACACATAACTCGGCCCAACCTCAAAGATTGTTGCACGAGTGGAAAATCAGCTCAAAATGGGTCAAAAATCCCACAATGTACACTCATCTTAAAGTGGTGTTTCAGCTGTAGAAATAGAGTAAATTAAGTAGATGATAGGGCTGCACAATGTTACGTTTGAGTATTGAAATCACAATGTACGTGTGAAAAGCTTAGTTTATACTTCTTCTGCAGAGGTGTGTAGACATGCAGCACTATTATCCGTGTTCGCAAGGGCTCTCCCACAGGCACGCAAGGACGGACGGAGTAGAGTCCAATTTTCTAAATATCAGTTGATGGAGACAGCAAGCCTGTGATTGGTCAGGATGCTGCTTCCTTTAACTTCGTCAACAGCACCACCATTCCTCCATCAAAAAAAAGAAACATGAGCCGAAGCTATCTAGCGACAGACATGGAGCAGATTCGAAAACGTCTTGCAGAAAAAGTCCCATGATGCAAACGCTCATCAATCGTGAATGAAGGAGTACAAAAATACGCAGCAAACTTTTTATGCATGTCAGGAAATTACGGGAAAAGTGGGTTTGGGGGTGGTGACTGCATGAAGAGGTAAAGCAGAATGAGAGACAACTTTGTCCAAGTTAACATCTCTCTAAAATACATAAACATAATGTAAACACACTAGAAATGTGACTGCAATGATGGCAGGATGTCCCAGAAAAGCGCTACACCCTCTGCTGTCCTGGTGAAGAATTGTTTCACACTGACACACCAATGGAGAAGTATAAAAGGAAAACTTCTTTGTCAATACGTGTGCATGTGAATGCAAACTTGCTGACAGAGGAGTATAAACTAGGCTTAACGCTGCAGGTTCTGCTACCCAGCGATCCACCAATCACAATCGTTCATCCTCAGTTTGCAAAAGCAGAGGGGTTGGTTATGTGAGATTTTATGGTTTTCCAAATTTCATTGGCTATTTGATGCACCAATCAACAATATACAGCACCACAACTGGTTCAAACCACATGTAACAATAGTGGGTGGCACTTTTGACCCATCAGCCAATAGTTGAAGATTTTACCTCAGCAGATACACTTCACCTGTTGGATCACGTAAGATGTTGATCAAAGGTTTGAAGCTAATATGAGGATGCTAACGAAGTTATGAGGAAAACTTTGTAAGAAAGAGATGCATTTGAAAGAAATTTTCAGGTTTTCAGTGGTCTGTTATGTGTGAGCAAAAGACTTGTGGACTAACTATTTTAATGTGGATATAAAAAGACTATTTAGGTCGAGATGGTTCTGTTCTGTCAATGGTGTGAGGCTTTGAACGATGAGTTGGATGTTATTTTGCCATTCCTAGGGGTTTAACAAAAGCGGAACCTAACATGCCATTCGAGTCTTCTGTTGAAAATTGCTGCATTCTTTAATATTGTAATATATATCGCAGGCTTAAAAAAATATTGCAATGTGATTTTTTTCCCAATATCCTGCAGCCCTAGTAGATGAGTAGTTTTAATAAAGGGTATTTTCAAGTAGGAATAGAAAACAATAATGGGAAAAACTGATATAAAAGCCACCATGCAGTAGATCCCCATAGATCCCATACCGTATCCGCTGGCAGGACAGCATCTGAGTGGTGCCACCGCCACAAACCCAAACAGTGAAGAAGACCACAAGAAGATTGGTGGAAAACATCATCTGCCGAGCAAATGTGGCTGTATCCCTGATGGAAAGGGCAAAGGTCATTGCACCTCGCAGGCCTGGGGAAAAAAAGGGAAAATGTCCTCATAAGTCTCAAAATGATCTTTATGCACAAGCTCGTGTTTGTTTTACCCTTCAAGTGTGCTCATCAAATAAAACAAACTTATACATTCAGTTTACAGGTAAGATCTGTGCTCCACTAACCTGCAAACATCATCATGTGCTGGAAGTTTGATCTAATCTTATAACGTCGACCCAGATTAAGGAGGAATGAAAGAGGGTAGATGTTCGCAGCTCTTCCTAGGAAAACCGCCAGCTGTGTGGGAATAGTGTTAGGGAAAACGCCAAAAAGCTGGTTCTTGTGTCCAACGTAGTTACTAAACCAAAGCAGAGTAAAACTATACTAATCCTAAACTACTGCTTGCATTACTGAGATCTTTTAAATTCATACAAGTTCAAGATTTATGTTTTCACAAATCCTTAACATAACTGTTTACAGCTGCGATCGAGCAGATAATTCACACGTTTTGAGTAAACGCCATTCAAAAGATACAAACGCTCCAACGATGAACATCGGATTAAAGACGTGGTTCTGGAAGGTGAACAGGGTTAGACCCATGTAGGAGAAAATGAAGTTCTCTGCCAGGAAATTCAGCAGCTCAAACAGCTGCAACAAGAAAACAAGTGTTAACTGTTTCAATTTCAAAAGTGAATCCTTTTATGTTTTTTTAAATCTGGTTTCTGATATTATAAATAATAATCAGCAGATTTTTTCCAGCAGGTGTTCAGAAACATTTGGTTCTGTTAGGTGACAAAAGGAGGCTACAGCGTTTGTTTTGACACGATCATAGCAACAGTGAGGATGTACTGAGCTTCACCAGAATAGAAGAAAAAGCCCCATCAGTGTTTTAAACAAACCTGTTCTAACTGTAAATCCAAAGATTGTTTTCTATTTTAGTAACAAACAGAATGTATTACTTTAAAATAACTAAATATATATATATTAAAATCAACATAAAACAGGGAGGAGGGTGGTCAGGCCTGACCTGCTTCGTACGGTCCTGAGACTCAGGAGACAAGTTATTGAAGGTGTAGTGGGCCTGAGTGATTCCACAGAACAGAACCGCCACCACACCTGCAAAATGCAATAAAACATCAATGAGCTCTGATTAGTGACATTAAAATAAACAGTAAATCTTCTCTGATCCACACAAGAACTAAATTTGTATTGATAGGAACATTCCAGCAGAGCTAAAGAGATTTTAGTGTGTGTGTGTGTGTATTACCTGTGAAGCCACAGGCTTCAGCCAGCAGAAACGTGCTCCATGACATGAGGAAGAACAGCGCCGTCTCCAGCAGCTGGAAATCCCTCAGCTTGGTGAATTTGGTCACTTAGACACAAAAGTCAAAGACTCCAACACCAATCAGCTGTTTCTAAGCTCTTCCACTGTCTGGCCTCTAATAAAACAATTTAAAGTTTTCACACCTGATCCAGACCAAACTAACAAAGGATATGAGAGCTGTAACGACACCGGTGGCCACTCCCAGAGAAAAGGAGCCACTGAAAACTCCCAGGAACATCCCAAAAGACTTCAGCAATGCCATGACCTCAAAGGTGTGACTGTTGTCTCCTTGTGGCTGGTATGCCACGATGGACCTGGAATATCACACAACACACACACTTTATGGGCAAAAATATAACTGTAAGCTACTGAACACAGAAAAACAAAATGTAAGTTTTATAGATTTATACACAATTTATGTGTAACCATTATTATACTTACAGACAGGAAACATTAATATCTCTAAACAGTTTTTGTATCAGGCTGAATTTTAGAATCATATCCCCAAGTTTCATCATGAGTGTTAAATATAATTTGGATGCTAAAGAAACAATATCACAGTAACTAAAGCAATCCCACTCATAATCTCCAATAAATACATGATTTTTCTCATCTTAAAATTCACAGAAAAGACAAAAGCCTGCAGTGTTTTTTCATTAGTTTCCTCTTATAACTTCAATACAGTTTCAAAAAAGATCACCACAACCCCTGCTCTTCTTTTTCAACATCATCATGCACTTCCAGTGCACTTGTATCTACAATTTCTTTAACCAATCAGCATTAAGTTTCATTAGGAGCTGTTCCACGACCAATCAGAGAAGCTCTGATGATCTCTACACATGATGATCTACATGGATGATTCATTAATACAGCCTGAGAATTATGAAAGATGACAAATTCAAAGGAAAAGACTAAATGTGTACACGTCAAAGTGTAAATCCTGTTAAATCAAAGTTAAATGTGGAAAACTGTAAAGAACATTTCTGTCAGAGAAGGAAAAAGAGAGGAGAGGTTTGTTTTTGGTGATGTAATCAAAATGTTTTCAGAGTTCAACAACTTTGTATCACCTAGCTGATCGTCTTACTTAAACGAGCAGAAAAAAGTGTTGCCATTAAACTCGGGTCGAACGTGTTATAAAAGCAATGATGACTCATCTGGAGTCTAAATTAACTGGCAATGACAAAGACAATCATGTAAAACATAATGAAATGGCAGCTCAGATGCTATCTGAACCAAGTATGATCCTGTTCATGTGAACAAAACCCCTTTCATACACACCCTCAAAACACACACACACACACACACACACACACACACACACATACATTCATTCATTTATTGGTTATTTAGCCCTTTAAAACAGTCAACTAGACAGCCAAAGTGCTTAACAGGTCACATAAAAGCGAAAAATAAAAAAACCCAAGATAAAACATAAAAACACTCAATTCAGATAAAAAGGCAAATAAGAGAAAACCATTAATAAAAAATCCACATTACTGTGCATTGAAGGCTTTTCTATAAAAGAAGGTTTTAGATTTAAAAAGGCCAGGGTCAGAGATGGAGCGTAAGTCCAGAGGGAGCTGGTTCCACAGTCGGGGTGCTGCTACACAGAAAGCCCGGTCGCCCCAGTGTTTATATCTTGTCCTTGGAATGTGTAGTAGAAACTGGGAAGAAGACCGTAGGGATCTACCGCTAGTGCTGAAACTCAGCAAATCTGAGATGTAGGATGGGGCCAAACCATTAAGAGCATTAAAAACAAACAATAATGGCTTAAACTCTATTCGAAAGCGAACAGGCAGCCAATGGAGGGCAGACAAAGTTGGAGTGATGTGCTCGCGTCTAGGGGTGTCAGTTAAAATTCGAGCAGCCGTGTTTTGGATCAGCTGCAACCTGCTACGGGTCGCCTGTGAGACACCGAAGTAAAGAGCATTGCAACAGTTGATCCTGGAGCTGACAAATGCATGCATGTCCTTCTCAAGATCACAAAAAAAGGTTTAACCTTAGATATACAAACACACGAACGCACAAAGACGTTTTGTCTTTGAGCGTGCATTTCATGTTGCCTCTCAGAATCTCAACAAAGAGACTCAGAAATGTTTTCTTAGCTGACTCACAAGATAAAAAAAACATAAATAATGAAAAATCATGTGTCTGGAAAATCCAGAGTCTAGTCTGGGATTTGTCATGAATATCCTCAGGCTAAGCCACGACCCACAATCCCCTGCTCTGCTCAGCGGGCCAGTCAGAGCTTTTCTGCAGGGCCCAGTTCCTCCTCGCTGGCTGCTTTTATAAAGCACAATTCTGCATCATCTGAGGGATCAACTCCACTTTAATCAGGTTTTACAGTTAAAACGACTGATTAGTTCTTCATCACTGGTAAGTCAAAAAACGCACGACGACATTACAGCTTGTGGACGGAGCGTTTCCTAATGAAATCAGGTGACTTACGAAGACAGAACCACAGCCACGGCGTCGTTGAGCACGCTCTCTCCAAACAGCAACGCATACAAGTCAGCGTCTACCTGCAGCTCGTGGAATATCGCCAGGACTGTCACTGGAAAACACACCATATTGCTTCAGAGTGGAAGTGACCAAAACAATTACACACACCACAGAGGAATGAGATCCACTTATATCATTTATTAGATAAAGGGGTATTATTTAGGCAGTTAAAAGAAAAGAAAATCTGATAACGAATAAAGGCTTTTTAATTAAAGATTACAAGATGTTTTTGATTTTCTATATTTTCAGAAGTGCTTGAGCTCTCAGATTCTGTTTAAAGCTTGTATTCTACAGTCCTCACAGGATGTTTGCATCATCATCATCCTCCTGGAAATGGCTATGCAGTTACTAATAACAATTAAATGGTTGTAAAATTGTGCAAGGACCATAAAAAGTGTGTGTGTTGTTTTATGTTCAATGTGTCTTCTAACAAGTTTTCAAATCAGTAGAATAATAATGATGTGCAATAACTAACAGGAGAGGTGTATGTTACCTGGGTCTGTGGCAGAGACGATGGCTCCATAGAAGAGACAGTCAGTGAAGAAGAAATCTCCACCCAGCGGACTCAACCGCTTCATCAGCATCACACACCCGTACATCAACAACCTGTTGGAGGACCAGAAATCCGTTCTATCCATCGTCACTGGGAACACTTTCACTTCACAATAAAAACACTAAAGGAGAAAACATGTAGTCATACCCAATAACAAAACAGGAAATGACTGTCCCCACAAAGGCATAAGCCAGGATGGAGCCCATGTTCCGGAAAAAATGTCTCTGAGAAATAAAGTAAAACATCCATTATGGAGGATTTTCATTACATTTGCATTTTGTTATGAATAAAAATTTATGTTTTTTAAAACAAATCAGTGCATGAGTAGAAAGTGTACCCGTTTCAAGCTGTAGCCAGCATGAAAGATGATGGGCGGCAGCAGAATATTGAAGAACACTTCAGGGTCAAAGGTCACCTGAGTCACACAGAAAAAGATCACAACATGAAATCAGTGAATAAAGAAAAAAATTAGCTATAATTATTAATACTTAACCATTTGATCAAAGATTACACATTTGGACTGTCATGAAACAGCACACTCAACAGGAAGTGCTGTTTTAGGAACAGCTGATTCCACCAAAATAAACTGTTTAGTTCAGGAGGAAGTTCAGTCCGTACCTTACGCAGCATCTCGTTATCTTGCACGTCGTTCACCAGGTTGGCGCTGATCTCACCTTTCAGAGTGTACTCGTAGAATTTACCGCTGACGTTGACCAGCAGGGTGGCAGGGCTGGTGTTCACAAAGCAGCCCATCGAGGCCGTGCCAACGTCCCGAGGGACGTGCACGGCATATCGCAGGATCACGCCAACAATCAGGCCTGAAAAAAGAGGAAAAACATAAAGAACAGAAGTGGGAGTTTGAGACAATTGTTAAAAATAAAGGTAAGGTCAAAAGCCCCAGAGGTTTTTGCATAATTATTTAATTCAATGTATGTGTGTTGCTTATTTCAAACGTCACAAATGTGAAAATATTTTCCAAACCCTTAGATCAGTTCGTACACACTTTCCAGTTGGGTTAATTATGTCCATGTGGAAAATTTAAATATTTTACACAACCAAGAAATTATTTTTTCACAAGTCTACCTGAAATTAACATAACATTATATAAAGAAATCTTATTATTTTTGCAGCTGTGTGTGAAGCATGCTCATGTTGTCTCCCTCAAACTACATTAACAAGATTAAAACATCAAAAATTGGCCTAATGCAAAATATTAAAAATGCAACAACACATTACATATAATCTATTTATGATAAACCTTTAAAATCAGATAATTAAAATAAAAAATAATTTCAAATAATTTTTTGTCATTCTGCAGAGTCAATATGAAATCAGTCAGCTGTTTGATCCATAGAGTTTGTGAATAGGAATAGACTGATATATCAGGCCGGCATTTACCATTTTTATATATGCTGGCATAAGCCAATATATCTCTTTAGTTGAGCCAATTTAAAATCAGGCACATCCACAGGCAGCCCGGTGCTGCCGGCAAATTATATTTAAATGTATATTTATATTCCTGAAAAACTCCAGCATAATTAATGTTCTAAAACAATATTTTCAACCTTTTCTTTACCTGTTTTCTATTTAATACTTGGTCAGTTTGTTGATTTGTTTGATTAACTTTGGTTAAATGTTTGATTTTAATACTGCAGTGCAGAGAATTAAGATTCAAGACTTGATTAAATTCAGTGTTCAAAAACTGGTTGAGGCTCAGAAATGTTGTGCATCAGCTGTTGTTATTAGTGACATTTTATCATGCAGATAACGCAGAAAAGATCTAGATATCGGCCATAAAAATCAAACACAAACATCAACAGCACATATCGGCATCGGCAATAGAGAAACCCATATCAGTCGACTTCTAGTTGTGAAACTGCACCACAGTGTCTGCTGTGTAAAAATGCAAGCTTTCAAAAATGTCCAGTGTATTTTTTCATTTTTACTGACTGAAACTTATACTGTGGTTAAAACAGAGATCAGTAACATGATAACAGGTCATGTCTTGGAAAGATATACGTTTTCTGAATCGGAAACAACAGAAAAAATGTGTTATCACCACATGAATCTAGTGCAAATATTGACACAAAGTCTGATTGCAAAGCAGAAGGTGTTCATGCATTCTGGTGTTTGTTCAGGAAGGATACCCTGACATACCACCAGATGACTTAAACCACAAAAAAGCCAGAAATGTTTGAATTATTCAAGAAAATACATTCATTTACATTTGACCACTAGGATTTTTGTTCAAAGTGGCACACACACTCAACAGACAAAACCCAGACAGTAATAAAGTCCACTGACTGCTCTAAATTTGAGGCTAAATGTTCCATTACTTAAAACAAATTTTGTCATATCAGATCTGTCAATTTAATGGTTGAATCTTTTCAATCTTGCAACCAAAACCACTGTTGACGTCTGATTCAACGCACAAATGCTCTTTTTTCCGGTCGGGCTCGCTTTTACCAGCCTGTGCAGTGGAGTGAGGAAGTAAAAGATCAGTCAGGTGCTTTGAGCTGCAGTTCTCTTTGAACAGCAGCTGCATAGATTATTTCTTTAAAAAATGGGGAACACGGATGGCCTTTACAAATAAACATCTACATGAACCTGTCAGTAAACGCAGTCACAAATTAAAAAGCTGTAGCAGTTCCAGGGCTGGTTTAAATGCATTTTAAATTGCATCATAATATAATAACGGCTCTGTTTGACTGAAGCATCTCACCATAAATCATCGCCAGTCCGGTTTCATGCAGAAATCTGAACCGCCGGTGTTTGAACAACCAGATGGTTAAGATGGTGAGGGTGAGGAGCAGGATGAAGATGAGCAGGTCTGCGCTGTCTTGTCTGTGGCTCTCCTCAGCCTTTTTCTCTGTGACAATGTTCTGCATGGCACTGTCCTCCTCCTCCTGAGGAGTTGATGCTCGGCAAACACTGATGAACACACACAGGCTCACCAGGATGAGAAACCACAGCGTCCTAGCAGCTCTCCGGGAGCCGCCGACAGTCACCCTAAACACCATTTTAGCTTCTCCACCAGTAAATTCAGCACTGTCCTCAAAACCAAAAACGCTTCAGGCCAAAAATTAAACACCCACTAAGGATGAGTTGACAGCAAAAAGACAGCAGCAACAGAGTGACTAACCCGGAAGTGAAAAAGCTTCTTTTCCCCCCAGAAGGTGAAAAATGTTTGTTTCAGTTTAAAAGCACAAAAAGAATATGTTGAAAATAAAATTTGATAAAAATGGATTTACAAACATTATGTTATTTAGTTTTCTAAACAAAAATATCAATACAATTGCACATATGTATATTTGTGAGGTTTTTCACAGGAATAGCGATTATTATTCTAATCGTTAACTCTTACTCTGAAGCCTCAGGTTCGTTTCTAAAAGGAAGTGAAACCGACTAATTTCATACATGTTCAAATTTTGTTGGCCAGACGGTCTTTTAAGGGCAATTATTATTACTAATTGTTCTAAAAATAGATTAGAGAATACATTTAAATATAAAATATCGCTTAATTTTAGATCCGCTAACAAGAAGTGTTACCAAATCTCGCGATACAAGAGTAAAGAATTGACGTTTTGAATGTGGCGTTTAAAGTCTCTAGGAAAGTTTTATTTGCAAAATGTCAATGTAACTTATACTAAACTTTTTAAAAATATATGTATCCATATTGGACAAAAATGTGTACCCATGTGTTGTAACTTAATTAAATTGTGTTTTTATAAATTTAGTTTGATGAAACCACTGAGTAAATGTACTTGCGATACAATATGCCGACATTCCGAGGTGGACTTGAATGCGGCAAAAACACAAGCGTCATTTTGGATTTTTGGTTTGTTCAAGAAGGAGCTAAATCAGTATTGTTTTTCTCAGAAACACATGATTAGCTTTTGTTTGTTTTTTAATCTGAAAACCTTTACGAGCTGCACCTTATAAATTACAAAACTAAGGATGACGTCGAAAATTAAAGGTACGTAGCTCTAGCCCGCTTTGCTAACAGGTTATTCGCTTTTATTTCTCTGTTTCTAATGAAGACACATTTGTAATGATTGATTTGAGTGATTGTTGCACCAAACAAAAATTAAGATGTATTGTGTGGAGAAATAAACTAAAACACTGCTATATGATCAATGAATTAATTAAAGCTAAAATAGCTTCACGTTGCTAAACATGTTCTAAAGTTTAACAGTTTGAGATGTTTTAGAATAAATTTAAGCCACGATTTCTTCGTTAGTTCATTAGTTTTTCCTAAATGTAGTTTAACAGGTCTACTGGTATGTTTTAAAGTTGCAATAATGTATTCTGTTCAGCTAGTTACTTTAAAATTGAAAAATGTTTACTATGCACACTGTTACTTTTAACCAAGCTGCTTCCTCAAACTCGTACAGGTCATACGACTGATATTTACACCACCTCAGAAATAAATGGCACAACAGCAATACCTGAAAAAGCACAGCAGGTTATGAGACATAAACATGTCTGTTTATTATTCAAATCACTTTAAACTCGGATTGCTACAAAACGTAACTTTCTTTGGTTTTAGTGCCATAATAATATGGTAAATGTAGAACAGAGGCAGTCCAGAGACTCCATTCAGCTCATTCATAATGTATTATTTATTAGTTTAAAAACAGAAAAAGATCATTTTTGTTGACTAGTGTGAGTCCTAAAGGCTGGTTTTCTAAAGTTTAGCACTCTTCTCAGCTCAACAGAAATAAATTGTCTTGCTCTGGGCATTCTTAGCGTGGTTTTGAATTTTTTATATCAATAAATTTTAATGATTTTGATCTAAAAATAAAGAATTTGCATGATCCAAATATCCAACCTCATACAGTATTTGTATTGCTCGTTTTTGTATGCGTTTCCCAATATTTCTACACTACTCATGTTTGTGTTAAATGAACACAATTATCTGAACAAAAACTGCTAATACTAACACATACGTATCTGTCAGTAACCCTGTCTGTGTAAAGTTTTGGATGTTGAGTGCATTACATTAGAATATCTGCATACGCAAACAAAGTAATGATGCTATCATGTCTATTTAAATGATCAAGCATTAAGCCTTCTGTCTTAATGCCAGCACACTGTGGGTGATTTTAGTCTATTTTTCTATGTTTGCAATTGTAGTTCAAGCCCAAAAGAGGATGCAAACTGTTTTCTATGAAATGCTCTCCAGTTGAAAATACACCAGATCATTTGTTTTGTGTTTTTATTGTGATGTGTTTTGATCCTAGTGGGAAAAGTTGGCTCAAAGAGCAAAGAAGATGGTCCCTATGAGCTGGAAAGCCAGTTTGTCCTGAGGCTTCCTACGGTATGACCACTGTAGTTGAGGAGATTGTGAAATCCATCTTGACTTGGAGTTTAAAATGATGTGTTAATTTACTTCATTATATCTTATTTTTCAGGAGTATGCTTCAACAGTAAGAAGAATTGCGCAGTCCGGCAGTATGAACATAAAAGACAGACTTACCATCGAGTTGCACCGTAAGATGATCCATAAGTAGTCATAAAACTGGTCTGTGTGTGAGAAGTGTGTTTGTGGAGGTTTATACATGTGGTTTAATACACTTCTTGTCATGTAATTGTAGAGAAAATACTTATTTTCTGTTGGATACGTTTGAAAATAGTAGTTATATTTATTTTGTTCATTCTAACATTGACTGTAGTGTTACACCATCTGTCAATACAGCAATAACTCACAAAAAATCTCTCATTTGCTTCTTTCATTTGCAGCTGACGGCCGCCATGGAATAGTAAGAGTAGACCGTGTTCCTTTGGCCTGCAAACTTGTGGACTTACCTTGTATGATTGAGTCTCTCAAAACAGTAGACAAGAAAACGTTTTACAAGACTGCTGATGTGTGCCAGGTAAACCACCACACTATGATTAAATTATCACTGGATAGTGTGCTAGATAGCACTTATTAGAAATAAAATGAAAATGTTTTCTGCCTGGTTAAATCTATATGCACAGTAAAAATAGCAGAAATAAATGTTCCTTTATTCATTAGTCTATTGTTTTTATTGCTGGTTTAGATGCTGGTGTGTACACTAGATGGAGACCTTTTCCCTCCGCTGGAGGAGCCAACTGGCACCGACCCCAAGAGCAAAAAGAAAGATAAAGACAAGGATAAGAAATTCATTTGGAATCATGGCAGTGAGTTGATAAATATCTCTGCACAACTGAATTTTGATTAATTTGTGCTAAAAAAAAGTCACACGTCAGCAGTTGTGGAGGCAGACTTTGCCTCCTCAGCTGATTGAATCATTTTCACTTTGCTAACTCTGTTGTTTTGATCGTCAGTCACCTGCCCACTGAAGAACACGCGCAAGCGAAGATTTCGGAAAACGGCCAAAAAGAAGGTAGTGACATTTGTTTTAATTCCATCCATCGCTCCCCTCCCGTTTCCCTGCTGTCTCTTTAGCATATTGTTTGATGATCCATCTATTTCTGAAGCTCTGTTCCAAAGAGACATTTACATTTCATAAAACACTGTGGTGAAAGTGAAAACCAAGATTAACATATAAATAAAGCGTTCCATCTTTCCTCCAAAGGCATGCAAAAAGGCAATTCCACTATTGCTTTGATCAGAGTGAAAGTGAACAAGCTTGAGTGTGACACTTTTACTTTGTCTGTTGAATAGATCTTCCTGAAGGTGCCGAGCTGAGCAATATTGATTTGGCTCTTTATGTTTTTAATCACTAATGTGCTTCCTGGCATGGATCCAACTGTTTTTTTGTGAGCGTGTGTGTGTTTGTGTGTGCATGTTTGTTTGTGTGGGTAAGCAGTGACCTGAACTCTGTTTCTTTTGCAGTACATTGAATCTCCTGATGTGGAAAAGGAAGTGAAGAGATTACTGAGTACAGATGCTGATGCTGTCAGTGTTCGTATCCTTTTAGACTCCCACAGTACAAAATATTCAAGGAGTCCATCATGAAAATCCCCCAAACCTGTTACCATCCAAGCTAAAAGGTTTGTTTGGAAATTATACATAGACAAAAAGGGACATGTAGATGTTGATACAGAAACTTTAGAAATAAGATTTGTACTTGAAGAATTGGTGGTGGGAAGTGCGTGTGCAAAAATTAATGTTAACTGTGTTCCATGGCCACCAGAACACGCTGGTCCTGAGTCACATTGAGTTAAAAATCACTACAGCTGGTGCTTTTATAGACAAATACAGGAAACAGTTGCAGTTTGCTTTAGAGGTGTTGAATATAGGCAGCCTTGGGTGTCTAATTTAGCATACCAAAAGCCTGTGCCGTCTCTGATCTGCTTTCTTCTGTAAATTAGTAATGCTGTAACGGCCATGGAGAAACGGTTTGTTCTGAGAAAAGCTGGTTTAACACATCATAAACCTTAAACCTGCACGTCCCAACCCACTTCAGCGTCACTAAGGGCCAGAATATACTTGCTGTTTAACCTTTCCTTGGCACAGGCAGCAGGCTGCGTCTTTGATCACATACTTGCTGCTGCACAGCATGTAGCACTGGAATGTTCCACTAGGGGGCACAGTAGAGTACTCAGATCGGATAGAGAGCCAGGTTTGTAGGGTACAACCAAAACAAACATGGTGTCAATAGAAGAGATCAGTAACCAGTGGCGGCTGGTGAATTTATTTTTGGTGGGGCGCATTTTTTAAAAAAATTTTTATGTTGGTTCTTGTGAATGGTTTTTCTCTTGAGAGGCGCTATATAAACGATCGTTATTTTCTTCATTTTGCAGGTCAGTTTTTCAGATGCGCTAACCACATATCACCACTAGGGAACGCCAAATTACCATTCTGCGTCACACAACTTGAAATCAACAGACTTTGTTGCTAAGTTAGCAACAAAATTTTTCCTAAAACATGCTTCATATTCACCAATATATGCAAACTGCACACACACTAAAGGGAAGAGGCTCTTTTAAACGATAGAATCCATGTTTTCTACCTCAACACCACCCAATGACTGCTAAATGAAAAGCAAAACAAAGCTATTTTCATGAAGTCAAAAGTTAAATTCTGCCTTACCTTTGCTGGTCAAAATAAGCCATCTTATAGTAAAAAAATCCACTTGGTTCGTAGAATCCAATGATAAAAAGATGAAACTGTACTAGTTTTCTCCATAGTCAACGTTAGCAGCGGCTCCACAGCGGCTTCGATCGCAATAAAAGGCAAGTTATGTCCAAGATAAACGGAAGTCCGCGACAGTGCAGAGACCGGCCCCATACCTCCTTTATGCCATCGCGTAATCTTTTATAAAACGGACATGATTGCGCAACATTACCGCCACGGTCTGAGCTCTAATAAACGACCTTTGGCTCCCAGATGCCGCATCGGATTTGTGGCAAATTGGCGGCATTGTTTTATAAAAAGGGCTTATGACGGTGGCGGCGACGCCTCATCAGCAAAACAAGTATAAGCATTTCCTCCATATCCAGCTCCGTCTCCGTTTTGTTTATTTTTCCGTCATGCAGACAGGAGGCTGCCACCTTGGAATCACATGAGGGAAGAACGCGCTGTGATTGGTCACTTGGAAGATTTCAGCTCAGCCGACTGCTCACGTAGTGCGCACACGGCGAGTTTCTGCCCCCCGTAGGGCGGAAAGTATCAAACCGGTTTGATTTTCACCTCAGCGTCTCATGAGGCAGAAAACTCAGTGAAAATTAGGCGCACACAGCGAGTAATCTGCTGAGCAAACGGCCTCGAATGACCGGTAGCTCAGGTATTGGCTCTCGTGTGCGGCAGGCTTAACTAAGAACAATACAACCTCCCAAAAATAAACATGCGTAAACACCCCAAAATAGAACAAACTACCTAAAAACATGACTCCCACAATGCACCTTGCCCACTGCAGCTCTCTGCAACCAATGGGTTGCTACCAGTCCAACTTTTAGAATAAAGGGGTGGAGTCTGTGAATTAACTCTGCAGGTGTTATAGCCTCTGTGGGAGTTCAGAGTTAGCTTTTCAGGAGTAATTTTGTCCAAAATGACTCCTGAAGAGTTGATTAGGAAACATTCCTTTTAACACTTGGGTTTAACTATCATGTCAGTGTTACATATCAACTATGTAACTCTTTTAGTATTAAATTAACTATTCTTAGTGTTAAATTGGACCAACACCCAAAAATTTACACTTTGAAATTTGCTGTGTGGGCGGAGTAAACCCGTAGGGCTTTATTATGGGGTTGTGTTTGGCCATCAATCAGGGCTCCTGGGCCATTGTGAGCCCCAACAACGTTTCACATGCTATACAAAGGTTCCAAGAGCAGTTTCCAATTAGCCTTTCGTCAAGCCCCTCCCCCCTTAGTTACTGTTGCCAACTCTGACAATAAGTGGATCAAATACTGCAGCTCCGCAGATTTCCGCGATGGAAAGAAGTAGACGGATGCGTGGCAGCGACATTTTTTTGGAGCAATTCCTCCTCAATATCATCCAGATCGAGGCAAAAAGGGTTACAGTATGCAGTGGAGGGATATATTAGTGTCGGCTCCGCTGAGCGAAGCGTAGCAGGGAACAAAGAGTAGGAAGTTTGGGAGAAGGTCCGGCGTCCGGGGATGCGTGGATCCGAGGAACGGTGGCTGCGATGCGGTACCCCTGTGAGCTGTCAGATGTCTGTCAGATGTCAGCTGTCAGATGATCTGAGCTGCAGGCAGCTCTAAAAGCTCCCGGTGCTCTGCATTGCTCATCTCAGCTGGTTCTGTTAACAAAAAGAAACTTAAGCCCGTGTTTACTTTCATTTTCAATATACTTGCCGGCCGGAGCTCGGCATTAATTCATCACGTGATCATGACACCACCCGTTGTTGCACCAAGGCTTAATGTGCGTTTATAAGACACACGGTTGAGGTAATATTACGCTGATTTGCCGGCACGGTGTGTCTTATCTAAAAGGGTCTTGGATAGTGTGGGAGGCGGACCTCAGGTGGGGGCACTCATGCTTGGCTGTTGCTGGTTGAGCACCATGAGGAGGTTCTGAAGGGGAACGAAGAAGACACGACTACTATCGAGGCTAATGCTTAGTAGTAAATTAGACTTAGCTTCATCATTTTGTTTGGAGTTGTCGGATAGTAACGGTTGCTATGATGTGTGATTGGACGATAGCCGTTCTGGGGGCGGGGCTGGCGAAAGGCTAATTGTATAAACATTGTTCTAGTACACTTTTAACAGTTTGTAGCATCTGGATAAGAATGAAAGTTGCTGACTTTAATTTAGTTTAATGAAATATTTAATATTGAATGTGTTTGTGGTGTTTGCAGGCTTGTTAGTGCTTTTCATTTGAACTTGTCATAGATTTATCAGTCGGTGTCCTGAGAGGATGAGCCTCCAGTGTTTCAGAGCAAAGAACAGTGCTCATCAGTGTTATGTGTGACAGTAGTCTGTCGAGGCTGTGGATAAAACACGTGACAAACTTAATCAAACTTAACTGTGATTTCCTCAGAATTTAATATCTCACATTTAATCCAAGAGCCTGCTGACTCAGTCCCACCCAGCTCACTTTATCTGACTCCGTGTGACGTCTTTGTGAGGGAGACACTGTGTGAAAAGAAGCTATTAGAGCTCTAATGAAACCCTGAGCATTTCTGACAGAATAAGAGCACAGCGGAGCTGCTTTGTCTGGCTGCTTGCCGTGTCTTAATTGAGACGGACTGTTCATTATTGTTGCGTAGTTGGTCACAGTGAAACTAGATTCTATTTATGTTTTTATTGCTAAATGTTGTCCCTCAGGTCTGCTTTAAAGAATAGCTTATTTAGCTTCATGTAACAGGAACTGAGGTATTTTAGTGTTGGATTATTTTAAAGATTGGCCCTAACTCAAGATGTTCAGGATGGGAAATTATAGCAGAGGATGAGTCCAAAGAAGCAGACCAGCACGGGTCTCTGGCTAATCTGGACTCTTCACCTGGTACCTCAGGACATAAGGGTCATGGGTCCTCAGGTAAATATAAATACACCTTCTGTCTGATTGATGAACAGTTGGGATGGACTTTGTTGACAAATCCAGGGTACAGGGTAAGACTCATTGTTACCCATTTCTACAAAATCATACATAAATCCTGACAGGAGGGAAGCTCCGGATTGCTGCTTTAAGCCCTCAGGAAAAGCTAGCTTAGATCAGATCTTTATACATTTTTATGAATGCATTATTTACTTATAGACACATTTAATCAAATGTTGCTTCCATATTATTAAATTTTACAATATTTGTTAAATGGCCCTTAAAATTAAAAACGCCTTATCCTGTGATTTTATGTGTGCTGTGATATTTTTCAAAATTGAAAGGAAGTTTATAAAACATGAAGTCCATTTATGCTTTTTTATTTAAAGATCTGCATAATTTAGTTTATTAGTCAGTTTTTACAAAACACCTAAAAGTCCAGCGTTAGTTCAGGTTATTAGATATCAGAGCAGGACTTTTGTTTACCAGGTGAGAGGAGGTTCTTCTGGATGTTTGGCCTCCAGAATGTTTTCTGTCAGTGATCAAACCCATCTTAGTTTTCAGCGTCTTATCTGTGTGTCATTGTTAATAACATCATTGTGCTCTGCACGGCCAGGTCCGCACGACGAGCTGAGGGAGATGTTCAATGACCTCAGCAGCTCAAGTGAGGAAGAGGAGGACGAAGGGGACCGGCACGAAGACGAGGACCTGAATATCATGGACACAGAGGATGATCTAGTGCGACAGCTCCAGGATAAACACAACGAGTCGGACTCTGCTCAGCATGAAAGCGACAGAAACAACCAGATAGGTGAAAATTAGAAGTTCGGTCATTCACTACGAAGTCAGCAGTGTGCAGGAGAATAATCTCACACTTTAAATCCATTTATCCTTTTTGCTAAAAGGCATTTATAAAACTTGCCGTACAATCCTTACTAAACTCTACTTAAGCTCAGCAAAAACTAATTACGTACACAAACTAATTTTCCGACCTATAAAATTCTGCTTATGCACGGCTGAATGTAGTTTCTGCTTTATAAATCACACCTGTCCTAAAATATGCTCAGGTGTTTCTGGACCACATCTCTCCTCCTACACACCCACCCATTATTGGACAATGCAAACTACCACTTTCAGACCCTGTTTTTGTGCATAAGCAAGCTTTATAAATGAAGCCCCTGATCTGGAAAGTATCATTTTAATTTACTTGTTTAAATATTGTCAGGTTGCAGTTCCAGGAAGAATCTGCACGTAAAGTGCAGACTCTCAAATTCAAATCTCTTCGCTTCCAAATAACCTACATACCTAGCTGAATGAAGCAAGTGCTGTGTTGGATTATGCAATGTTTCATGCTGCGCTAGCAACTCACACCTCAGGGTAAATGTTCAGTCTCTTAGCCAACTTGGCTGTTAATTTTTTAGTCAGAGTGGTCGCAGCTACAAGGTTGGACTTTGGAAGAAAGTCAGACATTAAATTAAATCAGATCACCCCTAGGTACTTGTCGAAACAGATGTCAAAAATAAACGGAACCAAGTGCCTGAACTTTTAATAAGAACTGAGCTTTCTAGGTCAGACATCACACACAGTCAGATAAATAGCCTGACTTTCCCATAAACACGTGCTGCTGCGCCCTGCAGATGAACACACTGACAGCTCTCAGCTCTCCTCCTTAACCAACCAGGCTGACAGGTGTTGCAGCGCGGCGTGCAGCTCGGACAGCTGTCCGGTCTGACAGCGCCGGGCATCCTTATCTGCATACGTGAAGCTGTCAGTCAGCAACTCCACTGGTCAGCTGCAGACCAGCGTCCCGGCAGAGCATTTTCCAATATGTCGCAGAATGGTTTGCTATGATTCCAGCAGCTGTGCAGGCTTGTAATAAATGGTGCTGCAGGGGCTCCTTCTTGCTTAATTTAGCACAATACAGCAACTGCATTGGAAAATTGAGCACCAATGGAAATAAGCAGTGAATGGATGCAATTAGTGTGAAAAATATGGAGCCGGTGCAGCTACAGGTTAGTGGGAATCAGTTGAATTTAATTAATTGTAACTCTCTTTGTTGAGCCTACAGCAAACTGATTTAATTGTCTCCTAGTGCTTCACTGCTGCTGGTGCATCATCCGTTAAACAGACCAATAGCTACCCAGCAGGTGTAATTTATTTAATCTGCAGTTGTGCATTCATTGTTCTCTAGAGTTGTTTGGTTGCATCAAGTGATGCCAGACCGTTGTCTTTTTCTAGCCAGGCAGAGGTGCAAAAATGTTTTCTGAGGAGTTTTAGGACCTTTTTTTTAACACGTGTGCCTCCTGCTGTTTTCTGCAGTTATGGAGTACCAGGTGCAGATTAACAATGTAAAGGCCAAGCTTCAGGAAACACGTGCCCGCAAGAAACAACAGGAGGAGCTCATCATGAAGGTGGAAAACCAGGCTCTGAAAGTAAGCAGCAAATGCATGAAGTCACTCAAACACGCATAAAAATATTGCAAATCTATGCTAATGAGCTGCAATGCAAAAATCTTGATGCAACATACAGTCTGCATTTAAAAAAGCTGATTGCACACATTTTTTTCCATATATTTAATTAATTTAAATATATCTTCCCCCCAGCTAGTCCCAGTTTAAGCCTCACCATGCACAAAAACTGCACGAAATCTCCTTCTTTGGCCCGGTGCTCTTTGATGAAGACTTCACAATGAGTGGAACATGAGCAGACGTGACCCTTTTTATATGTTGCCATTTAGAGCTCTCAATTCGTAGTGTTTTAGGACCATCAAAGCCTGATCACTAGTCGTTATTATCACAGTGGCATGGAAAAGGTCAGCTGTCTCTGACTGGCATTCTAAGTGGCCTTTCTGTCAGAGAGGAGACGGCGACACGAGCAGGCCTCTGCAGACGCGCGTTTAAAGGCATCACAGTTTAATGAGGCTCAGCGTGTCGACTCGAACAAATCTTGTTTTGTCTCTCACTCGTTGCAGAACCGTTTCCAGGCCTTGTTGGATGAAATTATTCAGCAGGAGGAGCGGGAGATGGAGCAGGTACGTAAAAGCCAAGAATCTGTGCTCGCTGTGATTTTTTTTACATCTTGCAGCCCTTGTGCGATTCTGTCTGAGCTTGTTGATTTAATTGAGATTTCAGCTTTTTAAAAAACATTTTGTATTCTTAATTCGACTTACGTGAATTTAATTTGAGTGTTTTTATTGCTGATTTTATTGTATTGGTTACACACTCTGCTGGGTGAATGTTTAGGAAGAAGGCAGACATTTTAATATGAAATGTTAAATATTTCTTACTTGCACTATAAACTTGAGTCGTCGTACATCATTCACAGATTCTGTTTTGTGTTTTCACAGCTGGCTTCCCTGCAGGAGCAGCTGGACTCGCTGATCGAGAAGTGACCAGCAGGGGGCAGTCTCAAGTCATCTTTAGCCACACTTGGTTCCGAGGATGAGGAGGAGCATAGGCTTCATCCAGGCAGAACGAAGACTATAATTCATTAGGAGACATGCTGTGTCATTTGTCTTATTTTACCATTTTTTATACTTGACATCTGCAGCTTTTGTGTTTCTGTATTAATGTTTAACATTTTTGTAAAGTTGACAAAAAATTCTGCAAGTTTCTGTGTAATTAAAGCAAACAGATGGCCACTCTGGACAAAAATATCAGCTCTGAAAACCATCTTAAAATTAAAGCTTCATGTTTACTTTATTTCACTCTATGCTGCGGAAAAGAAGAAAATCTAATGACCCATGGGTATTATTCATTCTAGCTGTGTTTTTGGTATTCATCTTTGTGGATTTAGTGTAACATTTACCTGAATAAATGACCCTAAACCATAAAAATAAAACTGAATTACTCCCTAATAAATAATCAAAATGAAACAAAAGCAAAGAAAGTCAAGATTGCTGTGTTCAACGTTCCAATGAAAACAGGAGTGAGGTAAAACCAGCAGCCATGAGACTACTAGGTGTTTTAATACCAAAATCCTCAGTGATTTTCTTTCATTACACCTGTCTTTTTTTGTCCCTCTGCTCTGCCCGCCTACACGTGCAGTGGCTCTTTGTGGCTTTGACTCAAAATAACATGGAGATTAAATCTGTTTTTATACCCACAATAAAAGGTTAGTTCCCACTGCTCCCCTGTGCAGTTTTGTACAAAAATGTAAGTCACAAGTTCTTTAGTAGTTTATTACCTTTTGGGCACCTCATTAAGTCATTGTCAAGCCAACTAGTGTGATCATTTTCTGAAATCCAACACAAAACATTTTAAAACCTATTTAAATAAGATGCTGAAAGAAAAAGTTATTTTTTTACCCACATGACAGATTACTCTCGCCCTCTCTCATTTTCTAAACGTTTTTGCTCAGTGGGGCAAGGAGCTGGTGTATAACTCCAGCTGTCATTAGACGAGAGGTAGGGGACACCCTGGACAGGGACACAGAGACAACCTGTCACTCACACCTATAGGGACAATTTAGAGTCACCAGGTAGCCTAACGTGCATGTTTTTGGTCTGTGGGAGGAAACTGGAGAAAACCCAGGCATGCATGAGAAGAACATAAAAACTCCATGTAGAAATGCAACAGCTGGGAATTGAACCTGCAACCTTCATGCTGTGTGCACCATGACGGACCAATATGAGACATTAAAGTCTTTGCAAGGTATTCAAACAAAGGCTTTTCTTTGCAAAAAGACATAAATCTTCAATAAATGACAGTCTCTGTTTTCCTAAAAGAAATAAAGTAAGCTCCAATGAACTTGCCTCCTTTTAATGTCACTCAAATAATTAAAATGCGTGCTTTTTGTTTCACAGTGAGATACTTATTAAATTTCTGCAAATATCAAAATGTCTCACTTAAAACTTGTATTATAAATTTTATCAAAGGGGCGTAAATGAGAAGAAAGTTTTGCAGCTCTAAAATCTTATTTAGAGGAAATAAATGGCAGAACTTGTGACCGTAAAGGTTGCAGACCTCTGCTCTGAAGAGCTAATTAATGTCTACATTTACTACCAACTTACGAGTGATGAAATAAATCTGTTTTTGTTCATTTAAACTGATTTTTAGATGGAACAATTCTCTGGTTTGCAAATGCAAAGTGATCAAACTATTATAATGAATATTTATTATTGAAAACAAAGAAAAAGTCACAGAAAAGGACGATGCTGTTAAAATTTGAAGGTTATGTTGGGTAAAAGTGCAATTCTAACCTCAAATCTGTGTGGAATAATACAATCAGAGATATCAAAAGCATGATGGTGCAAAACAATGTCAGCGTGACCCCTCAAATAAAGTCCCCTCTGACTCCAAACGCAAAAAAACACCCTAACAACAATCAACCTGGACTCTTTCAGCTGAGAAGAGCTCAAACTCTCAGATGAATGGAGAGACCAGTGGACCAAACCTCTAGTGAAAGGTTGCAAATCACTATAATTTCTAAATATCAACATGCTTGTGATACATTAGCGGCTTACTATTTACCATAAAATTATTTACATAAGGCTAAAAATCCATTTTTGCACCATTTGTTGACATTTTTATGACATTTCACTTTGCGATCCACCAGGTGGTTGACTAATCTGACCCATAAATTCAGCTGTAATGAAAGCAGTCACCAGTTACATTCTCCTTTAATCTGATATTGTGTGCAGGTCTCCTGTGTGGTTTCATAACTGAGCCATCACCAAGCCGTCAGCCTGTATTAATCAGAATGAGCTTTTGTTGTCCAGGAGTGATGTGGGGCCTTTCTTATCCGCATGAGTCTGGCCTCTCACTTCTTCCCGCAGGGATTGCCCCACCAATCGTAGGGGTAGGCAAGGGATTAGCTCCACAGATTAAAGTGGCCATCTCCAAACCCTGCTTAATCCTGCCATCTGTCAGAGAGCAGAAAACCAGCCAAGACTCTCTTCACTGGGCTAATTAGAAAAGCCAGAAGAGCACTCTCAAAAAAGGGGGAAAGGAAATCTTCTAAACACACCAACTTCTCTGTTGGATACTAGTAAATTCACAAAGGCAATGGAGGAGATGTTCCTTCTCAACTATCCTGGAGTCAAGAAGAAAATCCTGGCTGGAGGCACCGGACCACTGCCTCATTTTCCTCCTGGGACTAAGGTATCCTAAATGACAGCTAATCTGATGATCTAGATGATAATGGATTTGTAGGTAACACTTTACAGTAAGGTTCCCTTTATTAACATTACTTAGTGCATTATTAAGCATTAATAAACTAAGGGTCCCTTTATTAATGTTCCCAATATTGTTAACTATTAAGTGTCCTTATGGTTAGGACAAAGGCCCAGGGGGAGTGTCTGCTAATGCAATACTTAATATTAACATTAATATTAAGCAGTTGTTAATTCTTTATATAATAGTTTATTAATGCTTAATAATGCACTAAGTAACGTTAATAAAAGGACCCTTATTGTAAAGTGTTACCGATTTGGTATTTAGTCTCTATTTTTAGAGGTTTCATGTACCAGAATAGAATTCTCATGAATTATTCATAAAGTGAAGACATCTTGTGCTGTATCTGGCTCACACCCACAGAGCAAACATTTGGTCAAACCAAACTGCAACATGTTTTTTTTTGGCGCTGCCTCTGTTCATCCACTGATCTGCTGGTCTTTTTTTTTACCCCCTTCCCATCCAGCCATATGGCACCGAGCCTGGACACTGTGACAAATATTTTCCGTGACATGAATTTCCACTCACCTGTGTATCTGTGATCCAACTCAATTTATAATCAGACTGACTGAGGTGTTGGAAGTTTTTTGTATAATTCACAAGCAGAAGAGGCATAAAATACTTAATATTTCTTTAAAAGTTCTTTCTTTAGCATGAGAAAAGATTACATTTTTAAATGTTTTGGCTGCAACAGGTCAGATTTCTAAAACTGAACGCTGAGATGATGTGGTAGATGGTCATCACCACAGAGTTTTGGTCTTTATCCCTTTTTGAAATAAATCCATTTTAATCAATGATAGATATGTTTAAGCATTTAAAAGATTACGAGTCACGTTGCGTATTAAAGAGCCTTTCACAGGTAGATGAGCAACAACATCAAAAGACGATGATTCTAAGAAGGTAGGAGATATGAACCAAAACCCCAGGAGTTCAGGAGGACAGTTGAGACCTGCTGAAGAACCCAGATGAGGAGCAGATGGAGGAGAAAACAGTGATAATTATCCACCCAGCCATCTATTTATCTCCTTCCATTTAACCAAGGCTGGGTTGCTGAGGTAACACACTCAGGAGGTAAAAACCCACTTCTCTCAGTGATTCTCCGGCTCCTCATAGGGGGATGAGCAGGTTAGAGAGAACATAAAATTCCTTCAGCAAGTTCTGTATCTGCTCCTTCCAGTGAGACATGTTCAGGAAACCTCCAGAGGGAGGTGAGTGGGAGGCAATCTAATCAAAGGTCTGAACCACCTCAGCTGACAGCTTTTGATGAGGAGGAGCAGACACTGTGTAGATCCTCCTGTATCCCAGACTGAGCCCATCCCCCATGGAGGAAGCTCATTTTAGCAACATGAATCTCAGATCTCATCATAATCTCAAAACCAAAGGTGATGGTTGGAACATGCATGGACCAAATCAAAGTTGTTGCATTTTGCTTCAGCTCCTCTTTACCCCAACAGACCGTAACATTGTTCTCATTACTGAAGACGAAGCCCCAAACTATTGGTCCATCTCACATTACTCGTGAACAAGACGCCAGACTTGAACTTCACCCCTTGAGGCAAACACTCACTCCCAAGTATTCCAACTTTTCTCCAGTTGAGGACCATGACCTGTAATTTGGAGGAGAGGACTGTCATCCCAACATCTTCACACTCGGCTATGAATCGCCCCAGCACACGCTGAAGGTCATGGTTTGGAGATGCCAGCAGGATCCTGGTGGCATTTAAATGATATTTAAAGGATGATGACTATAGGCTGATTGGCTTCAAGAAATAAGACAAAAAGAGGTGAGAGAGGTGACCGGATATTCAGGATGAAATTACTCTGACAGCATGGAAAAGTGGAAAAGCAGAAGTGATGAATGGAATGGACCTGCAGGAATTACCCATATTTACCACAGAGGATGAGAGATGGGATGAAAGGGCAGATTATTATTATATTCTGTGTTACAGACCTGGCCGTCTAGGTAACCAGGATAACAATGAAGGACACATGCTCGGGTGCAAAAATAAGTGAAACCATTTATTTACAAAGGGAACTGAACAATGAAAACCGGTGGCAAAACAACAACTGGACTGGGGGTCTCTGCTGACCAAAACACGTTTGTGTGGAGACCTGAACCACTTCCCCAAAAGGTCTCTGGTCACTTAGCCTTAGCGCCAAAAATGTATTCCCCCTTTAAGACACAGTCTTCTCCTAAAAGGGGAATAAAAGCAGAGACAAGTTGTTACTTTAACACAAAAACAAATCAAACAAAGTTCCAAACCAAAAAGCCACCGGGGAGACAACAGTCCAGAGAACCTCTGTCCTGCTGCCCCCCTGAACTGAAGACAGGCTGGCTTTTTGTAGCTGAGCCAGCCTGATTGCAACCAGGGACAGCTGGTTGAGACAATCAGTGGGAGAGGAACCAGGTGTGGCGTGCCATCTCTCACACACACACACACACACACACACTGGAAGGGAGGAAGCCAGAGGAAAAAATAAAATATAACCACAAACAGCCAAGGGCTGTGACACTTCCCCCCTTAAAAGAAATTAAAGCCATAGGCCTTAATTTAAACAAAAAAAACCTCCCCACACAACTAAAACAGTCCCAAACAAACAAAACAAACTGCTCCTTCCAAAGACCGGGGTGGTGCGACGTGTAGAGAGGGAGGCAACCCACGGTGAAGCGGACCAACACAGTTCTTTATAGAGCCTCCATCCTCCTCCACGAGTCCCCGGCAGGGCACTTCCTCGTCCGCGACAAGGTAGGAGGCGGTGTCGTCAGGGTGACGCGTCTCCATCATAGGACACATCTCCTCACGTCCCGAAGGAGGCAACAAGCGGGGCCACTCACCCGCAGACGATCCATTGCGTCGGGTCTTCGTCCCTCCAGCCGAAGAGTCACCTCCCACGCGCACACACCCACAAGCACAAACAGAGCAAAAGTGGACGGAAAGGAGCAGCTGAAAAAAGAAACCATAGAATTAAACAAGCACACCGAACACATGTCCATCGTGGCTTGGGATCATAAGATCCCGGACGAGCCCCCATTTGTTACAGACCTGGCCGTCTAGGTACCAGGATAACAATGAAGGACACATGCTCGGGTGCAAAAATAAGTGAAACCATTTATTTACAAAGGGAACTGAACAATGAAAACCGGTGGCAAAACAACAACAACTGGACTGGGGGTCTCTGCTGACCAAAACACGTTTGTGTGGAGACCTGAACCACTTCCCCAAAAGGTCTCTGGTCACTTAGCCTTATCGCCAAAAATGTATTCCCCCTTTAAGACACAGTCTTCTCCTAAAAGGGGAATAAAAGCAGAGACAAGTTGTTACTTTAACACAAAAACAAATCAAACAAAGTTCCAAACCAAAAAGCCACCGGGGAGACAACAGTCCAGAGAACCTCTGTCCTGCTGCCCCCCTGAACTGAAGACAGGCTGGCTTTTTGTAGCTGAGCCAGCCTGATTGCAACCAGGGACAGCTGGTTGAGACAATCAGTGGGAGAGGAACCAGGTGTGGCGTGCCATCTCTCACACACACACACACACACACACACACACTGGAAGGGAGGAAGCCAGAGGAAAAAATAAAATATAACCACAAACAGCCAAGGGCTGTGACATTCTGACTGAAACTGTGCTTGAGCTTCATTTACAAAGGAAAGAGAATAAAAAAAATGTCATTGTAAAAATATGTATAATGATTACGTTTCTACTCGTTTAATTATTGCTTGTGAGCTTCACCTGCCTCATTTATTGGGCCTGATAAAATGTCCTTTGAGGATAATGTCCTTTTTGCCTTCTGTTAATCCTCCTTTTCTCTTATCATCTAAGCTGGTTTTCCATTTCCAAACACTCCTGGACAGCTTTGAGAGGACGGTGATCGATGACAGTCGACTGGCAGGCCGACCAGCTGAGATTTTTGTGGGAAAGATGTTCAAGATGGAAGTGTGGGAGCCAATGCTGATGTCCATGAGGGTTGGAGAAGTGGCTGAGTTTTGGTGCGATGCCATTGTGAGTTCAAAATCAGGCTTTATGAACACTTTGTGAGATGCAAAAGCCCCCATGAGCATATAAGGGAAGCTTTTACTTCTCATTATGTTGCATACATGAGCCAACCTTCAGCAGTTTCCTACATAAATCTACAGTAAAATAAACAAACAGTGAATTTGTGCAAATGCATGCTTTTTTCCTCCTGGAGAAAAATGTCATTAGCAAGTAAAATTGAGATGCTGTGTGTATTTTTCTTGCAAAAGTGACTGGCACAAGCCTGGAGCACTGGGGGGGCTTAGCTTGATTAAGTGCTTATTTGTTTTATTTTAGAGCTACTACTTATTTTAGAGCTACTTTTTGCAGCACACAGGCCTGTATCCCATCGTGTCAAAGGGAATGAGACTGATCGCACAGGGAAAAGACCCGCTGGAGGGTCAGAGACACATGTGTGGCATGGGAAACCTGTTCCACTATCACTCCACTGGTTTCCCTGAGCTGGACGAGCTCATGAGAAGTCCTCAACCGCTAATATTCATCATGGAGCTGTTGCAGGTGAACTCCAGCGTCTATTAAACATAATAATCTAGTTTTTAAAACGGTGCTATTATTGACTAATGTTAAAATAATACCTATTATCAGTTTTATTTTATTATATAACTGTATTACAATTTAACAGTAATGAATACATAAAACTGGCACTTGCCCACACGTAGATCCACCACCAGGGGGCAGTATACACATGTAGGATGTGGCAGGTTTCTGATGAAAGCACTAATCCTGCTACTCCATCTGTCTGCTTTAAGGCCAGAAGTGGTTTGATGCAAAATTTCATCAACAGTGACAGCATATAAGGGGTTAAACAAAAACAATATTTTCATAATACTTCAAAGGATGACAATAAACAGAAGCACTTACAAAGCTTTCAAGAAATCGTTTGATCTGTTCAGTTCATTTTTAAATATTTTTTTTCTATATTCAATTGTAAGATTTTTAAAATACTCCACTAAGTTGTGCCTTTCCTCACAAATGCTGAATTTCCTGTTCGATCACTCTTTTGTCTCTCAAGTTTGGACAATTGTAATAAGTCATGTTGAATAGATTTTTATTTACATATACGTAGTATTTGTATATATAAATATATGGCACTGCCTCTGTATATATATATATATATATATAGTTTTATCTAGAATATTTTGGCAAAAATTATGTGACTTTTAACAACAACTTTCAAATAAATGCAACAAAAAGCCTAATTTTCCAGCTGTGCTTTAACTGAATACAGTTTCAGACACTAGTATAAATTGCTGATGCTAAGTACCTCTGAGTGGTTTTCTAGAATTTAGCTTCTTGTCATTGTAATAACTCTTTTTACGCTCTTGCTTGATTGATCTCCTCTCTCTTCCTATCCTGCTGTTTTTCTTCCCCCTGCCCATGCTGCGTCCAGGTAGGAGACCCCTTGTCCTACCACAGAGAGTCGTGGATGATGGACAAAGATGAGAAGCTGCAGACGGTGCCGACTCTCCACATGCAGGGCAACGCTCTGGTCAAGCAGAAACGATTCCGCGAAGCCGCCAGCAAATACAAAGAAGCAGTGCTGCTGGTGAAAACTGTCCAGTCCAGAGTGAGTAAAGGATCTGGGATGGAAGGTGGGATGGAAGACAGAATGAGATAAATGTCCACGCTCTAGTTTGTTTTGTTGTCCGTGCTTCATGACCTTTAGTTTTCTGGGGAGGGCCTCTGTTTTTCTGTTTTGATCTGCTAGACTGTGTTCCTGCTCACAGGCAGTAGGGTGGGAGGGCTGTCACAGGAAAAGAGAACAGCTCTGGGTTGTCTAGGAGGAGGAGAGGAGCTGTGAAACTGGAGGCATACTGGAGGGAGAAAAGAAGCTGTGTGTGTGTGTGTGTGTGTGTGTGTGTGTGTGTGTGTGTGTGTGTGTGTGTGTGTGTGTGTGTGTGTGTGTGAGATGTTCTGATAAGGCCTAGTCAGGACTCTTTTGTGTGAGATTAATTTTTAGCAGCTTTAAGGGTATTCACTAGTTTAATAAAGCCTTTATTAAAAGAGTGTGCCATGCTCTGTTAGCTAGAGATAATGTTTTCAGTGTCTTCCACCGTCCCAGAGCTGGATCTTGTTTGAATCAGTTTGGAAATATTTCAAATGAACACTTTCATGTAAATTATTGAAAACAATGTTAGAGCTTCCAGGTAAACGCAGCACTGTGGGCTTGTCTCAACCCCCCCGCTCTCATCCCTACATGTGTTAGGAGATGCCAGGTGATGTAGACTACATTAACTTGGGTCGGATGATTGTTCCCCTGGAGCTGAACTACTGCCAGTGCATGTTAGAGCTGCAGGAGTACTACGAAGTTATAGAGCACACCACCGAGCTGCTGGAGAAACACAAAGGTAAAGACAAACACTCAAAGGAGACGCACACAGTTATGTTTAGACCAAATCTCTTTAATTTGGCTCCTTCTGGAAGAACAACGCTCCTTAATTCTTCTGTTCAGTCACCGCTTCACACTCCCACCACTGTGTCACTCCATCATACCTCTGAGGTTAGCAGCTGCACCAGAGCTGCCACGCTTAATCTTGTGCACTGAGGTGTTTTAACAGTGTGAGGTTATTATTCACTCCTGAGATGTGAACCAGCAAAATACACCATATGCTCACAGCCCTTAAAGCTCAAGGCTACTGTTGTGCACAAGTCTGAAAGAAGACAAAAGAGAGGATTGTGTCAGCTAGGGTCATTTATGCAAAATTTATTGCAAACATTGTTTTTCTAATCTTCCTACGGCAATAAAATTCAAATGAAAGTTGGGATGAATCTGCTTATTTTCTCTAAAGCCTAAAGCATCGCTCTTGCACCAACAGACACATTTTATGGTTGATTTCTTAAAGAGGCTTTAAGAAATGTTAAAGAAATGTTTCCATAAAATGAAATAAACTCTATCTATCTATCTATCTATCTATCTATCTATCTATCTATCTATCTATCTATCTATCTATCTATCTATCTATCTATCTATCTATCCATCCATCCATCCATCCATCCATCCATCCATCCATCCATCCATCTATCTATCTATCTATCTATCTATCTATCTATCTATCTATCTATCTATCTATCTATCTATCTATCTATCTATCTATCTATCTATCTAGTCTCAAATAACCTTAAAGTTTAAATGAAATGATTTAAATATTATTTTTTAATAATCACAAAAAAGGTGTTTATGAACCCATTAGGCATGGTAGTTTCCTAATTAGACAAACTGAATCTTACTGAAATGGATGTTACTCATTGTTAAAAATATTTACTGATATACAAAAAAATCTTGTATAAGTTCTTCAGACATGAATTGTTTCAAAGCTGAGCTTAAAATGATGACGGAAAGAAAAATAATCACATCAGTTGTAATAGGTGGGATCCCTCTCACACATTTTCTGACACTAAGACATCTTTAATGAGCAGATGAATCATTGCCCCCGTTCACATGACCAACACTAAATAAGTTCCTTGCTTCTCCGTCCTACTGGTTGAAAGCAGAACTGCAACTGTTGTAAACAACCCTGCCACAACCTCCAGTAGCAACAAAGCCAGGTCACCATCAGTCCGTGGTTTCATAGTCTCCTTTAGCTCCCTCAAACCAGCGTAGGCCACGCTGATGTTCTCTCTGGTTTTAGCTCTTGGCTTCACCTCCAAAGACATTACTCTCTTATTTTTACTGCCAGGCTCTGCCATGATGTCAACCAAAAAAACCAACCTTCTTCTTCTTCTTGTGCTTTTTATTGACAGTCAGTGAACTAACAAAGCTAACCCTTATATTAGCTACACAGTAAATGGCTGTTGCCATGAAGCAAGAGCTCAAGTTCATTTTCTGGCCAGCAGAGGGCTTCAGAGTGCTGTACAATGTGAATTTGCTCAAGTTTCTGGCTCAAGAATCACTGAAACCAGTTTGAAAGCAATAGCTGAAAGTGTTAACCCTTTGGGCCCTAAGCCTTTTTTTGAGAAATCTGCTTGAAAATGACATCCCTACACTTAATTGAGTATATTTCTGTAACAACATGGTCTATTTGATTAATTTTGGTCTCATTTTAAAGGGAATTCTTGTGGGATTTGTTGAGATGTGTAAATATTAGAATATTAAATTGCTGCTAAACTTTTCTTTTCGGGAAAAGCCCCCAATTGGGGGGCGCTAGGGCCCAAAGTGTTAAAACCTTTTTAGAGTTGCTTTAATAATCACTATAATTACAAAATAGGTAATAACGAATATAAATACACAAATTGAGCCACTGTTGGAGCCAGAATTTCAAAAGAAATGGTCTTTGGCATGAATTACACTGAAGTCGGATCACAGTAGCACTAACTGATAGAGGGGGATACTAGTCAACAAGTGAGTAATTGAAATGAAACGCATAAAAAAAGAATTAATCCAAACACAAAACAGCATATCTGACACTCAGACTCAGAGCTGGGCAGAGTGCTAACAAAGTATAATAAGAGTCAACATGATGTTGAGGATGCAACGGCTACATTTGCACCAGATAACTGAGTTTGGCGACCCCTAAAAGGAAAAACATCCAAGCTAAGCTAAAAGTCTACAGGACATTAAACCATACTGAAAACTTTTATTACACATTTTGCAGAATAAACAAAAACACAACAAAGACATGATTACTAGACTCTGCTGCCTAGTTAAATACACAAGTTCATTTCTTATTAGTACAAAACTCAGGACAAGGTTAGCATACTTTTATGTAAAGTTAGCCTATATCTTAAATTAGTTTAGTTTGGCATTCTGCAAAAACAGATTAACCAAACAGCTGTCTGTCTCACTTACACTAATTAAACAAACAGCTGTGTTCTCTGAACAAACTCTTAGTGTGCCAGATTACAAGAACTAACTAAAACATTAAAACACTAGATCGTATTGTGCTGTTGCAGCCCTGCTGCTGAATGTTGCAGCTCTGTTTTCTGTAAGTGTGTGGGAGGACGCGAGGCTGACATTACTGAAGGTTTTACAGCTGGAGCAGCCCTGGGAATTGTACTGTCATACTCAGGGCCAGTCACATAAGCCTAGGAGATCCTCACATGCTGGCACAGCCTCCACTTCAGAGCCTCAAGAGTCGGCCCCTCACCCGGTGACAGAATCTGCTACGACAGTCTGTATTCTTCACTGTATTCTTCAGCCTGGATTCCTCAGTTTTAGTGACTTATTGTGTGTTTGTTTGTGTTTCTGCACCTCTTTCCCACTTTTAGCGTGTAGCGGTAAAATGTGATTAGACATCTGGATTCTGGGTAAAAAAATACTCATCTCAGAGAAAATCACGGCATATTAGAAGAAATAAAATAAAATAAATGTACAAACTGAGCTTAGACTGAGAGAATAACTGAGGTGTTGTCATCAAGAAGAGAAGTAATGTAAAGAGCACCACTGGTTAAGCTCACATGATGTTTGAAGTCTCATGTCTTTGTCTACTTTTCCAGAGTCATACCTTCAGTCGTTTTCAAGCTGCACCTTTTGTTTCACAACTTCAACACCTCCTTATTTCCCGCTTAGCTTGGTTCCTCACCGTGTTGTTGTTTCTCCTGTCATCAGTGTCATGTTGTCTGCAGCAGTTTAAGTCAGCCGCTCTGCTGCTCTTTCATCCCTTCAACACAGTTGTTCTTTGGGAAAGGCGGCTCTCTGTGGTGTCTCTGCTTTTGCCAGAGGCGACACAGAAGTCTGTTTAACTGCTGGCTGAAGGAAAATTTAGTATCGGCAGAAATTAAATGCCAAGAAACCCCCCAAAATATAAACATATATGGAACCAGAGGCGCTGCAGTGAATGTGAACACAATGTTTTCCTACTTTGGGATTTTCCATTATTCACTGATAAATTAAAAGATTGCTGAGGTTTTGAAGCCTGATCAAAAGCTGTGCGCTATCTTGGTTTAGCAAATAGACTGGATCTATCCAAGGGCAGCAAATTCTGGTAGAACAAAATAAATTTAAAAAAAAACCATAAAATAGGTAATTTTGTTAAAACTGAGCTGTCTGCGATATTTCTAAACAAGGTTCACATTTAATGACGTTATAATTGATGGAACCATAAATTCTGCCTTTAGCAGAAAGATTTAAACCAATTCTATAAAGAAGAGATGGACAAAATTCCTCAGACGTGAGAGACTCTTCACCACAAATGCATGATTGCCGTCTTTGCTACCAAAAGAGAAAAAGCCAATTATTAACCTTAAAGAGCAAGTTCACAGAGAAACCTTTTTTTACTTGTTATTATTGAAATCCAACTGGTTTCACATGCAGGCTGAACGTGAAAATAGTATGGTCTCATTTCCTACATTAGAAACGCTCGGGTCAGAAAAGTCACTCAGATCTACGTCACACTGTAAACTCGGATTCATGGACCCACCTTGGCTTGCAACCGCAGAAAGCTGTGTCGATTTAGCATCCAGGAGAGAGCAGAGCATGTCTCTGCTATTACATGCTAACTTATAGCATTTTTAACTCCACAACATGGTGGAACACATTCAAGCTTGGGTTATTTGTGGAGATAAAACGTCAACGTTGCATTTAAAAAAGTGTGAACGAAGGCAGCAGAAGAGTTGCATTGCAGTTAGCCAATTAGACATGAGATGTACGCATCACTTCACGAACATTAAAGGAACACTTGGCAGTTTTGGCTTACTTTTAGCACCCCCTAGTGTTCGTTATTGAAACCAAAAGTGAAACTTATCTCCTTGCTGTGCGTTCCTCTTTCTAACACCTTAAAAGGACACTAGTCAGTTTTGGCTTGTTTTTAGCACCCCCTAGTGTTCGTTGGCAAAACTGAAAGTAAAACTTATCTCCTCACTGTGCGTTCCTCTTTTTAACACCTTAATCTAATTGCTGAAATGTCTCCTCAGACTTTATTAGTTTCTTAGGGAGCGGTTCATCACTAAATCAAACAAATCAGCTGTGTTCATGATCTAAAACATGCAGGAAACGTGCTGGAGCCAGACTGCAGATCCAGGAAGGTCAAGCTCAAAATTTTCTAAGTCCCAACAGACCGGACCTGCAACTATGAAGTTGCAAGTGGACTATTCTGGCCACAGGGGGCGATAGGGGCTGGGTGGCCTTTCATTAACCCTGTGTAAAGGGTCATTTTAGCACATACTGGCTTAAGAAAATGATTTAAAAATATTTAAAAGTTGCAAAGTGTCCCTTTAACACCTTAATCTAACTGCTGAAATGTCTCCTCAGCCTTCTTTAGTGTCTACAGGACTAAATCAAACAAATCAGATGTGTTCATGATCTAAAACATGCAGGAACCAGACTGCAGCACCAGGCATGTCAGCTCCTTTTTCTAAGTCCAGCAGGGAGCAGACCGCCACTCTGAAGTTGCAAGTGTGGTATTCTGGCCACAGAGGGTGGTGGGGTCTGAGTGACATTTCATTAACCCTGTAAAGCAGCGATGGGCAACTCCGGTCCTCAAGGGCCGCTATCCAGCATGTTTTTAGTTTTTTTTTCCCTGCTACAACACACCTGACTTTAATCAGCAGCTGATTAACAGGCTTCTGCAGAGCTTGGTGAGCTGCTGAGCAGGTGAATCAAGTGTGCTGGAACAGGGAAACAACTAAAACATGCTGGATAGCGGCCCTCGAGGACCAGAGTTTAGCACATACTGGCTCAAGGACATGATTTAAAAATATGAAAATTTGCATAGTATTTTTTTTTTACACAGAAAATGACTCACAAGGCATTCATTCATACTAGAGACCAGATCACATTCATTCATCATCAAGTGTATGCTTGTTTGAATAGTTTTCCTCATAATTTGAAAGCTGCATTATTTCTCAGGTTATCTTCGTCTGATGATTAAATTTGTGGAAAAATTGTGAAAAAACAAAAAGAAAATTAAAACAGGAAATTTGTGAGGAGGTAACACTTCTTTACAGCACTGTGCACATCAGGGATTAAACCAAACCAGTCTGACCCCCAACAGATTCCTCACTGTTGGAACACAGTTCATTCTAAAAACAAGAGACCGGTCCAGATTTATTAATATTCTAATCCTCCTCTGAGTCACAGGTCCTCTTCATTTATTTATCATGGTGACCTGAATAGGTTTAGCCCAATGAAAATGCACACTAATCCCTTGTTTGAGCTGCTATCTAAGCTTCTGTAAAGCAGATTTATTGTTAAATTTCAGTGATAAACAACTTGTTTTAAGCAACAGTGTGTGTGTTTCAGACTGTTTGAAGGGCTACTACAAGAGGGCAAAGGCTCACGCTGCTGTATGGAATGAAAAAGAGGCTCGGAGAGACTTCAACATGGTGGCCCAGCTGGACATCTCCCTGTCCTCGCTGGTTTGCCGAGAGCTGAAGGACCTGTCGGAGCGCATGAAAGAGAAATACTGGGAGGAGAAGGAGCAGTACTGGAACAAGCTGGAGACAGTGGAGAGTAAGAGCACAGAAGAGGAGGAAAAGGACTTCAATGAGGAAGAGGAAAAAGGAGGAGAGGAGAAAGGCAAGCGAGAAGACCTTGAAGCTGCGACTCAAGTGGCAGAAGAATCGAGTCCTCTGAAAGGTTCTGAAGCTGGTGAGGAAGAGAATAAGGTTGCACCATCTGAGGGAGACGAGGAGGAAGCAAGCTGCTCTGCCATCAAACCAGGTGCTTGTGACAAAACCGACGAGAAGGACTGGCAGCAGATGTTACGGCTGGTCATGCTGCTGCAGAATGAAGGGAACTTTCTCATTAAAGAAAAACACTTTCAAGAAGCTTCTGTCAAGTTCAAGGAGGCTTTAGCATATGTGGACGTCCTACAAAATAAGGTAGGAAAGTTGCAAAAACCTTTTAAAACTAACTGTACTGATCTGAAAGTGATCCCTATTTTTATATTCTATTCAGAGAAGTGAAACTCTGCAAAACAAAAAATAGTTTAAAGGATTGTGACTCTGTATTCATCATGTGTCACAACTTTTCTTCTCCTTAAAAGAAACAGCAACACTGTAGCCTCACTGGCAAAATGAAGAGCAGAGAAGATATGCTAAAAATAACAGCTCTCCTCTGAGATGTCACTGTCACAGCTCTTGCTTCTGCACCTCAGTGTCTCCACATTTCACATGAAACTAATCCTCTTGTCTTCACCACCTTCAACCTTTTCCTTACATTTCTCTGAATCATCATCGACACAATGTCTTTTTCGTAATTTCTCTCAACCTTTTACTCGTTTGTTCACACTCTGTTGTTTGGGTTTCATCTTCTACAAATCCTCCCCTCCATAAATCACCTCAACCCTCCTCGCCCACTCTGTTCTCTCAGCAGGTGGACCAAAAGGGCGAGGACTGGGAGTCTCTGGAGAAAGTGCGTCTTCCCCTCACTCTCAACCTCAGCCAGTGCATGCTGGAGCTGCAACAGTACCAGGAAGTGGTGGAGCTCAACAACAGGCTGCTGAAGAGGCATAAAGGTAGCGTTTGCTGGGGTGAAAAACAGACCGTTGTACTCGAGAGGACAGAGGAAACAAAAATCTTATTTGATACAGAAATAGCAACCCAAGGTGTACTCTTTATTCTTTTTTTTTGGTGTTCATAGCATCATTTTAAAGCCCCAAACAAAAACCCGGTGTGATGCTCAGGCCCTCTGCTTTCTCTCCAGCATCCCTTTATCTCTTTGTTTACTGAGTAAAGACAAAACCAAACACTCAAAACCACTTTTCTGTGTCTCTTCGTGTTCTGCCAACACCCACCCATGGACATCTCAGTCAAAACGGAATAGTTTTGCCTTTTCTAAGATGAATTATTTATAGAAACGGGTGTAAAATAGCTGTTTACTCCTCTCCAGCATTCCTTAGAAGGTTTCCGTCACCTGCCTCACCCCTGGTCTACAATTTACATACTTCAGCTCACTCAGGAAATTTATTTTGCTGCTTTCTGGGTTTATTATTGCAAACCTGCCAGTCTAGTTGACCTTTCTATTTTCTCCTTTCTTTACATGTAAACATTAAGTTCATTTTCTCTCCTTCATTCTTGTTTCTCATGCTCCAAAGGCAACGTTAAGGCGGTGTACCAGAGGGCACGCGCACACGCCGCGCTGTGCAACGAGGATGAAGCTCGGAGAGATTTTGGCCAAGTGGAGAAATTGGACCCAAAGTTCAAGCCCTTTGTTCTGCAGGAGCTGAAAAAGCTGGGTCAAAACATCCGCACCATGCACGCCCGCCAGAACAAGACTTACTGGGACACATCGAGGGAGAAGTGGGGCCCCGGAGGAAGCAAGACCAAGAGTGCAGCAGCAAAGAAGAATATTAGATCTGCTCAAAAAGCACAGAAAGAAAACACAGATGTGGATGAGAAGACCGGGAGCAGTAAGGTTGAAGAGAAGGAAAGCCCAGAGGAACACCGCCCTGCTCAGACACAAGCAGTAGATAACCCAGTTGATGAAAAAAACTCAGATTCAAAAGCAGAGCAGAGCAATAAAGAGCCAGAGCGTGCGACGGAGAGGGAAGATGATGAGAACACAGAACGGGTCGCGACTCCTGAAGCTGAGCCAGGTGTACCTGATAACCACAAAGCACATAAAGATAGTGAATCTGCGGCCACCAGCTCTGATAATGTAGTGAGAAAGAGATCAGCACAAGATAAGGGCAAGAAGAAGGTCAAGGGCCAAACAAGTGGTGCACCAAATCCAAGCAGCACAAACTCTGGGACCAAAGGCGCCAGATCTAAGAAAGGAAAAGGAAAAGGAGGCTCCATCAAACAAGAGCGGCGTGTTGACACGACGCTGAGTCAAAAGCCAGAAACGTAGGTGAAGACAGACACAAACAGATCTATAAGTGAGAAGTAAGACAAACATAAACAAAAACAAACTATAAGCTTGTATTTGGCCTCATTCTGAGTCCTTTTATGATTCGGTTCTCAAAGGACTTATCGCATAGACACAAAAGAGAAACAGGAAGTTTGCCAAATACAAAGTTTTATTTCTGTACACAAAGAGTAGAAAGCAGCCAGTAACCCACTTGTTATTACAGTAAAAAGCAGTTCCTCAGAAAACTTCTTGTATAGATTAAAAACTCCAGAGAACAGATGGTGAGGAGTGTGGGAGTTCTGGGCTATAACAGAAAATCAAAACCATTAAACAATAAACATTTAGGTGATTAATGAGGTATATTAATGGTGAGTTTAAAGGAAAAAAAGAGAGAGAAACCATAGTTCACCTGCAAGGAGCGAGTGTGTGTATAAACGTGTGTGTGTGTAGGAAACACCTTGTTTGAGGTTAGGCAATTTGTTAAGCTGCGTTCGTGTGTGTGTGTGTGTGTGTGTGTGTGTGTGTGTGTGTGTATAAAGTTCCTACAGCAGGATGAGGGTTTGTTTTTTATGGATCAGACCTCAGATGATGACAGATGTGTGATTCTGTGTGAATCACCATCAGCCTGATTGTGAATGATAACGTAGCTCCGACATAAAACCGTTTCATGTGTTTGTGTCATTCTGCTTCCTCTAAATCATTTAAAAATAAACACGACGATAGCTGACGCATGGGAAATGCCTCTGCTTCTTTTTCACAATTTGTCACTGCTACATCTTTTGTGTGTACTCGTGAGAGCATGGAGACGATGTGCGTGATGGGTAATCATTGTTTAATGAGATGTGTAAATACCCAGAGATAAATGACTAGGAACAAACACACTGCTTGCTATTGCTCTCTCTCTCTCTCTCTCTCTCTCCCCCTCTCTACTTCTCTCTCTCTCCCTCTCTCTCTCTCTCTCTCTCTCTCTCTCCCTCTCTCTCTCTCTCTCTCCAGAGATGAGCCTCTGCTCATTGTTCTCACTTGTGAATGCTCTGAAAAGATAGATTCTTGAGCTGTTGCTGATGCACCCCCCCCCCCCCCCCCCCCCCACTAACAATAATAATAATGATTATCATCAGCAGCTAAATAGCAGCAGGCTTCGGTGGAGATGCAAGAGGAAAAATGGAGGGTTGTGTTTCGGAAGCAAGTTGCGCTCTCTCGCTTCCCTTAAGGCTATTAGCATTTGTAATATGAACGGCACATCGCCCATCCATCTCACAAACCTGTGGAACTGTGTCCCTGGGGACAGTTCCCTAGCAACAGCATCACAACTAACAGGCAGCAAAGTGCTGAGGAGGATGGTGTCAAATGTGAGTGCTGTGAGCCTGCTGTGGGAGCCTGTAATGAATGCAGCGCACGGGTTTCTAAACTCATGTTTGTGAGGTCAGGGTGCCTTCTACTCTGGGTTCAGGATGAATTTCTCAGGCTGCATGTCTCCTTCTCCTCTTGAAGAATTAGAGCTTCATTGTTTTAGGTAAAGTCTGGTCCTGCATATAACTGTTTTTGCTGTGGCAGAAACATCAAAGAGGTTCTCTCCCACCAGCCCTCAAGCTAAAAACTAAAAACTCAATGAGTATTTTTTTTTGTTTTATTTTTTTCTACTTTCCTTTCATGTCTTTCAGATCTTTATTCCCTCCGAGCATGCCCAGCATCACGGGTTCACTCATAAGAGCTCTGTTTAACCGGTTTCAACCCATGGATGTTCAACTTTTCTGTGATCCTCACTTCACTTCTCCTGTTCCATCACGTTCAATAAACCACAGACCCACTGACAAACACACACAAACATCTGATGCAACCTCCTTCTCTCTGTGTATACACGTATAAAAACAAAGTCTGGGAAAACTAACTAATCTCATATGGGTCCAGTTCAGTTTTAAGGCATTAATTGTGCTACATTAATAACAACATGCAACCTTGAGAAACAAATCCTGTCCAAACACACATCCTTTTCTAAATTTAACTGTATTATCAAAGAAAATGATAAATGCAGGGTCCAGAGAGGCTTTTAAAGGCCAAGTTCACTGAGAAACCGTTTGTTATTTTTGAAATATGATCGGTCACTCTGAGATTCATATGCAGGCTGAACGAGAAAATAGTCTTCTACCCCTAATTCCTACATTAGCCACCGATAGAAAATAGACGGGGAGATGATTGGATTAGAAAATCCAGTCAGATCTGCGTCACACACATTAGCATTCATGGACTCACCCATCTTGGCTCACGACGGGGAAGGCTGTTGTTGGTTTAGCGTCCAGAAAACAGCACAGAACATCTCGGCTAGTAGAAGCTAACCGTTAGCATTAGCAACTCTACCACATGGCAGAACTCCTCCAGGCTTGTGTTATTTGTGGAGATAAAACATCAACGTTGCAAAGCAAACGGAGTCAGTTGTAGAGTCACAGTTCTGTTAGCCAATCAGAGAAGAGATGTCCAAATATCAGGAAATAAGACTCCAGATCCTGCCGTGTTCCGCTCCCCTCTCCTCTGGCTAACTTCTAGCTCCTCAAACAGGAGCGCCAGAGCTTTTTCCCACAGAGATTGACTCACAAAGCATTCATTTATACTAGAGACCAATGCAAATGTGTATAAAAAACGAGTGAACTTGGTCTTTAAAATCTACATGAAATGAGGTGATTATTATGGATAATGTCAATGTTGGGCAGCCTCATGTCTCTGTGCCTTTTAAACCCCCTGGGGTGTTTGGAATGGGCCTTGCACAGAGAGGAGATTCAGCCTGAAGCTCCTTCTGTCAATTTCTCCTCAAACAGCAGGAGAACAATAAGATCCCAGGGAGGAGCCCTGCATGCTGTTATTTATCAGCATACGTTTCTTCAACAAGACACACTTCCACTCACAATACAAATTGGCTCAAACCCAACGACTTCAAATGAGAAAATAAGCGAATCTCCAGGTTTATGAAAGTGTAAGTGGGGTGGATGCTTTTGCGACGCAGTGCAGCACATTACTGATCATGCGGGGAGTCTTTGTGTGTTTGTGTGCATGATGAAGGAAGCGTGGATTGTAAAGAGAGTGTATGCATAGCAGCATAAATGTGTGTGTTTGTTTGCATGTGAAGGGAAGCGATGAGAGCGACAAGTGGTTTGAGAAGCGGAACACAGCGTGTGCAAACAGAGGCGCTGTGCTAGCGGGCACTTTGGCTGTTTTAAATAAATCATGGATTGAACTTATGATGCATCATTCTCACAATATAAATAAGCTCTTTTGGGTGCACTCATCTCCAATTTAAAACGCCCGTCTGAAGACTCAAAAATAGCAACCAAGGTAACAAGGAGAAACAAAACACAGACAGTAAAAAATACAGGCTTTTTGACACAACTAGTGACTCCCCTTCGATTCAAATTTGCATTTTTCAAGTTCTTAATTTGTAATTTGTGCTCTGAACTGATATAAAGCTTCACACCTCAGAATGACTACACAGATACTGGTAAGCACAGTGTCTTGGCTGGGCTTGTTTCTTCACTTTAGTCTCTGACCTTCTGCTAACAATAGTTTCCCTTTAACTCCATAAACATGGTGTCACTGGACTAGTGAAGCACAGCCTGGCCAAAAGGGCATCAGTGTGAGCCTTTAGCGGTTTGCATGAGAAAGGCTTTTAGTGCAGAGTTCCGGAGGAGGGTTAGTTCTCGGTTTTGTAGCTGCTGCTGCTGCGGTGGTCACGGGGGTCTGGCGTGTTGCTGCCTGACCTCAGCTGAATCAAGCTCCTCCCTCAGCTATCAGGCAACCTTTCAGGCCGTCATTTTTCTCCTCGAGTCCCACTCAGGGTCAGATGTGTGAGGTGGTCCCTAAAATTAGGGAACAAAAGACAAAAGTTTAAAAACACATAGAATACATGTTTGTGGCTACATTTAAATGAGACATTTTTTCTTGAGTTATAGTTCTATGGTCGATATAAAACATGTTCATGAAGTTCTTTGCATAAAATCCCTCTCACATAACAGAAATTCAGCAGTTTTATTCTTGACATTTTCAGTACCTTCCAGAATGAGCCGTTTCAGGCCTCTTGTCGCTTTAAGAAAACAAGCTGGAGCTGGCCACGCCCACCCACCCCCACTCAGGCTGCTATAAGCTGAGATGCTCCAATATATATGAGGGGCTCAGAGTAGAGCTGCTGCTCCTTCAGTCTGAAGAAGAGATAGGTGGTTCTATACAAATGTCCCCAATTGTGACATCACAAACGGGGACTTATTGAAACAACTTGTTTTAGGCACAAAATTCCTAAAACCAAACACTGACAGAAAACAGATGGTCATTGTTTTCACATCTGGAGTGTTTATGGAGGCAGTAGAGACCCACACGGCAGATCAATAGGATGCAAAATTTGAGTTTTGCAAAATGTCCCCTTTAAGAAGGATTTCATTTAGAAAATTAATTTTGTTGTTTGCAGTGGATTTCCCAGCAAATTGCATTTTAATTGCAATGGGAGAGTTTATCTGTGTCAGTGATGGTCTCAGACTCTCTGTGTCACTCTTATCCTCCTCCTCCTCTCTGCTATTTAATCTTCCTGTCCCTCCCCCCAAACTATCGACCTGCAGCAGTACATATTTGCTCTCCTCTCCATCTCTCAAAATCCCCCGGGCCATCGGGAAGAAAAAGCCTCTGAAGTTTGGTGAGATGGAGCAGCAGAGACCCGTGCAGATGCAATAAACTCACCCGGTTCTGAGGGGAAGACGTTTCTCAGTTGCTCGATGACCTCTTGGAGCTGCAGCACCGTATCCTGCTCATGCTCTAGATCGTCTCCTGACACAGACACAGAAACCTTTTCCTCATTATGAATGGAATAGGGTGTGTAGTAAGAGTGTGTGGTTGCTGCTTACCTGCTGCTTCTGTGTCAGTTGTCTCTCTGCTAGCTGGCTCCCCATGGCGACCCCCTCCAGACACAGGAGAAGACAGCGTGGAGAGTTCAGATCCGTTGGCCTCTGAATCATCTTTGGGCTGATTATTGAAGAAAAAAAAATGTTATCTATTCCAAATAACTGCCTAGGAGTTATTAGATGTAGAAGAGTGTTGCATTGTGGTGCTGAAAAGTTCTCCAATTGCATCCTTGAGCAAAATAAATTAAATTTACTCAAAAGTTGTAACACAAATAAAATTACCTAGATATTTTTGCTTTGACAGACAAATCAAAAGCAGGAAAAGCGCACTGAACAGAGCATCCCTACAGAAACATTGTGACAAATTTAGAGTAAAACTGTAGATCACAATCAAAGAGGATCTAATATGCAACAAAGCATTTTCTGTTTTTGTTTTGAGCAACACTGAAGCAATACTCAGGAGGTGAGTAATTTCAGAAGCTGCTCTGAGACAGATGTGTCTGCAGAGACAGAGTCATACATTTCAGATTATAGTTTCCACAGACTTTTATTTTCTGAAGAAATGAAGCAGTGGTGTTGTTCCATGGAGAAAATAACTCCAACAGCCTTTTTTGTGTGTTGCCGTTTCTGTTTTCGCAGGAATACAATGCGTACCTCATCTTTTCCTGAAAACTCTCTTTTCTATTCACTTTCAATTTCCAAGTCTAATTCCAAAAGAGGAAGCACACCGTCCTTTTGTGAATATCTCATCTTCATCACTCTGCTCTCTTTTTATTTGGTGACCCGAATGTGCAATTTAGTTACCCTAACTTTTAATAATTTACACCTTATATTGGTAACAGAATAAGCCAGCTGTCTCCTTGCTCTTTTGTTACACCTAGATTTCTGTCTACTGCACTCCTTTTTACTCCTATTCCCTCGTTTATATATCATGTTTCGCCTTTTTGTTCTTGTACGAATGCCTCTGGATTACTTTTATGCTCGGTCTATGGACTGTGATGCATACAAATAAAGGAAAGCGCTGAACTTATACTTTTCTCTCTTTGGCCTTTATTCAAACTTCTCTATAAGAAACTGGCAGGGAATGAATGTGATGCGGTGAAGCAGAGCCCTAAAACACAGCAGAGGCTGATGTTGAACATACTAATCACTACAGGGATTGATCTTGTGCCAGTCACTCAGTGTTTCTTCATACTAGAGCTCTAATGCTCCATTTACAAATATAAATAGCTCATGTGATCAATAGTGCCAAGATGTTTAAGGCTTAACATTGTGCAATTATGGCAGATAAACAGTCTAATGGATGCCAAAACACGGACTCTGTTGTATTCCCTGAATTCACTTTAATGAACTATCAACTGCTCTGATGAGAGCAACGCTTGCTGTTTTCAAAACAAAATACTCAAAAAAAAAGCTTTTAATGAAAGATAACTTTTTATTACCCGCTGCTGAGTGGCAGACAGTAATGAGTGATGTGAGCTCTTCTGTTTGCTCCAGTTAGGAGCCTCGCTGCAGAGTTCTGGACCAACTGAAGGCAATCAAGGGCTTTTTTGTTAAAACATGTGAAAAGTTACAATAATCTAGACAGGAGGAGATAAAGGCATGGAGAACCATTTCAAGTTCATGTTTTGACACCAACCTTTGCAGTTTGGAGATATTTCTCAAATGATAAAAACAGTTCCGGACCAGTGTTTTTGAGTGGCCTTCAAGAGACATTGATTGGTCAAAAACACCCAAACTCCTGAAGTTTGACTTGACGGCAGAAGCTAAATGACCAAGTTGTTGACTAATCAGAGGAGCCATGCTTTCAGGGGCAATGATCAGACATTCAAGGAAGGAAGTTATCTTCTAGCCAGCTAGTGATCACTGATAGACACTCTAGTAGTTCAGCCAGTTTATAGAACTCAGAATCCTTAAAGGAGCAGTACAGCTGAATGTCATCTGCATATAGGTGATAGGAGACATCATGAAAAGCATCAATTATCTGTCCAAGAGGGTGTATTTATAATAAAAACAGCAGTGGACCTAAAACAGAGCCTTGGGGTACCCCACAGAACAGGTTGGTGGAATCTGACATGATTTGGTTTATACAGACACTGAAACTTCTGTTAGAAAGACTGAACCAGTCTAGAACAGTTCCAGAGATTCCCAACGAGTCATGAAGTCTGTTAATTAAGGTGCTGTGATCAACAGTGTCAAAAGCTGCAGAAAGATCTGACAATACTAAGACTGTAAATTCCCCGTTGTCTGCAGCCATCATGATGTCAATAGAAACTTCAAGCAAAGCTGTTTCTGTTGAGTGATTTTTACAAAAACCAGATTGGAATTTATCAAAGCTGTTGTGAAGTTCCAGAAAAGTAATCAGTTGATCGGCCACAACTTTTTCTAGAATTTGTTTAGAAATGGGTCTGTAATTATTAGGCTGAGAGGAGTCCAAACTGGGTTTTTAAGGATCGGTTCAACAACAGCATGTTTGAAAACAGAAGGCACAGAGCCAGATTGGAGAGATAAATTAATAAAATCCACAATGCATGGGCCAATTTGGTCAAAGCCTTAATAAACATAAGTCTTTCTCATTGCATCACAGGATTGGGTGGCAAGAAACAGAGTATTTTGTAACCCTACTTTGATGATCTAGCATTCAAAAATAGTAAAAGGGCCACTTTTCATCAAATTACAGACATGGAGAGCCTTATTATAAAGTGGTAGCCCAATTATATAATTAAATGTTTACATTTATTGCCTTGTTTAGTTGGTCAGATATCTTAAAACAAGTGCTGTACGTAAACTTGCAGAACAATGATGGGAAAAATAAATAAATGTTTATTTAATCGTTGATATTGATGGACTGATGTTGCAGTCTGTTTTGGCAAATTCCATAAAACAATGAATGATATTTTTGTATTTTTCTACCAAAATATAATTAAATATCACGTGCTAAAATAATTAAACCTTGAGACTTTTGATCAATGTACCAAAGTATTAATTATATCTACAGATCAAATCCAAGAGCATTGCATGTGTATTAATTATGTTCCCAGTAATTTAATTAAAAGAGAAATTACTGATATGTTTGTAAATAGAGCAGCTCTTTTTAAAATTCCTCTAGAATAAAATATCCTTTTGTCAAAAATAATTAAAAAATAAAAACAATTAATAAAAAAACTTCTTGTTCTTTTTGTTTGAAAGTTAGATCAGAAGTAAGAAAAAAATAACACTAGACTAAACATTTATTACAATTTTCAGAGCAAATGAATCATGGATGTGGACAGAGAAGCTTATCTCTGCTGTACCTGTAGCAGCAGCTCCCTGAGCCTGCGCAGCTGGGACTCCAGCTGTTTGTTGTGGTCCTCTAGGATCTGCATGCGGGTCTCCAGCCGGGTTTTGTGTTGACGGAGGACTCGCGCCTCAGCCAGGAGCTCCTCATCCTGCGCCCCTCCTGCTGTGGGTGACCCCGGCTCTCCGGCCTCCATCAGCATGGGCACTGACGCCGCCTCCTCGTGTTTCCACTTGAGCCTCCTGTATTCGCTTTGGAGCACCCTGAGGTCCCGTCGTGGAGGGCAGATGAACAAAATCAGGTCACTGATGCAAAACATCCACACAACTAGAGGTATTTATCCAGCTCAACCTGACACAATAAACATAAAATCACACCCTGCACACTGATTTCTTAGTCTGCTACTAACTGAAAGCAAGTAGAGTTGTGGGGGGAAAAAAACACAATTTGAAGAATAATGTGAAATGATTTTGCTTCCAAACCGCAGCAGCTGGTTTCCTGGGTCCACAGATGTGTTCAGTGTTGTTAAAAGAAAAGGTGATGCAACACAGATGCACCATCTAAAGTACTCACATGAAATTCTAAATCAGTCTGAGTTAAAAACAAAACATAAATATATAGAACATTTTGGCTGAAAAATCCTTAATTTTCCTAAACATTTGAATAAAAATGTTTCAGAAAATCAAATTTATTTCTGCAAAAAATTTAAAAAATATAAAATTAGTTCAGACTGGATCTTTATTTAGGAGGAATTGCTCCAAAAATCAAGAGCTAGTTTATAAAGCTCAACGTGACAGGCTCAAAAAAGATTTTTCTGAGTGTGTTTTGTTTTTAATCAGATTTATTGTTCAGGTAGAAGCCACATGAACACATAACAGGACAAAAATTAAACAAGGTTAAGCTTCCATCACCCCAAAGGCACAAGAGTGTGTGTGGCAGCGTTCTCCTGTGGGGTTGGAAAAGGTCACTGACAAAAATGGGCCGAGAAAATTATTCATATGAATCATTCACATAAAGGATGCCTCTGGTGACAAATTAAGGGATAGAGGAGAAAATGAATTAGCTTCATTTATGAAAAATGCCTGAACCTGAAGGAAATAAATTCAAATTAAAACATTCATATCTTGTGTTTCAGACATGCTTTTTGTCAGTCCATAATGAGCTTCTTTCCCCTCCCTCCCTCCCTCGACTGTTGGGCACAAGCTGTCAAACCGAAGCAAGATTTACAAGCAGTTTCATGTTATCACAGTATTTTACACACTTAGCTGTCAGCTATGAATTCAGAGAGTGTTTCTTATTTTCCTGAGGCTGTTCAAAAGGATGCAGAGCTTGAGAGTGTTTACTCTCAGCAGGAGATGTTTCAAATGGCAGGCACACTGAAAATAGTGCAAAAGCTCCAGATAAACACCTACATGTTTGTGTGAGTGTGCTGTATGGATCACTTCCTAAAGTTAATGCATATTTTTTTATCTAACCTTCTATCAATTGTACAAAAAACAAACAAAAAAACATGCAGCTGCTTAAGATTTTTGAGTTTGATATGATCCTTTTTTTCTCACCTTATCACAACTCAAGTGTGGTGCAAGATATGTTTGTTGTTTTGCAAGAAAACAAAGGTTTGAGTTCTCACTGGTAAACAGAATTTACATTTCTGAATACAAACCTGTTCTCGTTCTCCAGGCGGGCCAGGGTGCACTGGAGCTGCTCCTTGTCCTGATGCTCTAGGTGGGCCAGCATCATGTGCTGCCCGCAGGGTGAATCGTGGTCCAGGGCTGGGCTGGAGTGACGCAGGAGGTACTGATCTTCATCCCTGAGTCCCCCACACAGGAGACAACACACTGAGCCCCCAGCACAGCACACAGCCACCAGCAGCACAAAGCAGAGCCAACGGCACGGCAGAGCAAAGCCAAGGCTAGGCAAGCGGGACGAGGACGGGCTCCACAAAACGACACAATCAAACAAAACAGGACACAGCAGGACAGGATCGTGTCACGCGGAGCCAGGTTCACAGTCCAAACACTAAATACCCTACTCTACTGAACAAACTCAGCTCAACAGACCATTAAACCGCCAGTGTTTGATAAAAACCGAGGATGCACCTTAAGCTATGCTGTAATAAACAGCCAAAAATAGTAAAAACATCACCCTGATATTAGGATAAAACACGGATCTATAATAGGAGACCTCAGGCTGCTAAACCATAAACAGATCTGGAATTGTCTGGTGATCATTCTATTAGAAAGATGGTTATTGTCTAGCTCACGTGTAGTAGTAATGCTTTTGCCTGCACTGGAAAACATATAAAAAGTTATAGGGCTTTGAATTTCAATACCAGATTTTACACCTCATGGATGTTTATGGGTGCAGGAACAAAACACTCCAGGTGCAGCTTTATTCACATAATGAAAGATCTATTAAAGGAGTTTTCTCACTTTTTCCACCTTAATGCAACATGTGATTCACAGCCAGTGACTGTATAAATGATCACAACGCGTTCTACCATCAAAGGTTGAATTTAGTAACATATAGTATGTTGGCTCATCGTTTGATTTGAATACATATTTAATTTAAGACAAGTCCATGTCTTCAGGCTGCAGCAGCATAACAAAGTTTCTGTTAAGTGAGAGGAGGAGGTTATGATCTCATGAATGAATAAAGGATTATCTAAAGAATAATAAATTCTATAAGCTGCTAAACTAAAACTAAAGACAGCTTAAATATCAGAGAAACTAACAGATTAAATCTGTGAGCTGACTTTAAACATTAATATTATTTATTGAAATGGGTAAATAGGTTAAAGGAACATCTTCTGGAAGTGTCTGTGGGTGTTTTGAGTTGCAGTGCTTTGCTCTCATCTTTTCTGAGTTATAAATATAATAAAATAAAGATAAAACTAATTTCTGAGTAAAAAATGTGAGAAATGTGAGACAATTTTAGGAGTTTGTGACTAAATAAAAATGATTCAGACAGGTTTAGAAAGAAGGAAAGTGGAATTCTTTCATTTGTGTTGCTTTTCTTCTCATTTCAAACAAATTACATAAAGTCAAATTATTACTGAATGTCTCTGGGCTGTTCACACCGTAAAACTCAATGATTATCCCAGACTTAAAGTACTGTATAGAAATCTGGGGATACACATGTGGAACTTAAACACAATCTTTGTTAATTTTACAAAAAAGCAGCTTTGAGAATCATTAATGACAGTCGCTATAAAGATCCCTCGAACCCAGTATATATAACAAACATAAAGTCCTGAAATGTTATGATTCAGTTCATTTGAAAATATTGCAAACAATGTACAGCACTAATAAAAAAATACCTGTCCAGAGGAATAAAAACAAAGATCCAGGTTAGAAATCTTGGTGTCATAATTGACTCAGGCCTGAGCTTCATTGGTCACATTAAGGCTATAACTAGATCATCTTCATCAAATAGCAAGACTCAGAGGTCTCATGTCCAGACCAGATCTAGAGAAACTCATTCATGTGTTCATCTCCAGCAGGCTACTGCAATGATCTTCTGTCTGGTCTTCCCAAAAAAGCTGTGAAACAACTGCAGCTTATTCAAAATGCTGCTGCTAGAGTCTCAACAAGAACCAAGAGACCCGAGCACATCACTCCTGTTCTTAAATCTCTACACTGGTTACCAGTAAACTACAGAATCCACTTCAAAGTGCTTCTACTAGTTTATAAATCACTCAATGGCATGGGGCCAAAATACACATTAGATCTCCAGCAGGGCTCTGAGATCTTTAAGAAGTAGTCAGCTGGTAGAACCTCGGGTCAGAACCAAACAGGGTGAAGCTGCTTTTAGCTACTATGCTGCACACAGATGGACTCATCTTCCTCATGACCTCTAATGTTCCCCAACTCTAGTAACTTTTAAATCACAATTGAAAACTTTCATGTAGTCATCAGCCTTTGAATGAATGTCTCTTATGTAGCACCTTCTGCACTGTAACTGCTCACCCTTTAACTTTGCCTTTTTATCTTATTCTTACATCTAATTTTGTGTATTTTTAAATTTGATTTCATAATCTGCTGTTTTATGTTGTCACATTGATTTTAATGTTTTATGTTCTTGCACCTGGAAAGCACATTAAATTGCTTCTGTTATTAAATGTGCTATACAAATAAAGCTGCCTTGACTTTCTAGCAAAAGAGTAAGTCATTGTAATGTGAAAGGAACTGAAGTCTTTATAAAACCTAAATTTAGAACCAAAATGAAGGAACTGATGATAATATGGTGTAAAATTATAGAATACCCTAAACAAGGAAAAAAGTGTATTAATTATGAAAGCGTAATTTAAGATAGTTTGAACATCAGATCAGTGATAAAAATGAATCCGTGTTTACGTTTTAAACTATGGGGATGTCCCCAGATCCAGTCTCCTCAGGGCCTTTGTTGATCAGAGGTTTCCATCATATTGTTGAAGGTGTTAAAGTGAGACTCAAAGCTGGGATGTACATTTTCTGTTTAAAGTTCTTCCTTTCACTCATTTTAAAACCATCTTTGAAGAGAACCTGCACCATTAAAAATGAAACTGCAAATGAATGAAGACATATTAAGACACTCAGTTCTGAGAAGAGTTTGCACAAATAATGCAATTTGTTTGTAATTATACGCCCCATATGACTCATCCACTTAAAAAGCTTTTATCAAAGGTGTCATAAGCACCAATTTAGAGTGATTTCAACTGAATATCCTCACATTTTTCTGCATTCTTCTGTCTCTGGATGCAGCCGAGTGAGATTTCAGCTTTAGTTTTTCCCACTGACACGTTTTCACGTGCAATGAAACCTTTGTAATCCGTACATGAAGGATTATCCGCAGATTAATTTTGCAATGATCAGTGTAGCGGGGGAAAAAACCGACGCTGTAACTAAACAGACGGATGTTTGTGCGATAGTTAAAACAATTTTTAGAGCAAAATTCAAAACAAGCTACAGTATTTTGGGATCATTTTGACAATTCAGTGAGTGAGAGCTTCAATTATTTCCAGGTCTGTTACCTGTCAATCAGCCTGGTGAACTCAGAGCGATGCACAAAGGAGGAGGTTGAGGGGTGTACATGCAGACAGCATGGTTCAGGACAGAAAACAGTGTGACAGAAACCAAAACAGCAGCTGGAGGCACGGATAGCTCAGCGGCATGCAGGAGAGAAAGAATGGAGGCAACAGAGACTGAGAGACATAAAGAGACAAGTTTGAAGACGACAAACAAGACCACAAGAACAGAAAGCTATGCTGTTTCTCATACTGAGTGGAACGCCATGCATGCAAACACACTCTCGGGACTGTGATTCTACGTAGACGAACTTGCAAATGCCTCGAGACACTGTTTTGTGACATCGCTCCATCAGCAGCAGATGAAATGCCTCGGTGAAAAAAAATAAATGTTTTGCGTCTAAGTTGTGTTACTGCCTAGAAACAGGTGTCAGTCTCAACCTGCTCCACACATAATGAACACAGGTCACCCAGTGAGACTGACACCTGGAGCCCTGAAGACCCAACAACTCAGAGCTGCTGCTGTCCACGCAGCCTCGACCCTAGGAAGACTCATCTGACAGCTCGACCAAACCAGACATCTTCTCACGTAGCACTAAACCTCTTTTTCTTCCTCGTCACTCTCAGCTCTTTCCAATGAGGAGTGACTGCCTCCTTCACATGAAAACATTCCTGTGGCCGCTGCACCCTCTCAGCCAGCTCCAGCAAACACAAATAAGCAGCAGCAGGCGAGTGGACGATGAAGGGGGCTGCTCTCTCTGGGTCATTCTCATTATGTGGCTGATTATTTATGTGATTACTCAATCGCTCACTAACAGTCCAGCATGCACGCGTGAGCCCGAGCGCACGCGTAAACACAGAAACAGTCCGTGTCTCGGGGGCCAAAAGCACACACAAACACACACACATAACTCAGGGGTTGTAATCAAGGGGTTGTTGTTGTGAAGGGGTGGCTGCATACTCACAGGCTTTCATCAGGAGATAAGCTATCCGTGAAGAAAGAGCAATTCTGGTTCTCCATTTCAGCCAATCTGTACACACACATAAATGAAAATGAAAGTATCAATAAACATCAACACAAAACAGAGAAACACACACAAGAGAGGAGGCTGAGTTTTAGAAAAGCCTTTGAATATTGTCACATGATAAGGATTAATGTTTCAACTAACGTATCATTACAGAAAATAAATTCAGCTACTTCTCTATAGAATGACACTTCTACACTTTTAATATTTGCAGCAAGCTTTCCAGAAACATCTGGCTAACAAGATTGCAGAGTGGCACATATTCTTTTAGCCTCAGACTGAATGCAATAAAAATAACCAGTAGGACAGGGGATAAAACTGTACTGAGCACTGTCTCGCAGCCTGCAGGCATTAAAGACCCTTTTAGAAATGTGCTTTTCAGAAATCTGAGCCTGTGATGAGGCAGAATCAGTCGCTGTGTGGTTTTTCAGAGCTAAGGACCCAGTTAAATGTCAAGGATAGCCCCAACCTGTACTGTGGGCTGTTTGGTTAGAAACAACAAACACACCGGGCCGTGTTTGGGAGAAAGGGTTTCATAAACTTTAATGAAAGAAATAACACAAACAAGTAAAAAAAGCAAAAACAAGAAAACGTTCTCAGTTTTTGTGTTTATTTTGTTATTGTGTGTATAAATGTGTGTGTGTACTTTGTATGTGGGGACAATTTTTCCCATTTAACCTGTAACATGGGGACATTTGGCTCGTCCCCTCAGTGAAAATAAAACTTGGTTTTAAAGGTATGATGACAAGTAACTTACTTAAGTGTAGGGTTAGGAATAGACCAGTAATGGTCAAGTTTGAGTTTATCTTTAACAGTGTACAGAAACATTATGAACCATCATGAGTCAGAGGTGCACCAGACAGCTAGTTTCCATCTGAAGTCCCTCAACAACAATAAATAAGCAAACAACAATAAAAGCATTTCTACAGCAATGACTCATGCATTCATCCCCCCACATCCGGCACTAGTCCTAGATCAACGTCAGTGCTGGCAGGTCAGTCCGTTCCACAACCATTTATTTAAATTCTCTAGTTAAATGGTGTAGCTGTCTATCACTTTTAATTTGGTTGGAAGATTATTCCATTCTTTGATTGCTTTGTACAAAAAAACTGTGTTTTGTGCATCGGAATACTACACTTACCCCCGGTGCAAAAGCATAATGCAGTCACTAAAATGAATGGAAGTCAACGACAGGTCCCCACAGATGCAGCAATTCAAATGTGTGTGTGTGTGTGTCCGAGATGTTCTGGATGGGCCAGACATGTCGACCTTTATTTGCTAAGGAGCCTAATTTATCATGACCCCACTTATAACATGTGAAATAATTGTTTGTTCGTTTGTTTGAAAGTTGTGTATAAAGGTTTTTTAAAAAGTAGCACAAACAGAGACCAGCATCCCAGCATGCGCCACGGTCGATTATGCAATGCTCCCAGTCTTAATTCGGCAGTTATTTGCACACTTGTGTACTACGCACTCGAAGCCTTGTTGTGCATGTGCACTTCACAGAAGACTGTAGGGTGCAGTGCCAGTATTGGGATTGGGTCAGAGAGGCAGCACTGCTGCTTTTCCTGCTGGGTTAAACAGGCAGCCTGTCAAGTAGTCTGAGCGCTGAGGCCTCCTAGTGACTGGGGGTGGTTCAGCATTCCAACATGAAAAAAGATGCTAAAAATAAAGGATTCTCCTGCCTTTTGCGTGGCCCCACCAAATGAGAAACACTGTTCTAGAACCGTTTTTACTTACACTGTATCTGTGCTGCAACATCAATTAACCAATCACTTATGTCACTGTACCGAAGCTCGACTATTACTGCTCACTTTTTAGTGGATTTGGATAAAAGCATCTGCAGAGTAACTAAATGGTAAAACAAACCAGTTAACTCTCAGAGGGTAAATTAGTTCTCTATCAGCTGAAGAGTTGGTGGTTGGAGCCGTGCATTATTTAGATTAGACGTCTGGCAACTTGCTGCCATTTACATATTTGAGCTCATGTGGAATTTTATGCTATCTGCTCCCAAGATCCCACGTCATGAGTAAGAAAAGCATTTTAACTGCAACATCAAAGCTCATGACATAACAGTATAAAACCCGATACATACACAGCTTACGCTTAAATCCCAACAAAACATTCAAAGAACATGCAGAATATTTCCTCTTAGATGCTGAAACTGCACATAGACCTACTGATCAATAAAATCTCCACCGAAACGTTCGGGTTTCTCCCTTAAGAATGATAATTAACCATCAAAGACAAGCAACCCCTTGATGAGAAGGCTCTACCAGCCTATATTTGTACATACACACACGAGCTGCTTAATAGAAGTCTTAAATCTTTGCAGCAGCATTCTGATGCACAAAGACACACTCTGCTGCATCATCTTTTAGAGTCGTCAGGGAAGAGAGCAGGACTGGTAAGTGATTTAGAGGCTGTCAGGAGCATCCCGACTACGTCCTATTTCTTTCAATTTTCCAATGTGACCATAACACTGAGAAATGTGGGATTTATCTGCGTCCTGTAACAGGAGACTGAGCCCGTGAACCTGACTGCTTGTAATTCAATCCACAACACCATTCATCAGAAAGGTTCCTAAAACCTCAAGGCTGAGTCAGGGACAAGAGCAAATGAGAAAGGAAAGGGCAGAAACTAATAGGACACAGTGGTGTGTGTGTGTGTGTGTGCGAGTGCACACACACACGCATGCACACACAGATTTGTGAATGAATGTAAATGGATGTGAAAGAAAATGAGAAACGGGAGAGAAAGCGAGGGTCGGTGAGGAGGAATCCTATCTGCGATCACATATTTTTTTTATTATCCTCCTCTCATCTATCCTCCATGAGATGTCAAAGCATCCGTGATGATGAAAGGACCAAAGTCCTGCATCAATGAAGAAGGAAGAGGAAGCTGAGAGACACAGATGTGAAAAAGAAAGCAGACACAAAGGCCATGTCTGAGTTTGACATGACTACAAATCTGACTTTTGTAACTTCACATATCAAACAGTAATATCTACTTGAAGAAGACAGGATTATCTTTCAAACACAATAAAAGACTCAGACATGATTTGAATTGTAATTGTCTTTAAGGAAATTATGAGAGACTTCATTTTTGGCCCAGAAAATATCTTTATCATGAAAAGGTTTCTTGTTAGGTGTCCAAAAACACTTAAAAGTCATAAATTCCAAGTACTTAGATTACATTATAAATGACTAACGCAATCTGCAATTTTTCACACAAAATAACACGTCCTCCACCGTGTAATCGCCAGAAAGCTTGACTATTTTTCTGAGCGGGAAGTTTCACGAAACTAAAAGCTGTTTCGTGTAAAGTAGAGCCTTTTGACACGTTCCATCGAGGTGTAATTTACAACTCACGGAGATGTTTTTCACCCCATAATTCAGAGTTACATGAATAAAACCTCCGTGTGAAAGCAGGCGTTTTAGTAACCAAGCTGCCAGTGAACAAAAACACAAGCGTGGGGACTAAATTCAATAATAAAAATAAAGAACCCTTCAGCAACTTTTATTTAGTTTTGCTTCAAAGAATGAACATATCATAAGATTTTAATAGCATATTAAAGGGATATTCCATCCAAAACTGAAATTTTGTCTGTTGATATATTTGCCAGAGTTAGATAAGTGGGAAAAAGCTATTTTTAACCAGCCCAGTCATGATCCAGGTGTACTCCTTTTGCTTTGGCTTAGCATAAAACACAGTAAGTGAATGGATTCAACTAGCATTGTGAGTAAAAATGTCCTTACAATCACTCAGTAGTGATCCCAATTCTGCTTAACCTAAATAATCACACTGACTGCAAGTGAAAATAATTAGTAACATAAAGCAATCACAGGCGCCATTTTAGACTTGGGACTACTTTATGACAAGCCACAGCTCTAAGGCCCAATTTCAATACTCGCACTGCGCCCTACACCCTTCTGTGAAGTGCACTTAGAGGAAGTGCGCAGTAAGGCTTCGAGTGCGTAGTACACAAGTGTGCAAATAATCGCCGAATTTGGACAGTGAGCATTGCGTCATCGACATGCTGGGATGCATGTAGCTGTTTGTACTTTTTAAAAAATCTTTATTAACAGCTTTCAAACAAACAAACAACTATTTGACAAAAATTAAATTAATTGCTGTCCACATTTATATCTTAGTCTAACACATTCAGAGCATGAATAAATGTCATTAATTGTCTTAAAGTGAATTTCTTTCACTTGAAAATACATATTTTCAGAAAAGGCACTTGAGTCATTGCTCCGCCTTCTTCTCAAAACTCCCACGCAGCAATGGATTGTGGGTAATTCCCTTGCCTGAAGTCCGCATTGCTGCAGACTTGGGCAAAGTACGGATTAAGGGTGCAAAATGGGCGTGGTCAACTTCTTTTCTAGCTACACTTACCAGTATTATGTTTTCAACCCTTTATTGGTAAACTGTTTAAAATATAAGGACTAATCTGTTTGCTTTTTACTTTCTACATTTAGCCAGTGTGAGTCCATGTGAGGTGAGTAGAGTAAATCAACTAAAATGCTGATTGGAAATGACCAAATTCAAAGATTTTTTTGAAAACACAAAATATTTTGCAGAAAATAATCAATAAAACTAAAATATAAATAAATTAAATCTGCTTCAGCTGGCTAAGTAAATGACTGCCGACACCACCGGGATGCAAACCTGTCCGAAACAGGTCAGTCAGACACTCTAACCACTGCACCACGGAAATCTGTTACAAATAAATTGTTGCCTAACACACATTTTGTTGGGGATGCCTTGCACCTTTCAGTAGAGGCTTACAGCTGTGCTTTGTCATAAAGTAGTCCCAAGTCTAAAATGGCGCCTGTGATTCCTTTATCTTACAAATTATTTTCATTTGCAGTCAGTGTGATTATTTAGGTCACTACTGAGTGATTGTAAGGACATTTTTACTCACAATGCTAGTTGGATCCATTCACTTACTGTGTTTTATGCTAAGCTAAAGCAAAAGGAGTACAGCCGGGTCAGGAGAATGACTGGGCTGGTTAAAAATAGCTTTTTCCCACTTATCTAACTCTGGCAAATATATCAACAGACAAAATTTCAATTTTGGGTGAAATTTCCCTTTAAGAAGCAGATTACTTTTACTTGTAACACTAATAAATGATTTAAGAAGATGTGTAGCTCATTCAATGAGTTCATATTTTTGCACAAACACTGAAGGTGAGACAAGGACTTCACAGAGAAATCATGCTAATACATTAACATGTTCCCTTCGTTCACAGAGGGCACCTTGACGCACAAGCACTGACACACGTTGTCTAATGGGTCGTCCCAAGGGAAGAATTTTAAACACACTGACCTGCCAGTGATGATCACCGGTATTTTGATCAGTTTGACTTTCCATTAAAGAGAGCAGAGTTACGATTAGGTCTTGGAATGAATTCAGATAGGAAATACAACGCTCCCATTTTCATCATGAATTAACTGACGAGAACGAAAGAGAGGTAAGTATCACCTCAGAGTGTCTTCTCCTGTTATAACTCTGCTTAGATCTTGGTAATAAAAGACGGAGCTCAAACCTTTCTGCTTTTCTCTTGTGAATATTCACATAATCATCCAGAGTTATTCCTATTCTTCTGTACACCGAGCTGATGGACCACCAGGATTTAGACAAAGTTGTGAAAATAATTTATTGAACTCACTTCATAAACTCAAAATATGAATAAATTGTGTTTTACTGTCTCGAAACTAAGGTTTTCTTAAAACACGTTTAAAAAATGTGGATTATTTGTTTTTAAATTCCTCTCCAGTTTTTGTTGATGAATGCTGCAGGTAAAGAGAGTCTGAGATTTTTAAAGGTGACCAACGTGGGCAGTTTGAAGGAAATGATGGAGTAACTGAGAGGATGTGATAACAGATGGATGAAAGAACAAGAATAAAGACAGCAAGAGACAAAATATTGTGTGGGAGACAAAAGGAGAAAGAGATCATAGAGGATAGGGAATAAAGGCAAACAGAGAACAGCTGAAAAGGGAAAACGGGGTAAATAAAAGAGGTAACGATGACGATTGTTCCTGCTCCCACCGTTGTTTTGGCAGGATATAAAGTGTGTAGGAGCCTCAGGGAGACACACAAACACACTCATTCACACACTGTAGGCTCATTGTAAAAGGATGTGTGTGTGTGTCCAGCTATGCCCACAGTGTAGCACTGCCAGGAGTGTGGGAGTCCAGGACCATGGCCTGTTTATAACCTGTCACACAGACACTAATCCACACCGACAGCACCCAGGTGACCAATGGGCTCACTGCCCCGGCAAGTGACAAGCCGCCAGGCACGCTGAACCCCACTAACCTTCACGGACGCTCACACAGATGCACAAACTGCTCCGCTTGTGTGTGTCAGGGTGTGTTTGTGTTGAGGATCAGAGTGAAAGGAAGTGCCGGGGCAGTCCAGCCACTGTCCCGGCTGCAGTACAGTACACAACGCAAATCAATACCAGAATCAGCAAAGATTAAAAAGGTGAAGGGATGAAGAAGGCAGGGCAGGAGGATAAGGTGGAGGAAGAGGAGCTAAAGAAGAAGGGAGATCAATTTAAGAGAGAAAAGTGGAAAAAAAAAAGGAGAGACTAAGAGGTAATTAGTGGATTTATAGGAACATACCTGCTGGCATAATGTTCAATCCTGCTGTGTGTGTCTGCATGAGGCAGTCTGGGGGAGGAGCATGGTCTGGGGAGGGGAGAAGCTACAGTCAGGATCTCACAGAGGTACTCCTCATAAACTAAAGACAACACTTTATATGGCCTAAAACAAAACAGAAATACAGGTACGTTTTATCAGGAGGGTAGGAATCCCACAAGCTTTGAGGTGTAATTAAATAATATTAAATCGCTGATCATCATCCAGTAAACTGTCAACAAATTAGATTTATGTTGTTCAACATTCATAATGAGTTTAAAATGAGTTAGAGTTTGTGAAGAACAGGTACAACTAGATTAATGGGCTCTCTCCGTATGGTCCTGGTTAGTATTTAAGCACCAGAAGTAAAAAGTAAACATTTTTATTCAGCGAGAAATAAAGACAAATCTATTTTTTCTTTTCTTTTCTTCATAATAAATAATCTTACTTTTGCTTCTTCTAAGTTGAAAGAAATATGTATTTAAAAAAATTGTAATGGTGAGGCTCAAAGCTCTAAAACAGTGTTGTCCAGACCGTAGACAGTAGCTGCTCGAGGAGCAGCGGCTCTAATGAGAGGTCATTCTAATCATCTTTCCCCATTTGTGACATCACAAACTAGGAATTTATATATATGTATATATATATTCTTAGTTTGTGATTCACAAATGGGGAAAGATGACTAGAATGACCTCTCATTTGCAAGAGAGAGCTGCTGCTCCCTGTTTGGCTAAACCTGGGCTGCTGTACTCCTGCTGACTAGGGGACCTTGTCAGCACATAAAATAACCTAAATTCTTGGTACCTTGCTTTAAGTGACCTTATACTGTAAAATATTTTACACATTTTGCAGCTTTAGTTGCACAACCTGACAAAACATGAACCCATACTTATGATAAATCATCCTGGATACCAGCCTAAGGCAGTGCTTCATGATGATCTTATTGATTTTAGTCTCACAGTCCTTGTTCTCTCCAAGTATGAGACTCACTGGTGAGCAACGTGCCCGAGTCAGACCGAGATCACAAGCTAATATGAACCCTGAACACAGAAACATCCCTTTAAACTATCTTAGTAAATCAGCAATGCTAATTAGCATACAACAGAAGGAATATGTACGTGAGCATGAGAGGAACAGACACGAAGAGAAGCCAGAGTGTTGTGGGACTCACGTCTCTGAGCTCTCAGCCTCCAGCACAGATTGCACTGGCAGGTAACCTCTCTGCGGGTGTTTTGTAAAGTACTGCTTTGACCTGAACTTGTTCTTCAGAGTCTTCGCAAAGTCCCTCATCTTCTCTCCCGAGGTTGTCTGCAGTCGCCGAGGGTGATGGGTGGAGGAGGGGTGACGAGTGGGGGTTAAAGCACAGGGCATGGATGATTGAAAGACAAATTGCACAGCTTTAAAGTGGCTTTCTCCAGAGATCTCCTCATGTAAAATGTATTCAGTGGTTTTACAATACTAATGCTTCCCTCCAGCTCTAGTTTATTTTGTTTTCATGACAAATATTTTCCTGTTTCATTTCTTTAAATGGAAGAAAAAGAAAGAAAAATTAAAAATGAAAGGAGAAAATTTAAAGTGCTATCCTTGCTTGTATTTTTGATCAACTATGATAAAAAACGTAAGTTTTTGTGAAGATGTCACATTTAATGTTACATATTATATATTTAATCTGACACAATCTCACTAAATTCTCAATAAAAAACACTGAAAACTACACTCTGTGCATTAGGCTGAGACTTAGGTTTAATTTAGGTTTTGTTTTTCAAATATAGCTTCAAATGCACACTGTCAGAGCCAAAAAGGATAATGCTACTAAGTGGCACTTCATTTGTGTGTACTATAGATCTGCACGAGATGATAGACACTTTACAGTGGATTAGATTCCTAATCCATGTTTGGCAGAACGAATCGAGAGTGTGAGCAGAGTTGAGCTTTATCTTTCCCTAAAGAATTGAATTAGTATTCTGTTGAGGCATTACATAACGCTCGTCTTACTGGGGTGTAATACTCCATGATGGGGTAGTGCAACTTCTTCCCCTTGGTCGTGCGGCCGGTTAGGAAGCACGTCTGGCAGATGTCCACGTTGAACTGCTTCAGACTGCGATATCTGTCAAGATCAATATAACAAGGAGATTTTACTGATGATTAAACTGAATCAACTGACTGGTCGTGTGTGTGTGTGTGTGTGTGCGTGCGTGCGTGTGTTTATCTTACTCGTGCAGTGGAGACATAAATCCATAGACACACACTTAAAGGAGATGGATTTAACTTCCTTGCTTGACATTTTAATTTTGATTGAATGTTAACTTCAGGTTAGGATTAAGAGAAATGTTGAGAAAATATTAATCTAGGCCAGTAAAATAACACACACCCAGTGTTTGTATTTGTACATTAATACTTACTAACGATGAAGAATGTCACAGGATGTTCAGGTGAAACTCAAAAAATGAGAATATCATGTAAAAGTCAATTTGTTTCAGTAATTCAGTTTAGACTGAGAGACCATCTAAAGCAGGGTTTCTCAACCCTGGTCCTCAGCGCCCCCCTGCCCTGCATGTTTTCCATGTCTCTGCTTCAGCACATGGCTGCAGAAGCCTGTTAATCACTCACTCATTTGTGTCAGGTGTGTGGCAGCAGGGAAACACTGGTGTTTGAAAGGGCAACATGGAAAACATGCAGGACAGGGGGGCGCTGAGGACCAGGGTTGAGAAACCCTGATCTAAAGGCTTGGGAACCCTTTGCAGGTGTTCTGGATTCATTAGCTGATTAGAGTGTGACACTTTGAGTCTAGAATATTGAACCTTTTCATAATATTCTAATTGTCTAAGATTTAGAATGTGGGGTTTTCATCAGCTGTAGCCATAATCATCACAATTATAACAAATAAAGGCTTGAATATCAGGCTTTGCATGAGATGAGTCTGTCTCATATATTAGTTTCACTTTTTAACTTGAATTACTGAAATACATCAACTTTTGCTCCACATTCAAATTTTTTGAGTTTCACTTGTAAATCAGATTCAGTTCAATCTATTTTAATTAAGTGATTTTGATGACATAAAGAGATTTTCTTAAAACAGCTTCAGTCTGAAAATTCTCAAAGCAGTTCATCTATTATACATTTATTTCACTGTCAATTTTGCATTAAATAACTGTTAACTGTGGCTTTTGATGGTTCTGCACAAGTCTTAATATAATCTATAGGAGTGCATCCAGGGATCGAGTCCAGCAAAAATGTCTAAATATTTCTTTCATAAATAAGAGTAAAGCAGTGTAAATGTTTATAAGCAATAAGATTGGATGATATATAAAATTTTCCAGCGTTTTGTGGGCCTGACGCACACTGCATGGAGTGATCCATCAATCACAATCGTACTCAGTTTGTTGAATCAGACCTCAAGGGGTCCTCATGTTTAAGATTGTTGTTTTCTGAATTTTATTGGATTTTTTATGTGTCAACTATCAATATACTGCACCGCAGTTGATTTGAGCTACACATGATAATTGGAGGGCGGGATTTCTGACTTATCAGCCAATAGTTGAAGATTTTGCTCCAGCAGAGGCGCCTGTTGGATCAGTTAAGATGTCATTCAGACGTTTGAAGCTAATGTGAGCATGCCAGTGGAGGCTGTGATGAGAAAGAGATGCATCTGAAGGAAATTATGAATGTTTTCTGTGGTAAATTATGCTGGTTTGTGGATGTTTGGATTGTGAAACTTTGTTGTGGACTAACTATTTCATTGGAATACTTTTATTGGGCCCTTTTGGATGTAAAATGGCTCTATTCTGTAAACGATATGAAGATTTGAACGTTGAGTTAAACATTATTTAGAATGTACTGTGTTTACAGTTATGGTTGTACTCTTGATTGGCATGTATTATTGGAATCACAAGAAACCTGGCTTTCTAATGAGGTATAACGTGTATATGTACACTCCCTGAATAAAAATTTAAGACCAAAGACCTTACTAATTTCAAGTGATACAAAGACCATTTGGTACCTTTTGTTTGGGAGTTAAAAACGTCCCATTTTTGTTTAGGACGTTAAATCTTGTTATTTCAGGACAAGAAAAGTATTTTTCAAAAACAACCATGTTCATTCTTATGGCTTTTGAATCGTCTTGGTCTTTCTTACATACAGTTGGTTGAGCATGCACATTGTTTTAAGTGATTCGATAAAGAACATTCTATGAGGTTATCAGTTTCTGCCTCTTTATATTTCTATAGGAAGCATATGCTGCACACCTGAAGCCTTTGATGGGACATTGTTTGCAGACGTAGCATTTGGCCTGATGCTTAGTGGACTCAGCAGCAGCCACACGGTGGAGGACAGGCAGCCAAACCATCGACTGGGGCTCCAGACTCATCCATTCCAGGAAGTGAGACACCTCGATGGCAGGTTTCCCCGGGGCCTGGCAAAGAAAAATTGGAGGAAGGTGAAAGAAAAGAGAAGTCTGTAAACAAACCAAATATAGATCAACAACAGTCCAGGAGCCTGGAGTAAGAAGGGAGGACAGCTCCAGATATCACAGCAAAAATAAATAAAGACAGAAAATAATAAAGAGAATAGGAAATACACAATATAACATTATAGTTTACCTCAGGGTTTTATGTAAATGATGTGTTTACGCTGTTGTGAAGCTAAAAATACAACAGATTAATGCCAGTCCACGTGTTTTTCCACTCATTCTGTCTCACTTGGAGACAGCTTGTTGAAAAATTCCAGAAAGTGGAAAAAAGAGGAAGTGAACCCAATAAAATATAACTTGCGAAGCGCTAAGAATCCGTGATGTGCTAAATTCTAATTATGTCTGCATCAGAGATGCATTAAGAAGTAGATTTCCCTGGGGCTCCCCCCACTGCTCAAGCAGAGTAACATAATAAATGTGTGTGAATGTGTTGATCACAGATTGTGAGGTGCGTACAGAGACGCAACGTCTCCAGAGGATGAAGAAGCTCCTCTCTGTTTCCAGAGAATCCAGCCTGGATCCCCGCGGGGGGTCAAATGTCAGCTTCTAACACACCAAACACCTGGAACTGACAGCGTCTAAATGCTGATCACGCTTCTGCATCGCAAAGTCGCACACACAACAGATGGGATGTTTCATATGTCACCAGCAAAAACAGATTGATTAATCTGCAACAATCTGTATTTTTTTTGTTTTTATACAGGTAAATAAATAATCATGATTCAGAATGATTTATAGTACATCACAGTCTTCACAGAGTAAAAGTGATTATGGAAGCTTTAATTTTACAAGAAATAAAAGAGAAAATAGTTCAAAAATTTAAACAGAATGTTGTTTCCCCCCTCAATAGTCCATAATATCAACATTGTGTCAAGTAATCTGAAGATGATGAAAAATCTATAAACTAGTGATGCTCCCTATGGAGGAAGGAACCTGACCCTGGATGAGAGGTGATGGCTCACGTCTACACAGTACAACTGTGATAGAACTGCAGTAAAAGCTAAGTTATCAGAAATGAAATTTCCTGAAATGGACAATCATTGTCAAGATTTAAAATAAATGTTACATTTGCAAAATTATATATCTACAGGTGTTGTTGTGGTCTCTGGTCTCAATGAATGTCAATGGCTTTCTGTGGAAAACAAGCTCTGGCGCTCCAGTTTCAGGGGGTAGAAGTTAGCCAGAGGAGTGGGGGGCAGAAACCGGCAGGAGAACAAGTCTTACTCATTAATATTGTTGACATGTAAACATCTCCTCTGATTGGCTAACAGTGACACAACTCTTCTGCTGCTTTTGTTAGCTCTTCTTTCTTAGGTAAAAAATGCAACGTAAAAAATGCAAGTTTTATCTTTATAAATAACACAAGCCTCAATGTGTTTGGCCATGTTGTGGAATTGCTATTGCTAATGGTTAGCTTCTGCTAGTTGAGATGTGCTCTGTCTCTCTCCTTCCTGTGGGCAATCACAAGTCAAGGTGGGCAAGATCTAGCCTAGCAAGCCATCTTATATATGTAAATATATGGTCTGGCCATGACCCATAGACAGAGCTTAGCTGTAGCATGGATTCTACAGTTGACTTTCAAACTGTTCCACACACAATTGGACAGCGCTAGAACCAATCAGAGCAATGGACAACGAGACATACGCATCGCTACGGACAATCAATCAATGGGACAGTCTGCTATACACCACTGAAGGAGAAGAAGCAAATACATCCTTAATTTGAAATAAAGAACTTAAGTACCTCTATCTGCTCATGTCTCAAAGAAAAGCCCATGTTTAATCGTTCAAAATTGATGCCAGAACCGTTTCAAACGAGCACTGTTCCTGAGCTTTGTTGTTTTTCTCTGATGCAGCACTGGTGCTAAGCCCACCTAATAACGTAGAGCAGTGTTCCCCAACCCTCGTCCTCAGGGCCCACTGTCCTGCATGTTTTCCATGTCTCTGCTTCAACACACCTGATCTGCATTGCCTCCTCAGGAAGACTTCAAGTGCTGCAGATGCCTGTTAATCACTCATTCGTTTGAGTCAGGTGTGTGGCAGCAGGGAAACACTATTGTTTGAAAGTGCAACATAGAAAACATGCAGGACACTGGGCCCCGAGGACCAGGGTTGGGGAACACTGACGTAGAGTATCTGTGATTGGTAGGACACAAAGCTGTTCCAGCCAATGGTAGACCTGCTACGGCTACAACTGAGAGTGGCTGACCTGCAGAGCAAAAACTTTTGCTATTGCTACAGTTGGTCTAGATTTCTAGGCTAGGCGAGGCCATGACTGCAAATTTTCTGTGTGATTTCAGAATCAGAATCAGAATAGACTTTGTCGTACAGGGTACAGCGAAATTGGAGTGCCACTCCATTTGGTGCAGGATAAATGTAAAATCAACACAATCAATCAAATTCTATCAAATAAATGTAAAATCAACAGTAATATGTGCAAACATTTGAGTAGCAGCATTACAACAGTAATATGTTCAAAAATATAGAGTAGCAGCATTACAACAGTAATATGTTCAAAAATATAGAGTAGCAGCATTACAACAGTAATATGTACAAAAATATATTGTAGCAGCATTGCAGGTCCCTATTGTGTGCAGAATATTTGCATTTTGAGTAAAACTGAGAGAGCACATATAAATATTATTGCACTTTATCAATATTAGACGGTAAATGTGGGGTTAGGGTTAACAGGTTCATCTGGTTTTGTGGTTGTTTGCTACGGTGATAGCTCTGGGAAAGAAGCTATCTCTGAATCTATTTGTCCTGGTTTTATGTGACCTGTACCGTCGGCCTGACGGTAACAGGTCAAACAGATGGTTACTGGGGTGAGAGTGGTCTTGATTTAGAAGACACTTGCTTTTTCTGACCTGATCGTTTTCTTGTCTGTTTCTTTTATATTTCCTTTACAAATTCACTTTCTGCATGCGTGTGAAACTCAGAGTGATGGTAGGAGGTTTTATCAGTGCCCTTCACAAAAGTCGTTTATACTCTTACTTAACAAAAGTTCACAAGGACATTTTAAAGCACTAATCCTTTTCGCCTTCAAAAAAAGTCTCTCTGAACAGATTACACAGCAACAGGAGGAGGTTGCCTGCAGGTCACAAGACTGTGTGAAAAAATATGTATCAAAATACGTAACATCCCATCTTGTCTCAGTATTTATTTTCTATATATTTTTTTAGAATATTTCTAATAAACCGTTTCATCTCTACAGTGGCCCTGAAGTGCAAACCGCACCAACAAATCACTAAACACAACAACAAATTGAGAAACACAAACAAATTCAGAAACACAACAACAAAATTGAGAATCACAAAAACAAAATTGAGAATAACAAAAACAAATTAAGAATCACAAAAACAAATTCAGAATCACAAACACAAAAGTGAAATCACAAAAACAAATTAAGAATCACAAACACAAAAGTGAAATCACAAAAACAAATTCAGAATCACAAAAACAAATTCAGAATCACAAAAACAAATTCAGAATCACAAAAACAAATTCAGAATCACAAACACAAAAGTGAAATCACAAAAACAAATTCAGAATCACAAACACAAAAGTGAAATCACAAACACAAAAGTGAAATCACAAAAACAAATTAAGAATCACAAACACAAAAGTGAAATCACAAACACAAAAGTGAAATCCCAAAAACAAATTCAGAATCACAAAAACAAAAGTGAAATCACAAAAGCAAATTAAGAATCACAAAAGCCAATTGAGAAGCACAATTACATTAACAAAACCGGAAAGGGTAGGTACCAGTCAGCAACAGGAGACATCACTGATTGGACGACTGAGTTGTTTGTCTTTGGAACCGGAAGTGACTCTGCCTGTAGCGCATTTCGTTTGAAGAACGATGGGATGTTTTGTTAGCCTGGCAAGCCACCCTATATATGTGTATATATAGTCTGGCCACGAACCACTGACGGCTCTCAGTCGTGAGGTGGGATCTACGGTTGTCTTTCAAAATGTCAGCACGCAATTGGATAGCGCTAGGACCAATCAGAGTGACGAACAACATGACGTAATCACGGCGACGGAAAAGCGGGAGGCTTTAATAGCGTCTAGCTTCAATGATTTCTGTCGTTTTTGTATGAAAAACACGCAAATATCAGGTGTACTGGGACATTGCACTACTTTGTTTGATAAAAATAAGAAGCCGCTAAGTATATCAGACAGACTTACGCACGTTGGAGTCTAAATAATCCAATGTTGATGACAAAGCCGTTTCAAACGAACGTGTTTTCCGAGTTGCCGCCATGTTGCTTGGGTTCGCGGCGTTCGCGGCCGCAGCGCTGACGTCATCGGCTACTCCCGCTCTGTGATTGGCCCATGATATAGAGCGCTGTGATTGGCCCAACCAAAACTATAGCGAGTTGTGATTGGATAGACACAGCAGTGGTTTGGGCTGCGAGGTTTCCAATGAAGCGTGCCTAGACCAAACTCTGCAAAGCAAGAATTGGTCTAGTTCACTAGGCTAATGTTTTGTCCTAACTGTGGGAAAAAGCTCGTTGAGGAGTCACGGAACTTTTGCAGCGGCCAGAGGCTTTATGACGCATCTATCATCAGAGACACTTCACGTCCATCGAGTAAGTTAATAAGCATAATAAAAGGTTCAAGTTACTAATGGATGTATTAGCCTAGCTTTGGCTGTTTCCAGACCATAGCAGACCAGAGGGTTGTTCCATGAAGCGAGCTCAGAAAATCGAGGCTCATTTGAAAACGCATGCAGCTGTCATAATGACAGTAGTGAAGGTTTGGGGGTGTTCTAGTGTTAACAAGAATATTACAGCAGGGTCGCTATAATATTTATGTAAAACTAATATGCATTACTTTGTTTTGACATCCATGTGGCATGTTTTAAATGGGACCAAAATGTAATGGGAGATCTTTTTTTTCAAACACTATAAAATGTCTAAGAACAAAGCTAAATAGATTCTTAAATATTATTACCAGGTCTCAGTTTTGGATGGACTTGTTTGGAGACCTATGAGACTCTGGAAACTTCGATGGAAGCCACGAACACCAATGCTTGCTGAGATTCTGCTTCTGCTGGAATCTACAGAAAGACCTGGATGAATGCAAAGACCTCTGGAACAAACACAGGATCCAGCCAAGCAGACTTGCATTGTGTCCAGGGGGTTCCAAACAAACTCTATCTCTAGGCTCACAGGTATTTGAGTTCTTCACAAAATGAATTAAGCTTTTGCAATTTAACTAAATGCAAAGTGTTATATTATTGCTTAAGTTGGTTAATATATATTCATAATTTTACACATAAGTATGATACAGCAGTTTATAACCTGTCACTGCATGCGTTGATTTATACATTTCCAAATTGTCAGCAAAAAGTCTGATATTTCAAATTCTAATTGTAAAAAAACCTTCACTATTCTATTTTCATTTTGCAGATATGGTTCAAGAGACTGTGGATTTGCTGTTGAGGAGCGCGAACTGGATGTGTTTCCTGAGGAGAGGTTACCAGTTGGATTGTGTGGTGATCCAAACATTGAAGAATATTTACAACAAAACACACTGCAGCAGCCACAAGACTGGGAATCAGCCACAGAACTGTATTTGGCTCTGAAGGACATAGCTGGGTTTTACATATAAACTAACTGAATTTAAGTTTTTTAATGTGGAATAAGGGCACTCCGCTCATCATCCACTAACGAGCTGGTGCTCTACAACTGATGGACAGCCATGCTTTTCCTTCAGTTTTTAATGTTTGTAGTGTTCCCTCTTGCTAAGTTGAATAATATTGTTATAATATACAGCAACTGGCATGGATTTAAATATTAAAATTTAACCACAAGGAAACATTTTAAATTTTCTTTAATAAAATTATTTATAAATGATGTCCAGCATTTCTGTCACTTTTCCAACATACACAATATTCAGAATAAAATAAATGTTCAACAAAACAATGGTTGCTTGTCACATGAATGTGTTAAGTAGTGCGCCAACAGCAGCTGAACTTGACGAGGTAACTCAGTAACTGTAATATGATGACCTTGCTGATTTAAGAACATCCAAATCCTGGAGCATTTTGAATTCCAAAGTCCATGTTGGCCTTGAAGACGCTGTATGAGTCACAGATGGGAGTATTTGCATAGGTGTTTGCAACTGGAAAAGGCTAATCACTATAAAACTGGATGCATGGTGGTGCTGTCATTCCTGTCCACATGGTGGTGGTGTCATTCCTGTTCACTTGGTGGTGGTGTCATTCCTGGTGGTGTCATTCCAGCACTGTGGCAAACATCAAATCTTCCAGACGGACTGCTGCTGTGTTCTCTGAAAGAAGAAAGTAAACACTAGTACATTACAGAAAATGTATTTCCTTCCCTATATTTTCATAAAACTATAAATAAAAACGGCCATTCAAACCTTCAGAATCAAGGAGATAATCTGCCCAAAAGCCAAGTGTTAGGACCTCCTTATGCCGCCTGTTGCTTCCAGCTGGGCTGAGATCTGGTCTGAACTACTTTATTATCGTTTCTGCTTTGAAGTGCTCAGGGGGCTGTTCCACGAAGCGAGCTAATCCCAAAAGTCACGCTCATTCTGAAAATCCCAGCTCAATTGCCCCAAATTCGGTTCCAGGAACGAGGCTAACCTAGCCTGGCAAGCCATCCTATATATGTAACCTGCAGGCATTCAGCTCATTCACTATGCAATATGCTTGTGGACAAGCCTGGTCATTGGCACTCTAGCTGTGAGGTTACAGCCCCCAAACCTTCACTACTGTCATTATGACAGCTGCATGCATTTTCAAATGAGCCTCGAGTTTCTGAGCTTGCTTCATGGAACAACCCTCTGGTCTGCTATGGTCTGGAAACAGCTAAAGCTAGGCTAATACATCCATAAGTAACTTGAACCTTTTATTATGCTTATTAACTTACTCGATGGGAGTGAAGTGCCTCTGATGATAGATGCGTCATAAAGCCTCTTGCCGCTGCAAAAGTTTGATGACTCCTCAACGAGCTTTTCCCCACAGTTAGGACAAAACATCCCATCGTTCTTCAAACGAAATGCGCTACAGGCAGAGTCACTTCCGGTTCCAAAGACAAACAGCTCGGTCGTCCAATCAGTGATGTCTCCTGTTGCTGACTGGTACCTACCCTTTCCGGTTTTGTTAATGTAATTGTGCTTCTCAATTTGCTTTTGTGATTCTTAATTTGCTTTTGTGATTTCACTTGTTTTTGTGATTCTCAATTTTGTTGTTGTGTTTCTGAATTTGTTTGTGTTTCTCAATTTGTTTGTGTTTCTCAATTTGTTGTTGTGTTTAGTGATTTGTTGGTGTGGTTTGCACTTCAGGGCCACCGTACATCTCAGAGCCCAAAACAAATGCGTAGCACAGCACATCTGTTACTGTGTACGGTGTGAAACACATGAAAGCAGCGGAGTCCTCACCATGCGGAAGCAGCTCCGAACGCTCGGCTCCACGTTGCTGCCACCAAAAGCAGCGACTTCGCCCAGCTGGCGGGGAATCTGGATGGCTTCGTGGAGCAGCAGGCTGAGGTGACGTTGGTCTGTCGAACCTCCAGAAGCAGACACCTGACGGAACAGATCTACAAAACATAGATTCTCTTATCCATTAGTTATGCAGTAACTAATCTGATTACACACCAGTGAGTGCAGCAGCAGAAATATGGCTTTTATTTTTCAGGAAAAAGCATTATCTCTGTATCTGCCTGTTTTGTTTACCCACACACCTTTTGCACTCCTGTGCTGTTTACTCATGATTTTATAGACTCATTTTCCTTCAAATAAAAGCATAATATGAGTCATGAGTGGGAAAAAAAGCATTTTAAACTATGTGCCTCAGATTCCTGACATTAAATCTAATCAGTTATGACATGATGGAATAATCTTCTGTTAATAAAACATAAATAAACCCAGGCTCTTCGGTCAGCTTGGAGGTGAAAACCCTAAATAAAAAGCAGCGATTCTGTCTTATGAATGTGAGCGCTGAGTGTCACTAAAGAGACGAACCCTGACAGGTGTGTGCGTCTGCTGCGCAGCATCAGATCACCCCAGATCCCCCGTTTGTGTACTCATTCCTCCTCACAATAAAAACATTTGGCTCTGACGCCTGCATTTTAAGCAGCCTCCTCCGTACCATCTACTGAACCAGGGCTGAAGCTTGTTTGGCATTTTAAATCTTCCCACAAAGCTGCTGAGCGGAGTTCTGAACATATTTATTTAGAGACGTTTCCACGCTATCTCTATTACGTCTGTTAAAAATGCAACGTTAAAAACTCTGTGGTGAGGTTGATATTTCCTCGGCTTGGTGCCACAAACCACAAATGATGTGATTGTTGTAATTTAGTGGGTCAAAGATGTGGTCAAACTGACATCAGTTGACCACAGAGGACTAATGAATTTATCAGGACTGATGACATTTCTGATGAACACTGAACAATGACGGACACTCGATGAATCAGATTGGTAAAACGGCTTCAAATGTAGTGCAGTGTTTTCAGTAGGCAAACCTGGACTCAGTCAGAAAAAACACATGCCTGCATGGATTCAGAGGAAGAACTGACTTTCTTTGGTGATTCCGTTGAAGAGAATCGATTATGTTTCAGTATTCGACAGAACGTGTGCCAGGAGTGAAAAATCCTGGCAGGAGTTTGCGGTTGTTGTCTAACGTGAGCTACAAGCTGTTACAGGTCCAAACATTTTCCTTTCAAATACTCTCCTCTCATCATTTTAGCACTGGATGAGTCGTAAACCCGGGCTACAAGAGAGAAGTAAAAACACATCTCCCACACGTTAAAATTAAACTATTAGAGCAGATTTAACTGAACAAAGATGAGCTCTATTCTACTTGAGCCTAAGAAAGAGAGCGAACATGAATGTGGCTTCAAAAAGCAATCCATTTAAACCACTAGTGCACTCTGTACAAGAAAAAAAATGCTTTAATCTAATGGCACCATTTCCTCCATTACACTAAGTGGATGTCTTTATGTGATTCTGGCTATCACAAGTGTTTTGTTTTGTTTTGGATCATGGTGTTGCTGCTGAGAAGACGTGTACATGAACGAGCGTCTGACTTACATTTGTACTTTTCTTGGACATCTGCATTGCACAAGCTCACCAATCCCATCTTGAAGCTGAGAACTCGCATTTTGCCGTTTCGAGCGCTACAGGAAAGAAACCGAAGAGGGGGGGGGGGGGGAGTTCTGAGGTTACAATTTTTGAAAGGTGAATAATCTCGAATCAGTGCGTACTGGATCGTGATAATACAAAGCCCTGCTGGGAGGAATTACACGGGTCGAAGCAGCACAATACAGGTCAGTGAAGTAGTGTGAAATTGTATTAGAGCACATTCGGAGTAAGTAAAAGCTCTTCAGGGACTTGGTGAAGTGTTGTCCAAGGGTTTTATGCCTAGAAAAGAAATAATAATTTCATATAGCACTTGCAAACACATTTATATACCTCACATTTCCAATACTTGTAACGTCCTTTTCCCGACCGGACAAACAGTTTCATCAGCAGCCAGCAGCAGTACATGAAATATGAAGGTGTTTTTCATCTTTTATTTAGCTTTCATTTTAAAAAGAAGAAGAAAACACTGAATTTGATAAGCAAAAACAACACCAACGTTCCTTGTGCTGGTGCCTGCACAGCCTGGAAGAATTTAGTTTTGAGCAAAGCAGCATTAGCTAAAACCAAGCTGATCAAATTAGTTAAGAAATCCTCACATCCATCAGAGCAAAAGATCAATGAAGAATAAAGCTGGGTGAGTTTCATTCCCAGACCTGGGTACTTCTTCAGGACTTGTTGAGGCTGCAGCTTGAGCAAAACATAAGTCACACAAAAAAACAGGTTTAAAAAAACATCCTGAGTAACGCAAACAGACAAGAGTTAGAGTATCAGTATTGTTCCCTTATTAGATTCAGGGCTGGAGCGAGTCCAGAGGAGATGGCGGGCACATGGAGATCGGCTGTCAGCATCTTTCACCCACTCTTTCTGCTGTGTGCCACATGTCAGCGTCAATATGCTCCCCATAATACTCCTCGGGGGACGTATTCCTCCTGCACACCCTGACAACCCTCTGGAGGACTCACACATGAACATACATGCACATCGCAGCAGGCTGGAAACCACATTCTCCGACACAAACAAGCAGAAAAGTGGCCTCAAACATACACTGGCCTCTTTCTCATTCCCTGCTGTGACTTATTAGGAAACAAAAAGCAATTAATGTAAATGTATTCAGGGGGTAAAGTCTCCGATTGACTCTCATTAGTAGTCAGTGGTTAAGAGCCGCAGACCGGATTTACTGCACTGTTTCTGTGTCTGCACTTTGGGATTTCTCCTGAAGATGGAACAAAATAGGAATGAAGATGGATGAGTGCATGTGTCAGAGAGGATTTATTGCTGTTGTGTCTCAGAGGAGTTGACTGACCCTCTGCCTGGACATTGTTACTCCGACTTTAACTGGTGGGACTTTTTATACATTTCTGTGCACCATATAAACGCTCACACCAAGCTGCAAACACACTGGGATGAAATGTTGGCATGATATGTTGGTCATGCTGTTGGGTTTCTAAATCTGTGCACAAGCACACTTAATTAGATTAGGAAAAAAAAGGATTACAGGTTTTTACTTAAGGATCAATACCGCCTAAACGAAGCAAGTGTTAAAAACTAAAAGTTAATTGTAATCAAACACTAATATACTCTGAGCAGGACGAATAACCATGGTTTCTACATTGAGATGACAGAAAGAAAAACCAGTTTACAAATATATGATTGGTTTGGTGAACCCGAGAGAACAGCCTTTAAACTGAGAATTCCTACAGAGCTCGTTCTTATTTGAGTCGCTGGCACAAGCCGGGCTTCTTAATATTAAAATACACCCTGGAGAAATTTAATGCCTGACAAGTTTAGGATCAACGATTAAGAAAAGATAAGTGGGAACCTACCAGAGGGAGGAAAAGATGGTGTAGATTTACTAAAACACACGTGAAAAACGTGGCTTAGATTTTAAATAAAGCTTTAATAAACTTAAATTTCTATTTCACCAACACACAGAAGAGATTTAAAGAGCGAGTTACACCTAAATCAATGTTTTTTTGTTGTTGCTGATAACCTGTATAGACGAGTGTCTAATAGTGCTGTAGACATGTGAAGTCATTATTTTGGCATTTTAGTGCATCTTATTTAAAATTTAATAATTCAGCCCGCCGTAATTATTTCTCCACCTTCAGGTTAAAACTCTGCTCTACATTGATTTTGAATCAGACACAGCTGACGGCTATAGAGCTGCAGCGTGATGTTGTCTATACCGTGTTACGTGGCTGCGCTTGTAACACGTAACACGGTACATGGATTCTTGGCCGCACCTCCAGCTGGCTCGGCCACTCACCTGCCGATATGACACGTTTGGGCTTGGAGCCGCTCGCCTACTTAAAAAAATGTCCTCCTCCCTTTCTTCTAGTGATCACGGTGGAGAGAAAACCCTCCTGCTGCAGCTTCTCTGTTTGCTAGTTCTCCTGAGCGGTGAGTCTGCTGTGTGTGTGTCCGTGTGTGCGCGCTTGTTAACAACTTGTTTTGCTGACTGAGAAACTCTGAGAGTGCATGCCGAGGGGTGTGGGTGCTGTCAATCACTACGTCAGTGCTGCTCTCTTGGGCCGCCACGCGACGCCTGCTTTAGGAGCATTTTTCTAACAGGAAGTGTAGCTGAAGTAAGTCTCCACCCATGGTGTGACTCACCCTTTAAGGGCATCCATCCATCCATCCATCCATCCATCCATCCATCCATCCATCCATCCATCCATCCATCCATCCATCCATCCATCCATCCATTCATTTTCTTCCACTTATCTGGGGTCGGGTCACGGGGCAGCAGACTAAGCAGAGAGGCCCAGACTTCCCTCTACCCAGCCACTTGGGCCAGCTCCTCTGAGGGAATCCTAAGGCATTGCCTGACCAGCCGAGAAACATAGTCCCTCCATTGTGTCCTGGGTCTCCATTTAGGTCTCCTCCCGGTTGGACGTGCCTGGAAAACCTCACCAGGGAGGCGTCCAGGAGGCATCCTAACCAGATTCCCGAGCCACCTCAACTGGCTCCTCTTGATGTGGAGGAGCAGCGGCTCTACTCCGAGCCCCTCCCAGATGACCAAGCTTCTCACCTTATCTCTAAGGGAGAGCCCAGATACCCTGCTGAAGAAACTCATTTCAGCTGCTTGTATCCGTGATCTCATTCTTTTGGTCACTACCCAAAGCTCGTGACCATAGATGAGGGTAGGAACGTAGATCCACCGTAGATCTCTCTTCACCACGACAGACCGGTACAACGCCCACATCACTGCAGACACAGCACCAATCCGTCTATCGATCTCCCGATCCATATTTCCCTCACTCGTGAACACCTAGATACTTAAACTCCTCCACTTGGGGCAGGACCTCGTCCCTGACCTGGAGAAGGCATTCTACCCTTTTCTGACTCAAGATCCTGGTCTCAGATTCAGAGGAGCTGATTCTCCTCTCAGCTGCTTCACACTCGGCTGCGAACCACTCCAGCAAAAGCTGCAGATCACCCTTTAAGGGTACTACTAACAGAAAAACTGCAGTTTAATTGCTCTGATATGAAATTCCCAAACTGTGCATGTCTGTTACAATTTAATTCCAATACATAATTATATATGAGGGAATATGACCTCCTACAGAGATGAAGTGGTACAGCTGACAATAATCATTCTGATCCTGAAATTCCAATTGACACCATTTTCACATTAATTAGCTTGAAAACATATAAATATAAATGAGCAGAGAGAAAAAAGGTTTTTGACTGAGTGGACTGATCGGACCATACTGGATTAGTAATAAACACGGGAATCCGCCACAAACACGACCTCACCAAGAGAGAAGAGGCTGGTAGGGTTTCAGGTCTTAAAGATTGAACAAGTTCACTCAGTAAACTTTTAACAAGTTAAAATTCTTTGAGATGTGGAGCAGAAGGACTTCTGGTGCATCACATTCACTCTGGTTCAAAGAGGAGAAATAATGACCCGATCTTTGTTTCACACCTGACTTTAAAACTTGAACTAAACTCTGATAGAAATCTGATTTCTGCTATATAAAAAGTTCATAAAGGAAGTCTAAAGATTAAAGGTGGGTGGTTTTATAAATGAGATGTTATAATGCTCATTCGGTTCCTTAAAAAAATCTAAATTTGCTTTTGTTTGACATGCTTGCAAAAATAAAAATAACAAGTTTTTTTTATGAACTGACGGTGAGCTTTGTCTTTTGTCCAAATAAATCAATCTGAAGTAATTTAATCAACTGAGAAATCACTGTAGCATCAGATTTAATGAGCATTTTATGACAGAAATTAGTGTCACTTGGACAAAAGTGCAGGGTGAATTTTATTTTCTATACTCTTCTCCTCATTAATTATGTTTTGTGTTCAAATCTGCCATCTAACTTATCCACAGGGGGGGGGGTGTAGTTTGGTTTTAGCTGCAGGTGTGAAATCAGCTGTTGGTTTTTTAAGCTAAAAGCTTTAAACAGACATGAGAATATTTGTTTTTTTCTTGTTGTCTGTAGAATGTTTTCCTTCCATCAACCTTCTAGAGACCTGAAGGTCTTTAGGTGTTTCTCTGATCCTACAAACATGAATCAAAAGCTGAATTACATCTTCAGCATCTCCAAGTTCAACAGAATCACCATTAATTCTCAAACATTCATTAATTATGTAATAGAATGCAGAGATTTTTGTTACAAACCAGCCAAGACTCTCCTACGACCTATGATTCTCTCAGGACTCCATCTGAAATGTTGTAGAGGGCCAACTGATCCTGATCTTTTCTACTGTAACTGCCATCAACTAAAACGGAAACTGTGATTTTACTTAAAAGCCCAGATGCATCTGTTTCAGGAAGTGGTCATTTGGAAGAAAAAGTAGCTTCAGACGACAGGATTTGGAGTCTTATTTCCTGATATTTAGACATCTCTCCTCTGATTGGCTAACAGCAACACAACTCCATTTGCTCTGCAACGTTGATGTTTTATCTCCACAAATAACACAAGCCTGGAGGAGTTCCGTTGTGTGGTGGAGTTGCTAATGCTAACGGTTAGCTTCTACTAGTCGAGACGTTCTCTGCTGTTTCCTGGATGCTAAACCAACAACAGCCTTCCCCGTCGCGAGTCAAGATGGGTGAGTCCATGAATGCTAAGTGACAGTGTGATGCAGATCTGTCAGGATTTTCTAATCCTAGAGTTTCACCATCTATTTTCTTCCAGATGCTAATGCAGGAGATAGGTGTAGGAGACTATTTTCATCTTCAGCCTGCATGAAAAACTCAGAGTGACTAATTATAATCGGAAATAATTATTAAAAAATGTTGTGATCCACATATTTATGCCCAGGCCAAACTGTGCATTTATTGGCCATCCTAGACAAATCTCTCATTGTTAACAGAATCGTGACAAAAAAACAGTGAACCAGAGGGTGGTCTGTGGCCGTCCAGTGTAACCAGCACAGCAGCAACTTATTGAGCACTTTCACGACCATATCCAGCCTCCAACAGTCATTAAGCAGCAATTAATTCCAAGAAAACACACCCAGGGAGGGATCCAAACAACCAGGGATGAGAGTACAATGTGAGAGGGGTGTTATCAACGTTAGCAACAGTGAAGGCTACACACGAGAACATGTGGGCCACTCCTTTTTGGAGTTTGGTTTGTAGTCTAATAAAAGATGTGCTAACGCTTTTTTCTCATCTCATCTATGCTGTCTTGGGTATCTGTTGGCTTTTAGTGACATACGCCTTTTGACGAGTATGCTCATGGCGTTGGCGTGTCCTGCTAGAGCGAGACGGTGTGCAGTTTGGCTCACTTTAATCTTGGGCTGTACAGTGTGACACCGTGAAAAACGCACAGTGTGGCCCGGGCTTAAGCGGTTTGTGGCGAGCAGGATTGGTGAGTATCAGCTTACATGTTGAAATTACAATTACTTCTCAAATACAATTTAAAAAACAAAATATTTTCTGTGAAAAAGCACAGCTATGGGTTAATAAATATTTATTTTGTTGCTTTGTATGTTTGGTTTTTTTTGTTCTCTTGTACTCTTGAGAGAACACACTAGTCTAATAATGAATTCAGATGAAGGTGGAAACTCCTTCCCTCCTGAAGCAGGAGTGGTTTTAATCTGAACTGTGTGAAATAAAAACAGACAGGCACAGCAGTGCACACAGTGGACCATTCACACGAGACAAAAACACAATCTAGCCCTTTTCTCTCACTGAACTACAGCTCCTCAAGATAACCTCTCCAACATGCCACACTCCCCTAAAGACACAGACTTCTAATATAACTACTGCAGGAAGTTCCAGCACACAAGAAAGTTACAGCTGATGATGTTTGGTGTGTTTATTTACAAGTTTTAACTCAAATTTGAATTCAGAATCATCTCACATTAAAACAAAGAGCTGAATCTGACCTCGGGCGGCTGTTATATGATCATTGAACTGACATATTACTGTGTTTGAAGAATATTTAAAGGAGTTTGACAAAAGTGAGTGTTACGTACTGTAAACCACTACAATTAACTGTGTTATTTTGATGCAATAACCTTCCAAAGTGAGCTTCTCCACACTGGTAAAGTGTCTGCTGAATGTTTGGACTCTAACTTGGTCTTTTTAAAGAGCTCTACCTGATGCAGATGACTTTAAAACAGACAGAAGGAGTTCCACTCACCTGTCATAAACATTGAGCAGCCAGTTGAGACACATATCAACACAAAGAGGGATGTTGACCAGAATGGATCTCTCCTCCTCCAGCTTTTCGTACAGAGCTGTCAGGCCATGAATCACCTCCACCACATCCATCACATGCTCCCCCTGCTGCAGCTCCTGCTCCCGAAACACCTCCACCAGGCAGCTGAGAGCCACTAAATCCACTGAACAGAATGCAGATGTGCATTAAGGACCAGATATGAGGAATAATATGAATGTCAATACATGTTCGATTCATGCACATAAGCATGCACAAATGCACTTAGACATACACAAGTTAGTTGACGCATACATGAGTGCACATTAACTTCTGAACACACACAGAAACATGGCAGGAAAACCCTTTTCCACTCTTTTCATGAGTGCCCAGGCAGCAGCGGTGCTTATTCATCCAGTTTGGCCACTAAAGCCCAACCATATGTTTCAAGAGCAGTGACACAAATTTGATTTAGCTCTCCTGAACTCATTTGAAGGCCCATCCCTGAGAGAGGAGCTAAAAGGGATGTCCATTGATGCCAGGTATAATTGGATAGCACGATAATGAGGTAGAACAGAGAGAGGAGATAAGAGGAGTATTCTCAGATTTTGGAGGGAATCACCCAAAATTGTATTTTTGATGGGCTCTAACGCAGCACTGCTCATTCATTCACAATGTGTGTAGAGGAAAGAAGAGGATTCTGGAGTTATTAGGCAGTCTAGCAATTAAATTCAACTCGTAGGCCAGAGCAGGGAGCGATAACAGAGCTAGCAAGAGAAAGAAAATGGGAGAGTGACTGAAAGAGGTTTTACGTGCATGCTGAGTTTTTATTACAACATCTGAGGATGTAGTTGGGAGAGAAGGTTAGAGGAAGGTTGGAACAAATCGAGTAAAAGTGTAAAACTGGACACTTTTAGGGATAAGAATACGCTGAAATGGGGTCAGAGAATTACAAAAGAAAACACAACACAAAAAAGGAGGTATTGACCCTGATGAGGCCTGCAATCAAGCTTCAACCAAGCAGCAAAAACCAATTAGCTTCTATTTTGTAGCTCAAATGGACCAATTAATAGGTAATTATCCAGCAAGCAAGGCATCCAAACTGAGAGGACAGTGAGGAAGTATTCTGGCAAGTATGTAATTCTAGTGGCTCTTGAGATTAGCATTACTTCTGATTACTGCCTTTTAAAGCTAAGTAGGGCAGAAGGAGAAATGATTCTCTCAGTAGTCGAATAAAGAAACGTGCCACAGCTAATCGTTACATCTCATTCCTGCAAAGATCACGTCACGGTGAATTACTGATGGTGCAGGATAACAGAATATCACTCAAACAGCCATTCCAGGGCAGCGGACAGAGAATCAAGCAATCAAAATGCACCGCATACATCTCAGGGCCTTCTGAACTCGTCGCAGCTTCATCGCCGTTCTGTAAGCGGAGAACTTGATGTTGTTCAGATCCGCTATTGGAAGGAGAAAGAGATAGAGCGATTAGAGCACACTAATCTATCCAGCACCATTCTCCACCCTGCCATCGAGGAAGTAGACATCCCTATCTGTCCCCATGTTTATCACATCGCTGCAGGAGTCATTAGTAGTTTATTGTATTACTAACGTTATCTGTGCATCTGTCTGTCCTCATGCATGTTGAGCTGAGCATTTGACCATGTGCATATTCCCCCTGAAAGCTCTCCGTGTCAGATGAGATTAACTGTAAAACACATAATGTCGTCTAATCACAATTAATTAGAGGCTAAGCAAAAAGCAATCACGGCACTGGCAAATTGAGCCTCATAGGTTAATGACAGGACAAATGTAGTCCCCAAGGTGGCTGAAATGCAGGTTTCTTTAATGAGCTGTGCAACAAGGCCTTCGTAGTGGAAACCCAGCAGCACCAAACCAAACAAGTGGCATTTCTGCCACTCAGTAGGGGTTGTGGACAAATGAGCTAGAGAGTACTTACCCAGCGCTTGGTATAGCTCTGTCATCTTTGGATGGTCCCAGCATGTCGTCTGGGCCTGATGGCTGATAGAAAAATGAAACAGAGGCACAATTTTTATAAAGCCAAAGAGAATGGAGGTGCACTTTTTTCCAGGCTAGAAAGATCAAAGTAAAGTATAAATGAGTGCACAGAGCTGAAATGGACAGGTGAGGCAAATAGAAGAAAAGGCAGTAACAAAGGAAGTGGAGGAATAAGAAGCAAGAATATGAGAACTGTTTACTAAATAAGTCAAGAGGTTTTAGACCTGGACAGTTCAGACATGGATTAAAAACTTAACCAAAGGATTCATGTTGGGGGGACTCAAATCACACCATACCGCTTCGCTTCACTCATAAATGCAACACGATCCATCTCATGGCTACATCAAGAACCCTTCTATGTTAGCGCTGTCTCCGAGGGAACATCCTATCAGGTATAAACTAGATCCAATAAAGGGACGAGTGGAGCAGGATCAATGGGAAACCTCATAGCAGGAAGTCTGCCAGGACCCATGGGCCTCTCAGGGCTGCAGTCATCATTTACCTGTAAAAGCACTCATTGATTACTGACAGGCAGAGTGCTACTCTGATACTGTACATCTCCCGGCCCCACTGGAATAACAATATAAGGCATAAAGAACCAGCTGGCAGGCTAAACAAAGACCCACAAGGTTCTGTTGCAAATGATTAATAAGATAAAGACTAAACTCTAAGAACAGATGCTATAAACGTTTTCTCATCTGCAAACCAGCTGATTCATAAAACCAATATTTCTCTGAAGTATTATGGATCAGGTAGGCAAATAAAAAATGAGTCATCAGCCTATCACTGACTATGGGAGCTCCGGTTTCTTTTTTTATCCACTGATAACTGCATGATTGAACAATAAAATGGTTTGAAAAAAAAAGATTTAAGACACTGTTGTTTTGCTTTTCACTTTTATCATAAAATCTTTGCAGCAATCACAGCTGATCCCATCTGAGACCAGAACAGGAAACCCACGATGCCAGAGGAGCGCTAAACACCAGTCACTGTTTTCTAGGTCTAAATGTCTTTTGTTGTCCGTGACTTCAAATTATGTTTTTCTTTTTGGGACTCTGGTAGTTTGTCCTAAAGTTGAAGTGGTAGCAGTCGGCTGTTTCTCCTTCTCTGATATTATTGAGTGGAGATCCTCTCACACCAGTGGTGCTCTGTTGCTGAATACGTGAGTGTGTGATGAGTGGAGGACCCAGGGAAGTGCTGCGGTTCTTCTTATCTTGCCTCGCTACAGTGCAGACGCTTCTCTCTTCGCTCCTGCTTAGCTCCTGCTTATTTTGCATTTTTTACAATTTTCCTTTTTTCCCCGTCTTTCTTCCAAAGTATTTTTCTGCTCAGTGACCGCTGGACTCTTTAAAATTGCTGGGATCTCTTTACTAAACTGACAGAGGAGTTTACTTCAGCCCTTTTTTGCCACGTCTTTGATCTTCAGGGACTTGACTGCGTGGACCCAGCGCTATGCCTTCCTTTTCTACAGAAGATTTCCAAAAACTTCTTGAGAAAATCACAGTTATTGAGAATAAAATCTCTCGATTAGAGGTAAACTGGGAGGTAAATGGGTTCTTTGGAAATGACACCACCATTTCATCTTCTCGGAATGCCGGACAGGAACACGGCTACCCACAGCCGGTCAGCAACAGCAATTCCTCTACAGAGAGGCCAGAGGGCTCTCTGCCTCACAATAACAGTCCTTCATGGAATACTCTTGGTGCTAAGCCAAAGAGTAAACCATGTCCCTGGAAAGCGAGAGGAGGAAAACCGGCTTCAGCCTCACACGGAGTTATCACCGATGCTAA
>SSNS01000009.1:4179303-4286866 GCA_006937985.1 Aphyosemion australe
TCATTGGGAAAATTGTTGAAAAAGCAGTTATGATCCAGCTGAACAACTTCCTGGAGACAAACAACCTCCTGGATGGTTTTCAGTCAGGCTTTAGACAACACCACAGCACTGAGACAGCACTGATTAAGGTATTAAATGATATCCGTATGAATACAGATTCAGGCAAAACATCTGTTTTAGTGATGCTCGATCTCACTGCAGCTTTTGATACTGTGGATCACAACATACTATTAGATAGACTCATAAACTGGGTGGGACTATCAGGTACAGTCCTTAGTTGGTTCCAATCATACCTTGCTGACAGGGGTTATGTTGTTTCTATTGGTGAACATAGATCAAAGCAGATCACTATGACATGTGGTGTCCCCCAAGGCTCCATTCTTGGGCCACTGCTCTTCAACCTCTACATGCTCCCCCTGGGTCAGATCATATACAACAACAACATTGCCTATCATAGTTATGCAGATGACACCCAGATCTATCTAGCTCTATCACCTAATGAATCCGGTCCCCTAGACTCACTCTGTCAGTGCCTAGAGCAAGTCAATGACTGGATGAAGTCAAGTTTCCTTCAGTTAAACAAAGACAAGACAGAAGTTATTGTCTTTGGGAGTAAAAAACCGAGGATGGAAGTTATTGCTCAACTTGGCTCCAGAGGAATAAAGACTAAGACTCAGGTTAGAAACCTTGGTGTTACCATTGACTCAGACCTGAGCTTCACTGGTCACATAAAGGCTATAACCAGATCAGCGTTTTATCATCTCCATCAATTAGCAAGACTCAGAGGTCTCATGTCGAAACAAGACCTAGAGAAACTCATTCATGCGTTCATCTCCAGCAGACTAGATTATTGCAATGGTCTCCTGACTGCTCTTCCCAAAACAGCCGTAAAACAACTGCAGCTTATTCAGAATGCTGCTGCTAGGGTCCTAACGAGAACTAAGAGAACTGAGCACATCACCCCTGTTCTAAAAACTCTGCACTGGTTACCAGTAAACTACAGAATCGATTTTAAAGTGCTTCTACTAGTCTATAAATCACTCAATGGTATGGGGCCTAAGTACATGTTGGATCTCCTTCCTGTATATACACCTAGCAGAGCTCTCAGATCCCTAGACAGCAGTCAGCTGGTAGAACCTCGGGTCAGAACCAGACAGGGAGAAGCTGCTTTTAGTCACTATGCTGCTCATAGATGGAATCAGCTTCCTTATGACCTCAAACAGGCCCCAACTCTAGTAACTTTTAAATTAAAATTAAAAGCCTTCATGTATTCATTAGCCTATGATTGAATGTTTCTTATGCTGCTCCTTCTGCACTGTTTACTGCTAAACTTTTTTGACTATGTCTTTTATCTAATTGTCTGAATTATTTCTTTGTGTATTTTGATTAATGATTTTGTTGCTCCTGCTCTGTAAAGCACATTGAATTGCCTCCATGTTTGAAATGTGCTATACAAATAAAGCTGCCTTGCCTTGCCTTGCCTTGCGGTTCGGTGAGACCAACAACCGAATGGTCCAATAGTTGCTTTCGGAGGTTTTTAGACAAATGCTAGAGAACCACTTCATTATTTTTTTTCTTTTTTTAATCTCCACAGCATATTTATAGCTCTACTGTGTTAGAACGTTGTTAAGAGGCATGAAAAACTGCTTTGAGCTAATTTGTTTTCCAAATTTGCCATTGTAGCTTTAAGTCATTTTCTACTTGGAGCTGGAGACACAAAGATGAAAAAGGTGAAACATTTGTGTTGGAATCTAATTGACCTGGTACATTTGGTAAATGGCCTGTATTTGTATTTCGCCTTTCCAGGGTTCTACAACCCCCCAGGGCGCTTCACAACACAATCAGTCATTCATCCATTCACACACACATTCACACCCTGGTGATGATGAGCTGCAATGTAGCCACAGCTGCCAGGGGGAGCACTGACGGAAGCGAGGCTGCCAAACACTGGCGCCGCGGGTCCTTCCGACCACCACCAGTAGGTAAGTTGGGTCAAGTGTCTTGCCCAAGGACACAACAGCAGCATTCCCTGCAGGGAGTCGGGATTGATCCTACGATCCTTCGATTACTGGACAACCCGCTCTACCTCCTGAGCTACTGCTGCCCCTTTGTCACTTATGAGTGTCAAAACGGCAAAAACATTGCAACATTCACACATCTTGTAATTTCACCAGTTCCAAAGTGTCTTAATTACGTCTTTATTCATTTGCAATTTATCCTCATTTTATTTACAATTTAGTTGCACTTGGAAAATCAGATTTCAGTCTGAAATCATTGTTCAGTTATCAACCCCTCACAAAGTTCTCTCACATTCCTTTTAAGGCTTTGAGATGAGATCCATAGGCCCAAAACAACTCTGTGACTATACTGAGAACAAACATTCCAAGTTGACCATGGTCAAAATTTCAGCAACAGGACAGGAAGACCTTGAGACTCCAAAAAACAGTCCAACAGTCAGCCCAGTGAAGAAAGTGTGCTTGAATAAGACACATCTGTCATTTCTGACTGATTATTGCAAATACAGTAAACCTAACCGTGTCATGTAAATGCATTAGAAATAGGAAATGTTGATCTATGCAGCTTTTGCCCTTGAGTGTTCTGCTACTTTTTAAACTTTGCAGCATTTGAATAACTGGAACTAAGCAGAGGGAAAAGCCAGGAACACATCCAGCCTGTCTGCTTCAGTAGAGGGTGTTGTGGAAAAGAAATCATATGAACCAACTTTGATTTTCAATCCAAATTTATTTAGGTTAAATTGAGTGTGGTTTGATGATTGGTTTCTCAATGTCTGACTGTTCACTGAAGGCTCTAATGTTCTGGCTGACCAATGATCTGATAGATTTATGGAATTTCTACTTTTCACCCAGAAGTTTCTCGGTTTTCTTTAAAGAAAAAAAGAACCAAAGAATCTAGAATCATTTGCATCCTGCAGCAGCATTTACACATTCCTTCTTTTTACTTTTCCTTCATTACCTTCATTTCCTTCATTACATTCCTTCATTACAAAACCACACAGGGGAGGTTCTAGACCAGTGGTTCTCACGACCCCCCAAGGGGGTCCCCACAGTTTAGCCTGTACTGAAGTTGTGAGGTTACCAAGATGAGATTTGTAAAAATTACTTTTATAAAATCACATGTATGTGTATAAAGTTTGTAACTGATCACTTCTAATGTGTGTATGCAGGCAGGAGTTGGGGTTGTAGGTCCTGGCTGGTCTTGGACACAGGAAAGGGGGTCCTCAAGGAAAAAAGGTTGGGGACCACTGCTCTAAACTAACATGGGGGGTGGGTCAGCTGCTTTGTCAGTGAGGCTCAGTTGTGAGAAAACACTACAAACGTTGCTTTTTGCTATTTCAATTTTCAGTCAATCAATCAAACTTTATTTATAAAGGGCTTTTCCTACAAATAATGCAGATTAAAATGACTATATAACCCTCCTTCCCATCCCTCCCAGGCCAATTTAAAACATTGGCACAGTCATACCCCCCCCCCAACTCCCGTACACACACACACTTAAGAACATCAGTAAAAACTAGATAAATTGCATTTCTTGCAGAAATGCGTTTGAATGCTTTATTGCTGAATATGATAGCTGAAACTGCTGAATTGAAGCTAAAACTAAGCTTAATTGTCAAAATGTGCTGAATGTATTTGAAGTTTTAGGAGCAAAAATTGCTAAAAAGTTTTAAAAAGCCCGAAAAGTAAGTAGAGAATAGAGAAAAAAATCCTAAACAGCAGAAAAATGAAATATCTAAACATAGTTTAAAAAACTTTGCTGCTAAAATGTTTAAACAACTCATAATTGAGTATAAGTAGTTTAATAGTTAAATTTTCACAATTAGTTGAATTGTGAAATTAGCAGGATATGCTGAATTTTGAAACTGATAGCTGAGTAGCTGAACTGAAATAAGCAGTTTTCTGCTGTGAAAATTTAGCTCAATTGTAAAAATGAGCTGAAAAGATTTAATGATTTAAGAGCAAAAAATCACTAACAAGTGTAATAAAGCCGAATAAGTAAGTGGAGAAAAGAGAAAGAAATTCTAAACATCAGAAAACTGAAGTCTCAGTACACAGTTTAAAAAACTGGACAGCTGAAAGGTTTACAGCTGGTATTTGAGTAGAAATAGTTTAATAGTTAAATTCTCACAATTAGCCGAACTGTGAATTTAGCAGCTGAAACTGATAGATGAACATGCAATAGAACTGAAGTGAAGTTGAACATGAGTTCAATTGTCAAAGTTAGCAGAATGAGATAAAAAATAAACTGTTAGAAAGAGCAGAAATTGAACTTTGAAGTTTCAAAACTCTCTCAGCCAATCAAAGACCAGGGATGGTAGATGACTGGTTTCCTGAGACCAAGCCGATCGATTTGGTGTATAACATGTCTGGGTGCGTATTTCTGTTAACCAAGAAGAAGCTTGAACTCTCTCAGCCAATCAGAAAGCAGGGATGGAGGGGGCACTGGGTTCCTGAGACCAAGCTGATCGATTTGATGTATAACATGTCTGGGTGCGTATTTCTGTTAACCAAGAAGAAGCTTGAACTCTCTCAGCCAATCAGAGAGCAGGGATTGGGGGTGGGGGGGCATTGGGTTCCTTCGACCAAGCTGAACAATTTGATATATAATATGTGTGGGTGCTTTAACAAGCATTCAAACTAATTATATTGGGCTGAGTTCAGATGAGCTAGGTATGGTAGGGCAAGGAAACGCCATCAGAGGAACCATCTGCCCCGGCAGCAGCAGGTCAACCGCAGCAGCCGAGGTACCAACACAGGGTGCAACGAGGACGTAGGGCACAGACTCCACCTCCACCCAAACATTACCCGGAGAGCACCCAGGCAGCAACAGTCGACCACCGCCCCTGAGGCAGAGGGCCCCCACGGAGTGATTACTTCAAAATAATTGCTGCAATTCAGTTACTTTAGATACAACAGCGTTTCAATTAATCTCTATTCAATTTCAGATAAATGCATTCACACGTAAAAAATACATAAAGTGTAAAATTAGTGGAGCGACCCGTCACCACGCTTCTGGTACACGTCCAAAACATGACACTCCGCTGGTGGAAACGCACCCACCACTATAATGGCGGCTAATTATATATATATATATATGCATACTACGCTTCATTTACGTTACACGACACTCTAAAGCATTTCTGAACCTGTTCACAGGAAATGTTTTGGTTCCACAGCTGGCATTAGGCTAAATTATCTAAAAAAAAATCAATACTTATTAATGCTTAGGCTCTGCGCTGAGCGGGAGGGGTAGGGGGGGGGGTCCAAGCTTGCTTTCAGGGTGGTGCTGGCCCATCCTCGACCCCCCATAGAACCACCCCTGAAACCACACAAAATACTTCCTCAGCTTTTTATCTCATTCAACAAAATTTTATACAAACTGATCTGCAGCAACAACCAGGGGTAATGCTTGTATCCTGTGTGAGCAGACATGTCATGGCCTGCTGGCTGGTTTGTGTAAGATTACCATGGAAACAGAAAAAATCAGCCAGGCAGAATAAACCATATGAACCATATTTATAAAATGAATCACCTGGTTTTGGATAGACCAATTTGTTGCTAAAAAATAACATTATCTCAACTTTAATCCAACCATTTAACCTGCTTTGATCAAGTGCATTTAGCCCAACAATGCAGACGTGACCCTGCAGCTGCACTTACTTAATGTAGTAGGGCACTTTGTTTGGGGAGATGGCACGCTCCCATGGTATCTGCACTGAACCTGTGCAAACACACAAAGAGAAGAAAAATCAATTTCAGATCAGGCATGTCATGCTTGAATTGCCATTATGCTCAGTGTGCCTGACAGCGTGTCCAGACACAGTGTCCATTCAGAGCTTCTTAACAGAGCTGCTCCCCTCTACAACAGGCGCAGTCAAGCTAAAGAAACAAGTCTATTGTGTGGGGGGCTCCACACACTGTCGGTATGTTTAGCATAGCCTAATAGATTACAGGGAGGGAGTCGCTGAGCCAGGATGGCTGTAGCATTTTAACTGACCACCAAACCGAACCACAGGGGAGGTTCAGCTGAGGAGAGACCGCATTAGGAGCAGGAAGTACATCGTCTCATAGTTTGTATGACGAAATTCAAAAAGCAATCTTTATTTTCATTCCTTTTATACTAAAACTTAAATCGATCTCTACTCACTTTCAAGAACACGTCATGCACAACAAATACAGTAGATTACAAGTAAAATCCCTGTAATTCATTATTTATAAGGACTGATTGTCCAAATACAGACCTAACGAAGAAAATAGATAACATAATTAGACCACAAGGAGAACAATAGTATATACACTGAAAACTGAAATTCAGAGCATCTCAAAGAAATTTGGAGGGTTGATTCGTCTAATTTTTCATTTATACATGTCTCAAATATTTGTAATCACTAGAAAATGTTTCTATTTTACACTGAAACCAACATGAAATCAGTCTGAACAAGAAAATGAACAATGCAGACAGTGAATGTTAGAAATTTAGATTTTAAATGAAATCTTCTAAATATTTTGAAGCAACTTTCACCTGTCAAACAACAGTTATTTTAGTCGTCAGAATGATCTAATGGAGATCTAATAAGAGTCTTCCTTTTCACCCGGTCCATTCAATAGGATGATATCATTCAAATCAGGTGTCCTTTTATTGTCAAGCTGCTCCCTAAACAGCTCAGTAGGGTTTAGATTCACAGACTGTGATGAATTAGGTGATAGTCCATCAAACTGTTAATGAAAGAAAGAGGGCTGGAGAAAACTGGTCCTGGAAATTCTTTAAGTGCAGAAGGGTTAGAGTTTTTTTGCACCTATTAAATCATTTCCAGGACCAGTTTGCTCCAGCCCTCTACCTTTCATTCACAGTTTGATGTCCTACGGGCTGTCAGAGCACCTGTGTTCCAAATTGGATGGCACACAATGTGCTCACTGATTAGGTGATAGTCCTGCTTGCATTCTATACAATATGTCCTATTTTACCCCCTCCAAAGCTTCCACAAAACCACAACAGAATTTGATATAATAGCAAAAGTGTTTTTTTCCCAGTAATCAATTAGCCTTTTAGAAGGATAAACCTGAATTAGCTTAATTAACGAGATTGATGAAGAGAACAGATGCTGATTACAGGCCTCGCAAACATGTAGATCTGTGTTTAAAAACACGTAAAACTGTTTGTGAATTTCGAGAAAGTGTGTTTTTCTTTGGGAAACAGAACTTTCCAAGTGATTTTAAATGGCCTGTATCAACTTCTAAAGTCCTAGAACCCCCCAAGGTGCTTTACAACACAATCAGTCATTCACACGCTGGTGATGATTAGCTACATTGTAGCCACAGCTGCTCTGGGGCGCAAGGCTGCCGAGCACAGGCACTACTGGTTCCTCCAACCACCACCAGTAGGCAATGTGGCTTAAGTGTCTTGCCCAAGGACACAACAGCAGCATTCTCTGCCTGGAGCCGGCATCGATCCTACAACCCTCCGATTATTGGACAACCTTCTCTACCTCCTGAGCTACTGCTGCCCCATCCTAAACATTATAGAGTGATTTGCTGCATTGATCCATGCTACTGAGACTTTTGTGATTTAAGCTTCTGCAGAACTTCTTGGTCACAATCAGCATCAACAACATTCAGCCCACCAAAGAAGATCATAAATCCATCAGATCACATTTTTTCATCAAATTTAACAAGGCATCGTCAAAGCTTTTTTGTTAAAGCTAACATGATTAGACTCCTCGGGAGTTTGCTGATCAAATTTTTTTGTGAGCTTGAGCTGACATTTTAGAAATAACAACATCAACATAACATCATGAAACCTATCTGAAGTATAGTTAAGGCTTTCAGCTGACAGAAATCAAAGCTGTTTTAAATTCTTAAGTTACGTAAGATCTCTGTATTTATATCACTCTAACATAAATGCTTTTTAAATATTTGTTTAAAATTTGCCACCAGAACACCATACCATAAAATACACAATCAATGTAACTTAGAAAGACAGTTTAACTTACACACCCTCTAGGGGGAGTGAGTCCTTTTTTTTCTGCACAGCACCTCAACTGTGGCATCTTGGTGAATTTCCTCACACAACATGCTCCCTTCAGATCCCTCCATAGTATTTTAGATTATTATTGATATGGGAAATGTCTTAAAACCTGTATTTTTTCAGGTACTATTCCCTTAGATGATGTATTTTTTCAGTTTAATGATAGATGTATTTTTTCGTTTCAAAGCTACTAATATATTCCTAGAATTTAAATATCATACTGCTTCCACAGCGTTTCACAGATGTGTCTCGGTGTTCTCGTCATCGTGAACTCAGAAATGTTGTTCTTCAGAGGATCCTGGTTGCAGTATCAATCTGTATTTAGTAGAATCCAAAACGTTTGGTGGTTTAGAAATTCTTTCTCAGCTATTCCCATTTGATTGCCTTCACAATAAATTAATTTTCATTCATTTTAGTGGCTGAGACATTTTAAGCATGACTGTATGTTATATAAAGCAGCTATCTGAATTATAAATATGCTGGTGGATTAAAAACAACACAGATGTACACCCAGATTTAGCGAAAAGCATCAGGATGAGTTAGATGCTACGTTGCTCTAAATAAAAGTGCGGTGTGGCAACTCTGATCAGCATTACACCCATAAATCTGGACGGGGTTGGTGAGGACGCTGAGAACACGGGCAGACTCTCCCACTTCATATATACTCACACAAAAAGTTCTGACACACACACACACACACACACACACACACACACACACACACACAGCTTTTACACTTCATCATCAGTTTTAATCAAATCACATTTTCAGCCTCACTCTCAGCAGCCTCTGAAGAACAGCAGGTAGAAGGAGAAGAAGAATTCATAAAAGTGGATATCTGCTCAGATTGAGGCCATGTGTGCGGTGGAGCTGACAAAGGCAGAGGAGCAGAGCTCACCAGCCTCACCTCTGATCCAAGAACACACACACACGCATTCACATACACAACTGTGTTCAAACTCAACAGTTAATAGTCTCATTACAGGTCAGCAGTGGATCACCTAACCAAATCACCCTAACACACACACACACACACACACACAAGCACGCACGCACACACCAATTCTCCGGCACAGATTGGTGCAACACAAGGCACCAACTTCAAATAGCAGGAAGAACTCTTACTGGAAAGGAAGTGCTGCGATCCAGGGCCAAAGTCTCTGTGTGCATCCTGGAGCTGCTTCAGCCGCTCCTCAATAGAACCCTGAGGAGACACACACACACACACACACACACACACACACACACACACACACACACACCAAAGTAAATCAAAGGGAATCCTGCTGTTCGCCGCTCCCTCTCACAAAAACACCACAATAGGAACACACTACCTGCTTCTGCTCCGCTAGTTAACTGCTGAATGTAAATTACGTCTGCCGCCCCAGCTCTTGAAGGACTTTGAAAGCATGTGGGGAGCAGCAGGTAGGAAATGAAGACAGAGATTACGAAATAATTTATGTTGTGAAAAGGAGGACAGCGGTACAGCAGCGTGGAAAAAGTGCTGGAGAATAAAAGATGAAATAAAAGAGAAGAAGGAGTTTGCAAAGTCTCAGTTGCGTCAATAACCATGGAGACTGAACAGACAAAATGAAGTTTGCCATAGAATCTGATTTCTGGTATGTTTCCCACCAAATGGGATTTAGCCTGGCAAATCCTGCTTTATTTGAAAAGTATTGGATTTGGCACATGAATCCTTGTCAGCTGGATGTTGAAATACCTCCTCAAACAATGGGGGGTAAATCCACCCACTATGAGGTGAACAGACACATACAGACAGAGGATGATTGCACTTTCAAAAGAAAAAAATGGTTTCCAAGTCTCTGTTCATCAGTGCTCCCCCACCAGAAAATTAAAAAGACAATCTGCAGTGTAATTTAAATTGTTTGAGACCAATAAAGAGCGCTGTCAATGTGCCGTGGAGATGTTCCTGCCATCTTTGCCGCATTGTACAATCTATTTGTTATACAAGCAATTTGAGCTGCCATAAGGAAGACAAATGGCTGAATTATGCACAAATATTAGCAAATCATGTTTGGAAATGGATGTTTGCTCATGTCAGAGGCCAAAATAAACAGCAACCAGGCTGCTGCTGGAATTTACCATTTATTACTTAAATTAAGACAAAATTGAGACAAAGGAAAGGAATGTTTTCTAATTCTTTTGGCATTCAATATACCTCCATGTGCATCATTTTCAACAATAATAAGGTAGATAGTTTTTATTTAAAACATGTTGAACCTTTTTGCATGTCCCTTAACACCCAAGAGATGTCTCTCAGTGGGAGAATTCAGATGCTAAAATGTTTCAAAAAATGAATCATCAGATGTTCAGTGGACTCAATCATAGTGCAGACAGAATGGTAAATGGCCTGTAATTGATATAGCGCCTTCTAGAGTCCTAGAACCCCCCAAGGCACTTTACAACACAACCAGGTATTCACCCATTCACACATACATTCACTCCCTGGTGGTGATGAGCTACAATGTAGCCACAGCTGCCCTGGAGCACACTGACAGAGGCGAGGCTGCCAAGCACTGGCGCCACTGGTCCCTCTGACTACCACCAGCAGGCAACGTGGGCCACTCCTTTAAATGGACATTGGCATCAACTTTAGACTATTTAGGCGTATGCCTTTCTTTGAGGCATTAAGCAGATAGAAGTACTTAAGTCATTTCTTTTGAAAAAGTATGTATTTGCTTCTTCTATGACAGTGTATGGCCTATTGACTGACATCCATAGTGATTAATACGTCACGTTGTTCATTGGTCCAATTGTTCCTAGAGCTGTCCAATTGCATGGACAGTTTGAGAGACAACCGTAGATTCTGCTCATGACTGAGTGGTTTCAATGGCTCATGGCCAGACTATTTATTTACATACAGGATGGCTCGCCAGGTTATTATTTTTGTGGATCTTTCAACAATCATCTCAATTTCTAGAATTTTTCTTGTGAAATTCAGATTTGAATCGATGTATTGATGAATGAAACTAGAACTTTAGTGTGTTTTACCTGTCAGTAAAGTTACAGGTATTTTATTTCAAGCCAGAGGAAGGTGAACCACTCAAGTGTATGAAAACTGACAGCTGGTCTATTTTTATGCTCCTTCTACATTAGGATAAACATCTGCTGCATCTGGAGATTTTTATGCTGCTGAAGCAAAAAGTACTCAAACCTCATCAGTTTTGTCAAATCCTTAAAAAAAAGATCAAAACCGCAAGATATGAACACAAGAACGTTTAGTAAGTTTGTTTAGACTTTAAAAGTTGTAGATAGATGATGATAGATGATAGATAGATAGATAGATAGATAGATAGATAGATAGATAGATAGATAGATAGATAGATAGATAGATAGATAGATAGATAGATAGATAGATAGATTGATTGATTGATTGATTGATTGATTGATTGATTGATTGATTGATTGATTGATTGATTGATTTGTCTGGACAGTTTTTAATGAAACTCAAAAAGTTCATCTATGGATGAATACATGCAACTGACCCATTATTGGAGTCAATCCAATTCAAGATGGCTGCCACAGCAAATAAAGCCTTAGCCAGCCCCAAAATGACTTTAACTCAATTTTGTATTGATATTGTTGAAGCTGTAGCTGCGAGTCATTCACAATACAGCCTATGAGCTCCAGGTAAGTTCCTGTGAGACATTTGACACAATTGTTTCAAGACTTAATCAATAATGCCATCATTTCAGCAACTGAATGTGCTGATACCCATTTTAGTTATGTAGTTTATCATATTTTATTATGTGATCTCACCGCATTCTCTGTTTTTTGTTAGTTGTTTGTGTATTCTTAAATCTTTATAATTGCTTTTTTATATATTTCATATTCCTTTTTTTCCCCCCTGCAAATAATTATCAATGTGCCAGTCTTGGGCAGCTTGATTCAGCTGTGACATAAACATATCCAACAGGTTTCAGGGGGGAATATAAAGAGTTTAACAGTTGTCTTTATCTAAGAGTAGCGAGGAAAACCCTTTGTTTTTTCATGATCTTGGCACAAAGCTACTCTACGTTGGTATCCTCTGATCTGTCAAGGAACTGAGTCATCCTGAACAAATTCAGAGCATCTCTGGCAATTTGGAAGCAGAACAGAGTAAAGGTGCAAAATGAATTTCAGAGACTTGTTCAAAAGACCCTTAAATTGTTATAGTCAGTAAAGGAAGAAGAGAAAAATATGCACCAGCTAATAAAGCGACATGTGCTGTAGGGAAAAAAAGTCAGGAAGGTTATCTAATGGAAACGTTCTAACATGAGGTGAAAGCTGAGTGGTGTATTTTACTTGTAGGAGCAGCAGTTTGCTGATGGCAGATGCAGCTGATGCTTGAAAACCAGTGCAGTCACACTGGTGCTGTGTGAATAGTGCATGCCTGCATTTAGCTGAGCACTAACAGGAGGGCAAGTACAGTTCAAGGTTTAAAAGGTTTTAGGAGTAAGTGCCTTAAACTCATTGAAGTACAGCACTCCTAATGTAAGTGCACAGGATCAAATGTTCCAACCAAACATTTACGCAGCAAATCTGCCATTCTCCCACATCACAAAGAGCCATTACTAGACACATATATGGGTGGAGAGCACATTGACTCATTCGCTGAAGTTTGAGATTACTTTTGCTTTATGACACACATTATGCTGCTGGCAGTCATTATTGGAAAATGGGTGTATTGTCATAAAGAGAAGCATATAGTCAGCAACAGTCTCAGGCCCCCTGTGGATTCAATCAATGATTTTCTTTTTCTGTTTGTGATCAAAGACAAAAATAATGAAAACAATAAAATAACAGATTTTCTAAAAATGGTCTTTGTATGGTTTTCTCTTTATTCTTCCAAATGATGAGAGTATAGAAATCAGCCTTTCATATTTTAGCTTAGAAGTCAAGAAGGTTCTTTTTCTTAACATTCATTTCAATGTCTCACTATCGGATACGCCCCTCCGCGGATTCCTCAGAGGCACTTATCTCAATACGCCAGTCCTGATTGGCCAGTGACCATGATGCTCATACTATAAGTAGCAAGCGTCCCAATGCCCAACCACTTCTTCTCGCTTTGGTGGTACCTTATCTCTCACGTGCAGCTGTTGTCTCTTTCAGCTAACACACCCGTTAGCCCACATGGAATCTGCTCCTCTCAACAGAGGAGTTCAGGGTGCGGCAGCTCGCCTATGTACTTGCGGGAACAAGGTTTGGAGCAAAGAAACATATCATGTCTGCTCAAGCTGCCTCGGGCTGGAACACGCAAGGCTAGCAATTGAAGTCCCCTGGTCATTCGAGCTTGCTTCACCATGAAGAGCCTTCATTGTCACCTAGCGCGCCAAGCTAGCTTGTCGGGGAAAGACCCATGCCTGCTGACTACTTGGCTGCTGCCTACAAACAGACCCTCCAGGGACTGGAATGGTGTGCCGAGAACTGGTCGCTCCGAACCACCCCGTTGAGGACGTGCTGGAGTTGGGCTATGGAGATGACGAGGAAACCTCAGAACTCCTCATTTCAGAGGAAGATGTGGAGGACGACGTTGTTCTACTTCTCACTCAGGCTTCTCTGCCTAGCTTCCCGTTCTCTCCCAGGGATGGAGTGGTTTCTCCGGCCGCTCACCAGGACATGCAGTCAGTCTGCCGACATGCTGCAACTAGGCTCAACATCCCTTGGCCGACTGTCATCACTGAGGCTGTTAAATCCCATTACGAGGGGAAAAAAATACCTTAGACAACGAGGGCGGTAAAACCTCTCCTGTCTGTTTTCTGGGAACTCCTCAACGAGGTCAAAGCATCCTGGGTCTCAACACCCTTTTAGCTGCAGGTCTCCTGTCCAAGGAGCCTGCTTGCTGCACTTTGCAGGTATGGAAAAGGCCAGATGTTGCCGATGGAACCACTGGTAGCAACCCACCTGCACCTATGACTCTCGGCAACATCATCCAGACGTCCCACTTTCCTTTCAACCACTTCCAGTCGGAAGAGGGTGTACAAGGCTGCTGACCTCTTGGTTCGAGCTTTAAATGTCTCTTTCATGCTCTCAGCGTACCAAGCCGAGCTCTGTGAGGACATGACCATGAAACCGGACCCAGACGTGTCACCGTGCTGACCGACATCTGCCTGCGCATCAGCGCTGCGTGGTCCAGGCTACAGGTAAAGCTATGGGCATGGTGGTGCTTCATGAACGTGCTCGATGGCTAAACCTCACCAACCTCTCTGATAGAGAGGAGGACATCTTGGAAATGCTGATTGTACCCAAAGGGAATTGGCTTTAATGCAACAGCGGTGTGAGGCAAAGTAAAAAAGAGGACAAAGCCCTCCATCTTTGCCTCCTCTGAAAACTTGCTCCTGCTCTGGCAGTTCATCTGCCTTTTCCTTAGGCGGCTGCCCGGGCTTTGCATCAGTTCTGTACTGGATTGCAACTGGTTGCTACTTTCACTAATACATAATAAAATTATAGAGAGCCTTTTAACAACCTGTGGTAATTAAACAAGCATAAAGGGGCTGAAAAGGCTTCAAAGACTTCTAATTTAAATTCTTTGTTCGTTCAATTGTTTTGTTTTTCATCCCATCAGAACCCACGTGCTTGCTCAAGGTAAAACAATGAACAAACATTAATCTTTATTCAGATACGGTTACCACTATAAGCACTCTGTAAAAATGTTTTCACCTTGAGTGGTGACATGATTTGGTTTTGTGTTTTCTTTACCTCAGGTGATTAAACTCTAAGCATGGAATCATACAGTTTATTTGCTGTTAGACTAAATGGCGTGTATGACTGTTTCGTACTTTCTGTGTATGAGAAATCTTCTTTTTGAAGATAACATCTAATCCTGATCCTAAAGACCTCTACTCTGTAAGGTTTTGATGATTTCAGGCTCTAACATCTCTGTTTTGAAGGTTGAAAATTCTCCTCAGTATGTCCTCAAGGTCTACAGAGCTGTTAAGCCCGGTTCACAAGGCAGGATTTATAAATTGTTGGGCGACCAGTTTTGAGTATGCAGCAACTCAGCAAAAACAACACACTACACATAAACCACTTTCACTCACGGACATTCCCGTCTGGCGGGAAATCTCGTGAGATCAAAAGTGACTTTAACTTAACTTTAAGTGACGGCATTAACTAAGGGACATGTCCACACCTTTGGCAATGGAAAAGATAACCTATATTTTGAAAGGGAAAAAATAGTTGTTTGAAATTGTTTGGAAATCTTTTATATTATACTTGGAAAGAGCAGACCTGACACAAATGCTGACGGAAACGGCAGAACCTAGTAGTACATAAATGGGAGAGTTTTTTTTTTAGTTCTGCTTTATGCATTCTGTTTAATTCATATTAAACTTCATATTTCTGCATGTATGGTTCATTTGGCCTGTATTTGTGAGTTCTGGAAAACCTAATAAATATATTGTTGAGAAAAAAAAGTGGCATTGGCGTAAACAAACATGGCGGAGGAGCAGCGTACTGTGCTGTGCACTTCCATCACAATTTCTAATTGCCTAAACATCCCATTTAATAAGCAGCACGTTCATTAGTACCTCGAAAATCAGACCAAGACAATCTATGTTATGGTCCGCACTAGAGCGCTAGTAACACACCACACAAGGTAGGATTATCTGATAAGATTATCTTTAGAGACTTTACAGTGATGTATGCATCCTTAAAATTGTCAGAAGGGGTGAAGCTGGTCGACAATGCAGGAAAGTGGTCCTCCACGACCAAGACTGGACACAATCTAACTCTTGATTTGATGAAAGAAAGATATCAGAGTAGGGAAAAAAACTTGAGTTAAGATGATAGCACACGGTCAGAATCACAATGGATAATCTTAAGTCTTATTTAAGCAAGACATCTCTTATAAACATTTGCTGTTACAAACAAACAAAAGCATCTTTCAGTCTGCAATTTCCACCTGTCCTGTTGATTTATGTCTTCACATCTTTAAAAGACTGCTTAAGAAGTTTTCACATCACAGGGTACAAATCAAACAGGAATCACAAAGCTGGCAAAAACTCTACCTGAAGCACTTTCCATCTGCTGTTGAGATGCTCCAGGGCACGAGCGTTCTCCATCGACAAATGGACGTCGGAGATGGCCAGCTGGTGAGCTAACTCATTGATCTGCTTCATGCCCTCCTTCACCTGAGTGAGCTCCTCCTTGAATAACTGCAGGAGTCAGTCCAAGAATAAACACAAGAGCAGAGAGGGGTGGATAATAAATGGAACGGTGAAAATTTTAAGAAAAAGCCCTGATAAATGCAGATATCACACAGAGTGAGAGCGCTGTGCAGAAACACCAAGTGAAATTACTTCAGATGGAAAAGAAAAATCAATTCAAAGTCATTCTCTTAAAGATTTCTCCTCCGTTGTACAAATATTTTTCATGTAACCGGGGAAACACGTACAGCGTTATTGACTGGCCTCATCATCTGTCTGTATACATGTGTGTAAATAATATATGTGTATATATATCAGGAAACGCAGAGGAATTTTAAAAATAAAAGGGTGTCATTGAAAAATAATGAAGACAAAGAGATCAGTGAGTGAATTGAAGAAATTCTTTATTGAAAAGTCCAACCACAAAATAAAAAATAAATTAAGCCCTGAACCTTTAAGGAATAAACTCAAAAATGAAACCTGGAAATAAATAAAACTGTACACGATTTCACTATTTATACTCATATTTACCCTCATTTTTAATCTGTACAGCATTCTGCAGAAAATCACTCTTTGGGAGGTCAACCACCTGGCAAAGCACACTTCAGTCCCTAGATTTTATTGAAGCATTAAGTGAACAAACAAATGTAAATAAATAATGGAATGATGGAAAACACTTCTAGCATTAATCTGTCCCTTTGCCACTCAGCATTAGCTGTAAACAACGTATGCAGTGTGTAAACAAAGCCCTGTCCTGACAGACCTTGAGATGGATTTTCTTCAGTTGAGTGATGAAGGATTATTATTTATCAACCACCAGTTGTGTTACAAGAGTCCACCTAAGACACGAGTGCCTTTATTCTGCAGTGATTGTTGATCTGGAGAAGAGCGTGAGGCTTGATGTGTCCTCTGGAAAAAATAAATACTCATGTAACACTTGTTTGTACTTGATTCATCTATTTGTGAACATTTGTCCGTGTTTTTACATATTAAAAAAGGTTGACATTCATTTTATATGATGTGTAGTTTTGGTTATAACTTTTGAGCTTGTAGTTAATTCAGTGCTCTAGTGTTTTGAATGAAAACGATTGGTTCAGCTCACGTTTCTGATCAACTTGCTAAGATTAAAATGTCCTTGATGACTGTGAAACATAATTATTTGTAAAAAATAAAAGATTGTAAGGTACAATAGACAACATTCAACGATAAATTGTGGTGGTATAAAAGATCAGCTCAGAGATGACGTATTTTTGTTTGACAGGTTGAATACCTGTGTGATTTGTCTATTAAACACAAAAATGTAGGTAAAAGGAATAAATGGTTTCACAAAGATTAACCAAGTCTTAGCTGGTTTACTTTTGGCTGCATTATTCATCCTTTTTTAACTCAGAGGTAGTGGTTCCATGAGGTAAGCCTAGACATTATTCTATCTCTTCAGCGACATGCTCCAGCTCCTCCTGGGGGATCCAAAGGTGTTCCCAATCTTGAGAATATAAATAATACCTCCAGAAAGTTCTGGGTCTGCCCGGGGGGCTCCTCCCACAGAGACATGCCTGGAAAACCTCCAGGTGACCAGGAGGAATCCTAGTCAGATGTTTGAACCACCTCACTTGAATCTTTTCGATGTGGAGGAGCAGCAGCTCTGCTCCAAGCTCCCCCATGATGATGGAGCTCCTCAACCTATGTCTTTTCCCCCTGCAGAGGAAGTTTATTTCAGCTGCTTTTTTCCAGGTTCTGATTCTTTTGGTCATGATTCAAATTGTGTCACAATAGATGAGGTTTGGAACATACAGACCAATAAATCTAAGTCTTCACCTTTTGGCTCCACCTTTTTTATTGAAGCCCAAATGCATCAGTCCTTCTCTTGCTACATCACCACTTAACTGTTTTATTGTTTTAGAATTTAAAAAATGGTTCCTGGTAATAAAAGAATATAAAAAATATTGATACGGAGGCTGTTAGGTCCCTGTACAACCAGTGTCAGAGCTTGGTCCGCATTGCCGGCAGTAAGTCGGGCTCGTTTCCGGTGAGAGTTGGACTCCGCCAAGGCTGCCCTTTGTCACCGATTCTGTTCATAACTTTTATGGACAGAATTTCTAGGTGCAGCCAAGGTGGTGAGGGGATCCGTTTTGGTGACCTAAGGATCAGGTCTCTGCTTTTTGCAGATGATGTGGTCCTGTTGGCTTCATCAGAACGTGATCTCCGGCTTTCGCTGGAGCAGTTCGCAGCCGGGTGTGAAGCAGCTGGGATGAAAATCAGCTCCTCTAAATCCGAGACCATGGTCTTGAGTCGGAAAAGGGTAGAATGCCTTCTCCAGGTCAGGGACGAGGTCCTGCCCCAAGTGGAGGAGTTCAAGTATCTCGGGGTCTTGTTCACGAGTGAGGGAAGGGTGGAGCGTGAGATCGACAGGCGGATTGGTGCTGCGTCTGCAGTGATGCGGGCGTTGTGCCGGTCTGTTGTGGTGAAGAGGGAGCTGAGCCGAAAGGCGAAGCTCTCAATTTACCGGTCGATCTACGTTCCTACCCTCACCTATGGTCACGAGCTTTGGGTAGTGACCGAAAGAACGAGATCGCGGATACAAGCGGCCGAAATGAGTTTTCTCCGCAGGGTGTCTGGGCTCTCCCTTAGAGATAGGGTGAGAAGCTCGGTCATCCGGGAGGGGCTCGGAGTAGACCCGCTGCTCCTCCACATCGAGAGGAGCCAGTTGAGGTGGCTCGGGCATCTGATTAGGATGCCTCCTGGACGCCTCCCTGGTGAGGTTTTCCGGGCACGTCCAACCGGGAGGAGACCCAAAGGAAGACCCAGGACACGCTGGAGAGATTATGTCTCTCGGCTGGCCTGGGAACGCCTTGGGATTCCCCCGGAGGAGCTGGCCCAAGTGGCTGGGGAGAGGGAGGTCTGGGCTTCCCTCCTTAGGCTGCTGCCCCCGCGACCCGACTCCGGATAAGCGGAAGACAATGGATGGATGGATGGAAAACCATGATGGGAGCTGCACGGTGGAGCAGTTGGTAGCGCTGTTGCCTGTTTGACTCTCTGACTTCCTCCCACAAACCAAACACATGCTTGTCATGTTGATTTTTTGTCCCCAGGTATGTGTGACTGGATGTTTGTCTCTGCACTGCAAAATATGATTTTCGAGAAAGTGAAAAAGCCTTGATTTTTTTTGACATTTTTTTATTTTATTCTAAAAAAGGGGGGAAAAAAGTTCTTATTTGCAAAAACAGCACTAATTGAAATGAAATGAATATTGTTGAATCTGATCACATGCTCTTGTTTAGAGTAAAAACAAAAATATGTCCATGGGGTAAGTAAGTTTCTTGTCTAGAATTCTCAAAATAGCAAAAGGCTCTAATATGAGAATTGTTTGCTAGTGTTAAGAATTCTAGCCAAGCAAATTTTGCTTAACCCAACGACAGATTTTATTTCCTTAAACAAGAAAATTTGACTATTTTTATGAATATTTATCTTATTTCAAGTAGTGTTTTGCAGATAAGATTTTTTTCTTTTTAGATTAAAAATAAGATGAAATATCTTGAAAATCAGTTTTTGCAGTGTGCATGTCCCTGTGATGGACTGGGGACCTGTCCAGGCTGCCCCCCATGTCAGGCATCATGATTGCTAAAGTTAGGCACCAACTCCCTATGTTTAACCAGGAATAAGCAGTTAGGATAACAGATGAATGATTGGAAAACCCTGAGGACTCAATATAAGCTGCTTGTGTTTCGTCACAAACTGCCATAAAAATAAAGAAAGATATTGTAAAGTGAGTTTCAAAGCAAGAGTACTTTTGGGTGTTTTTTTAAACAAAGCAACACAAATGATTGAGGAAACAATTTTCATACACAAACCACTGAATCTGTGGAAAAAGTATTGGGTTTTAACTTTAAAGGCCCAAAACAAAGACGTCACCAATCTCAAATGATTTCTAATTATACTCTGTAGCATGTACATTTGTGCACACTGTGTGTGTGTGTGTGTGTGTGTGTGTGTGTGTGTGTGTGTGTGTGTGTGTGTGTGTGTGTGTGTGTGTGTGTGTATGATACTGAGGAGTGTTACATGACAAGTCTTCCCTGCAGACGGTACTGAACGTGTGCTGACTGTGACAGGAGTCCAAACAGTGACATGATTCCTGTGAAGGGCCCTCAGTTATAATGACTAGTGCCACACAATTACAGGCAGCAGCAGTGGCACTCGGCACTCCATAATGACTTAACCAATGACCTGCCATTTGTTTAACAACATCCACTCATCCCAACCTCTACCTTCTCACCACGTCGTGTCGAAGTGGCACGTCCTCGTCATCGACTGACACATCCTAGCTGCTTTGACAGGAACGCACACACAAACATTTTAAAGCAGCACAGCCTGATAAAAGTCCCACTTATTTAAGAGCAGCATGTCACACAAACAACTTTACATGTTTGTGTGCACTGTGTCAACGAGTCAAATGTGTGCTTTTTTAGGGCTAGCCTGAGGCAATTACCTTAAAAGATGGTACATTACTCTAGAAGTAAACCTGATTCATATCCAGATCTGACTGTATATGCAGTACTGTGAAAAAGTATTTACCTTCATATACAGTAGATTTCTGTTTTTGTTTTGTTACATTTAAAGGTTTTGGATCAGGAAACTAATGTCAACATCAGATGAAAATAACCCAATTAAAGTGGGCCAGTACGCACTTGTATGCAGTACCTGCAGTTTCTACCGCTCAAAGTTTTCCTCTCAGCCTACTAGTTCTTTTTTCAAGCGTACCGGAAGTACCGGCACTTTTTCAGGCCGTTTATCAGTCAAAACCTTTCTGTCACCAAGTTCTGGGCATGCAACTTGCACTTCATTAATGGTTCCAGCAGAATCATCCTGGGCCTGAAGCAACAAAGCAGGTCTAAAGGGTTTTATACTAGAAAAGTCTTGGGCATCATCACATTCTTTGATAAAAGTGCAACGGTGGCTCAGGGTTAGGAGTTTGAACCCAAGCTCCGCCCATGTCAGTCATTGTGTCCTTGGGCAAGACACTTCACCCTCCTTAGCTGGTGGAGATGGCTGGAGGGAAGTCCTCTGATGCAGAAGGGTGCAGGTCATTTATTATTTTTTATAAATGTGAGATGGGCCTTGCGCTCATTTTGGTCAGCAGAGGTTTTTGTAACTCTACTATGAATGCAGTTTGTCTTATTGCTGATTCCTAACCTCTGACTTTGACTTGAAACAAGTGAGGCCCGCAGTGCTTTGGTGTTTTGGGCTTTTTATTCTTGAATTTTATCAGTGTATGATGATATGTTGCCTTTTGACATCTTTTAGCCTACGTCATGTTGTCAGACAGGCTCTACTGAAGGGATTTCTTTATTTTTAAGGTCTGGCAGAATTTCTTTTTTACATATGGCAGGTTGACTTTAATAGCTTTTTCCCACTTAATTAAAAAAAATCTAATTTGAAAAAAAACATTTGTATTCATTCAGGTGTTCTTTGACACTGATGGAGATAAACACACAATTCAGTGAGAATGAACTACAGTGTAGTTTATTGTGTATCCACCTTGGTAGCATCGATGTGGTCCTGCAGAGAGTCAATGAAGAGGTCACCCACAGGCTCCCAGGCATCCCTCACCCCCTCTGCCTGCTCCAGGGCCCCCGCCAGCTCTTCCATGGCTGCCTGGATCTGCAAAAGGCGCTCCAGTGTTCTCTCCATGTGTCTGCAGATTTCATTAAAAACACAAAAAAGTTAAATGTTTAAAAGTTATGTGACCATACAGTTAAATGTATCATTTATCACAATTTATAAATAGCCAATTTAATCTGTATAAATTTCAAATAGTTGCATTTGTGTCACTAAAAGCATCATGAGATCTAATATTTAAGTTTTTAATATTGCACCCAAAATGTCACCTTACAGGGCTTTATTGGTGATGTAAATATCATTTTTTTCCTTCTCCTGAGCCAACATTTGATACATGTGTTTCCCTAACTGTGTCTGTAATGGATTACAGTTGCCCCATCCTGTAATAAGGTTACACTAATGGTATTATGGATAACATGGCAGCATAACCCTCTGATGGACACGGCCTTGAGAAGAAATAACTAATAGAGCACAGAACTGCAAGAGCATTCTGCACATGCTTATTTTTGAGCTGTAAGAGATTTTTTTATTTACTGTTGTATATTTCAAGTACATATATTTTAGAACTAACATTTTAGCTTATTTCAAAGGAAGAAAAAATAAAAGTGGTTTTAGGCAAGTTTAAAAATGTGGTCAGAAAAGAAGAAAGTCAGGGTTTAAATAAAGTTATTTCAATAATTAAAAGTAAACAGCTAAAACTATTCAGACAATTAACTAATGAAGCTAATTAGAATAGAAATACACAGACTGGGTTGGAGGGCTGATAATTTATCTCTGAGTCTCACACAGCTTTGATGTGAGGATTCCAGTTTCGGCAAATTCTAATTTATTTCAAAACAGAAAAAGATTAACAGAGAATGATTTTCTTTTATTTAAATTTCTGATTAACTTTTAAATTATGATTCTGAAAGTAAAAACTTAATAGTTCTGCGTTCACCAACAGTGAAATTGCAGATTAAAAAAAAGATTTTTGAGTTTCACACATTAAAACAGTCATGCTGAATATTGTCCTGTTCTGATCACCAGCAAATGTTCTGATGGAACTCTAAGAACTCTCAGACACTAGTTTCTTTGGACATTTTTGGTTCATTCTTTTTTACCATGTTTACCCATTAAATTTCAATATTAACAATGACCAAATCAGTCCAAATCTCTATATTTTTATATTTAACCTAATTCTGGCACCATCTTTGTCAACATAAACATTAAGATACCATACCAAATTAAGCTCTTTTGAATTGTCCTGCTATGTGACAAGCTGCAATAATTAATTATTTGAGTACAGAAAGGGTGCTATTTAGTCTAAGAGAGATGTACACCATCCTTTATAAAAATTCTCTGACCTGTGTCGGTCCACACAACGTGCTGTCAGCTTTTCCCAGAGGTCACTGGCCACATTCGCCTGCTTCCATACCGACCGGCTCACATTCAAAATCCTCCGACGGGGAGATACCTCTGTGGAAAGTAGAGGAGGGTTTAAAAAAAGGGGGGGGGGGGGGGGGGGGGGGGGGGGGGGGGGGGGGGGGGGGGGGGGGTAGAAGTGAACGCGTTGGGGTAATAATATGAATCAGGTGGAAGACCCTGGTCTCTGGAGAAGAGAGTCAGGGGTTTAGTTCACTTCAATTCAAGAGTTGTCTCAAGGCACTTTACATAGTAAACATCCAATGGAACCTACTTATCAGTGTACTGAGTTCAGTTCATTATGCTAATTAGTCAAAAGTTTCCTATGTAAGGAAACCCAGCAGATTGTTGTGTCAGTGACTTCACAGCAATCATCATGCTAAGCAAGCATGTAGCGACAGTGGAGAGGAAAACTTCCTTTTAACAGGAAGAAACCTCCAACAGAACCTGACTCAGTATGAGCCGCCGTCTGCCGTGATTCACTTGGGGTTTGAGAAGACAGAGTAGATACACACACACACACACACACACACACACACACACACACACACACACACACACACACACACACACACACACACACACCATTTATGCCAAGTAGTATTTCTATGGCTGCCTACATTGCAATTTCTTATAAAATATTCTATTTCTTAACAAAATAAACTTTATTGTCTTTATCTGAGTGAATTAGAAACAGAGAAAACACACAAAAAAGAAAAAAAAAAAAACAGTAAGGAGAAACTACTTGGGTGGAAGTTGAAACACTTTAGTGGCACAACAAAGAAAAGTTGGAGACAACAGTGGGACAGCTTACTGTGAGAACAAACCATTCAGAGGAGAGCATGAGTCTGGAGAAACCGTCAAGCTCACTGTAATATTGATCTCAGCAGCTGGCACTGTAGTAAACTGAAGCTAATTGGTCCCGACCCGGACACTTTTCCTAAACTCAGCAAGACACCAGAGGACTGATCACTGCTAATAACAACTAATGGAAGATTTCACCTGCAAGGGCCCTAATCGAATGAACTCGGGGGTTGAGCTGAGGGGGAATCTGAGTGTGACATTTTGGCTGGCGCAGCAGTTGGCTCAGCGTGTGGAGGGAGCAGACCTTTTCCATCGGTCAGGGTCTCCTCTGGCTCCTGGAATGGGTGCTGAGCCAGAAAGGCCTGGGCAGACTCCAAAACCGAGTAGATGAAGGGCCCGCGAGACTTGACATCCTCCATGAATGCCTAAAGGAGAGAAGAAGGAACAAAACATGAAAACGAGTCCAATTTCAAAATTAGATGTAGAGAAGGAATGAGTCATACAGGCTGAGCTTCTCTTCTATAAGACAGCTTCGTTCAATTTAGACTAATTCTAATGTTAAAACAAAATAAATCAAGTGATTAAAAGTTAATAATTATCTGAATAGCATTCATTTTTATTTAGTTAAAATACACAAGGATTTTTAAATCCTCTGGGAAACTTTGATCTTTTCCAACTAATGCAAACATCTAATAAATTATGTTTTTGCTAATTGTTTTTAATAAATATAAATACATATTTGTAATTCAAAGTATCTAATAGTATCTAACTCTTTTCTAAGCAGACTGATGATTTGTAATGCAAAGGATTCTGAAGCCATAAAATAAACATAGTGTTAAAGTAAAACTGCTCCCATACCATGAATGTGTAAAATGCACAAAGTTCACTAAAATGTGAAAAATTGAGCATCATATTCTCTATTTACACTAAAGAAAATGTTATTTTATGCACTCAGATTTCTGTATAGCTGAAAGGCATTCACAACACATAATCCTGGCACTGACGGATCACACAAAGGTCTTTGATCCACCTCGGAGTGCACAAACATCAGATTATCTTAGTTTAAAGGAGACATATTATGACTTTTTTCTTACGTTGTAATAGTTGGTCATACAAAACATGTTTATGAAGTTCTTTGTCTAAAATCACTCTCGCATGAAATGATTTTATTCTTGACAGTTTCAGTACTTTCCAGAATGAGCCGTTTCAGAGCTCTGTCACTTTAAGAACGCAAGCTGCAGCTGGCCACGCCCACCCATCCCAGCTAAGGCTGCTATTAGCGGTTATCCTGGAGGGGCTTAAGCCTGGTTTATACTCTCGGAGCGTCGGAAAGGTTTTCACATTCGAACTTCTGTTCAGGCAGCGGAGTGCTGCAAAGCAATTCCCCGCCAGGACAACAGAGGGCGTAGCGCTATTCTGTGATATCCTGACACCATGACACTCATGTATCCGGTTCACGATAGTGTATTTACTCGTGTTTACATTGTTTTAATGTATTTCAGAGACTTTTTAACACCTCTTCATCCAGTCGCCACCTCTAAACCCACGTTTCCCGTCGTTTCCATCCACATTTGCTCCGTATTTTGTACTCCTTCAGTCACGGGTGAATAAACGTTCATATTTTCTGACTTTTCCGCGATGCGTTCTTCAATCTATTCTGGGTCTTCCGCTAAATAGTTTTTTACTTATTAACGGAGCAACGGCGGTGCTGGTGACGAAGTTACAGGAAGCATCATCCTGACCAATCACAAGCTTGCAATTTCCGTCACTTTTGACGGATGTTTAAAATTTGGAGCATGTCTCCGTCACCCTCTCCTGTCGGAGAGCCCTTGCGGCGACGCAAAATGGCGTTGCGTGCGTCCGTTCCACGCAGACGGACCGAGTATAAACCAGGCTTTAGACTAGAGCTGCTGCTTATCCAGCTGAAGTTCTCTCTTGCATGTGAAAAGTTGTTTCCCATTGACATCACAAACGGGGATTTTTGAAACGGCTTGTTTTAATCACATAATTCCTAAAACCAAACACTGACAGAGAACGGATGGACATTTTTTCATGTTTGGAGTGTTTAAAGAAGGCATTGGAGACCCACACAGCATCACAAAAGGATCCAAAAGGTGCGTTTTGAATAATAATATGTCTCTTTTAAAATGGTTTATCTTCTTTCATTCAATATACCCAGTACGATTTACACCTTTTCTTGTGCCCTGATTCATTTTTACCTCCGACCCCAGAAGCTCAGCCACCACACCTGCTTCCCATCAGTTAAACAGCTCACGACCAACCTTGCCAGTTCTTATACTCCGTTCACTGGTTCCCTGTTGTTTCCTTCATGCTTCCGACTGGTTCTCCAGGAATTTTCCTAAATTAACTTTTTTTAGTTTTCGCTCTTTGCTGATGCATTTAATTTTTCATCCTTTTTCCAACTCAACCTCATGACAACAAGAACTAGTGACACAGCTCTTGAATTTCATATCTTTGCTCAGTTTGAACCTCAAATAAAAAGCTTTGGCTACATTCAGCACATTAAGACCAAAGTCCTTGATTTCAAGAAAAACCAAAAGATTCCAAAACCTAACAATCCTTAGAAAACGCCCGTAAGATGAAAACTTTCTCTCTCAGCCTCTTGAAAAGCACTAACCTCAAGTAACATGTGTTAAATATTTTACTTTGGTTGAAACTCATTTCATTCTGGCCCTTTTATTGTTGAAGATTAACACTCCAGGTCTGAAGGACAGCTATAAGAACCAAGTGTTTAAAAGACAAATTCTCTTTGACATTCAAGCTCAGTGCTTTGTGTTAGTGTGTAGACGTGTTTGATCGAGTAAGCTGAATAACAGTCAGTAGCTGTGCTGACGTTATAGGCTCTGATTGTTTATAAGGTTTTATACTGAGAAATAGCTTTACAGAAAGACTGAGTGGGCCTGTATAAAAGAGAGAATGAATCAGACACTTTAGAGAAAAAATAAGTAGCATTTTCTTTTCTTATACAGCCGCATTGGTGTAGTTAAAGTCATAACAGAGCCACACATCTGCTAATTTAATTGAAGGATAGCCACAGGATGCATGCAGTTTCAGTCACTCTGTCCAAATTCATCACCAGAGGACAGATCTGTGTGTTTTGAGACCTTAGATAAAAGCATAAAAGTCTTGTTACCAGTTTTGGGTGGTTTCCATTTCCTAATGTAGCCCGCTGCTTAAACACAGCAAAAAAATATTCTCCTCTGACCAAACGCTGTTTATGCTAATAGTAGCAATGAAGCACAGAAGGATGTTAGGTCAGCAGCTCGGTGGGAGGTGACTGCTGCCAACTATTTGGAGCCATGAAAATGAAAGAAAATGAAGCTGAACTGGTACCTTTTGAGACTTTTGGAGTTGTTTTATATATAGTTGGCCTGGTCACCTGGAGTAAATGATTTAGCTGACACTAAATGCAACAGTGGTGTGACTGTCATGCACTTTTTCTGATATTATGCATCTTATTTAAGTCTCACTTTGTTCGCAGTTTGGTCACCATCAACTCCCAAAGTTGTCTCATATTTCTGAATCACTGAAACTAAAGAGAAGCAGCAAGGTCCTGAGACCCATCCAAGGAAACAGAGACCCTTATGGATTAAAGACATTTTGGAAGCACCATTTAAATGCTGTTGGCAATTTGCTTCCAACCATCACAGCTAGGGCTGGGACGATAATCAATAAGTTGATTAATCGTACGATAGATGAAAATGAACTCAATAATTTATCGCCATGTGCCTGCGTGTTTATGTTTTCCTTGTCTCTCACCTCCAAAGACGCTGAAGAGGGTTCAAGTGCAGTTTTGGTTGTTGACACTGGATAGGCCATTGTACTTATTGTTTTGGAGAGACACGGTCTATTTTATTGTTTTTGGTGCAATATTTTCTAACAGAGAATGAGAGTCCTTTATTATCTTATTTTTATTGTTTTTTGTTTGTTTTATTTATTAATATAGAACTTCTGGTTCTGGACATTTCAATGTTAAATAAAGGTTTAATTGTTGCATTTTAAAGGATGTACTTGCATCATTATGATATATTAACATTACATAAGTGGTTATTTTGGTCTCGATAATGTCGACAATAATATCGTTTATCGTCAATAATTTGTTGGACAATATATCGTCCAGCAAAATTTGTTATCGTCCCAGGCCTAATCACAGCCCAGTAGGATGTAAGCTTTACCCCAGCCTTCCACTGGATGTGTAAGCAACACATAACGTAAGAGACACGTTATCCCAGCGACCTCAGCGTCACATCCCTTCCCAAAGGAAGCGTTTCAGACGTGAATCTGCAGCTAAAGCGTTCCACGCAGCTGGTCCCACAAGGTCAAGAAATCATTGGAGCATTGCAAGATTTGATTTGGGCAGTTTATGCAATAACAAGCAAAGAGAAAGACCGCAGCATGTATCCAAACAGGTCTGTGAGTGTGTTTCCTGTTCTTTTTACCTTATATATGGAAGCATCAAAAGTTGCTGGATGTTTAAAGCCAAACACCGCTTTGCGGGGTGTTTTTCATGAGGAAATAACTATATAACATGGTCAAAAGCGTTAAGCTTCACAAACGTTACATGACACTTATGCATCAGGTGGAAAGATGGGGTAAAGTTAGGGTTAGAAAAGTAGCTAAAAGTAAAGCAGTAACCTCATAAGGTTTATTACCTTCATTTCACCAAGTAAACAGTTTAAGCAGATAATTATTATAATGAGTGAGTCTTGTAATGTCTAATGTGGTGCAGAAAATGCTGTGTCTACTTAGGGTTTATTTTCGACAAAGATGGATTCTGCCTCTGCTCACCAAATGAGAATGTGCATGAAAAAATGTTGCCTTCTTATTAGTATTAGATTAGATATAGACTGTGCTATAATCAAAACAAGCTATGGGAGGGCTTTGCCTTTATTGCTTCTTGTAATTTAATCAAAACATCCTGCAATTTTTAAATTAAACCCCAAGAAAACTGTTAAAAGTATAATGTGCCTGTTTGAAAGAGAGTAAAGATGTAGTATTTGTAAACCTGTTAAAAGGTAGCAAATTAAAAGGAATTAAAATGATGACATAATTGCTCGGGTTGCTTAAAGGTCCCTGCATGTCTAATGAGACACCCACACCAGCAGTGATCCAGCAGAGCCTCATGAGGATAGAAGCTGTGTGCTTGTGCTGAGAGCCCAGGGCGAAACACAACTCTACTGGGAATCATCTGGCCTCAATGCATGGAAGTGCCAGTTATAGCTGAGAGCCTAGTTCTCGCGGCCCAACAGTACTTACTATGCAAATTACAAACGAGCGGCTCATTGTGTGAGAAAAGACACACGTCTTATACTTGTGCTTTACCAATGAATGGATACCCAGAGCATCCCTTGATTCTTAAAGAAAGCCATTGTGTCAACCTTCTTCATTCTCCTCCACAAATCTTTGTTCTGTATAAAAACACAGTTCAGGTGCAAGTCTCACTACCAGGGATGTTCCCTCTCTGCAGGGTAATTTATTTAGGCAAAGCCAGCACTCTCAATCCTCTTAGCGTATAAAGAGATTACAATTTCAGCTAAAAATCTACATTCCCAGTTTGAATTAGTGAAGTTGTGAACCACAATGTTTCAGAGGCTTTTAACAACCCCAGAAGTAGAGCCCGGCAGGCCTGATAACACCCAGAAAGTGGAGTTAAACAGAAAGCCCCAAACGAAGAACCAGCAAACACCAGCTGGCACCGAGTAAACAAGAAAAAAGTGTGTGACGATGGAAAGCTGGAGCGTGAGATAAGATTCCCAAAGCAACAGTCAAAGGGAAAACCTGCTGTCTGTCGTCCTCCTCTTCCTCCCTGACACTTTCCCCACCACCCTCCTTCGACCTTACATCCTCACGTCTCCCCCCTTTTTATCTTCTCTATTCTTTCCATCCTTTTTCTTCTGCTGCTTTGCTACCCAAAGAGGAGCTGAGCCTTGGATTCCCTGTGCCAGCTGTCATGTTAAAACTTTAATTCTGGCTAAATTTCACACTCAGAGGCTTCATCTTTGGTTGGAGGAACATTAAGAGAGGAGCCTTCAGATCAGATTAAGATACATTATGCATGGAAGGCAGAGAAGTCAGGGGAATGAAATGGCTTCATTGACTTGGTTTAACCATGTTGATGGCATTAATTTGACTCCCTCTAGATGCATCCTCTCAATTATGATAAATTTTCATTTCATTTTCCTTTTCATATGAAGCAGAGACATTTCTACAGCTGCAGCAGATGCATAAAATGCCTTCACAGTGGGAAGGCTCATTCATTCCAACACCCAAACCCACGCATCCAAACCACCCTCAAAGACATTACAACCCCAAATACATGCAAAGTAAACATGCTCCCAAACTAAGACTTAGATGTACACACACACACACACACACACACGCACACACACACACACACACACACACACACACACACACACACACAAGTGCACTCACTACAAGCTAGACTCACACAGCAACATCACAATAAATCCACTTAAGATCAATAATTCACGATTCATAAAATAACTTTAATTCTCTATAGAAAACTCTGAGGCAATTTCCCTCGTTGCTTTGTCAGGAAAGTTTTAGCGCGACCAGGCTCTGGAGAAGCAGAGGCATCACGGATTATAGAGACGAAAGTGGGACAGAGGAGGAGTGGTGGCACATAGAGCAAGGAAATGTGAAAATTATGGGAATATACAAATACTACAGTTGGTAACACGATGTGGGTTGAGCCAAATTTCAATGAAAGTAAAACTCTACCAGCTCCACAGAAAGACACTCAATATTGAGCCTGTGTGCATGCGTGCGTGCATGTATGATGTCGCTGTAGCTTATACACTGCTCACAAAAATTAAAGGAACACTTTAAAGAAACACATTAGATACATCAGATCTCAATATGAAGTTGGATATCTATACAAATAACGACAGGGCAATGTCTTAGGAACAAAAGGATGCCAAGTCTTTTAATGGAAATAAAAGTTTTCAGCCTACAGAGGACTCAATTGTGTAGACATCCTAAAATCAGAGTGAAATGAAGATGTGGCAGGCTAGTCCATTATTTCAAAAACTTAATTTCTGCAACTCAAAATGCTTTTCAGTATCTTGTGTGGCCCCCACGAGCTTGTGTGCATGCTTGACAACGTCGGGGCATGCTCCTAATGAGACAACGGATGGTGTCTTGTGGCATTTCCTCCCAGATCTGTGTGAGGACATCCCTGAGCTCTTGTACAGTCTGAGGAGCAACCTGGCGCCGCCTAATGGACCCAAACATAATGTCCCACAGATGTTCTATTGGGTTTAAGTCAGGGGATCGTGAAGGCCATTCAATTGTTTCAATTCCTTCATCCTCCAGGTACTGCCTGCATACTCTTGCTACATGAGGCCGGGCATTGTCGTGCATTAGGAGAAAACCAGGACCTACTGCATCAGCGTAGGGTCTGACAAAGGGTTCAAGGATTTCATCTCGATACCTTATGGCAGTCAGAGCACCATTTCCTAGGCAGTAGAGGTCTGTGCGTCCCTTAATGGATATGCCTCCCCAGACCATCACTGACCCACCACCAAACCTGTCATGTTGAACGACGTTGCAGGCAGCATAACGTTCTCCTTGTCTTCTCCAGACTCTTTCACGTCTATCACAGGTGCTCAGGGTGAACCTGCTCTCGTCTGTAAAAAGTACAGGGCGCCAGTGGCGGACTTGCCAATTCTGGTGTTCTTCAGCAAATGCCAGTTGAGCTCTACGGTGCTGGGCAGTGAGCACAGGGCCCACTACAGGACGTCGGGCCCTCAGGCCATCTTCATGAAGTCTGTTCCTGATTGTTTGGGTAGAGACATTCACACCAGTGGCCCTCTGGAGGTCATTCTGTAGGGCACGAGCAGTGCTCAGCCTGTTCCGCCTTGCACAAAGGAGCAGGTATCGGTCCTGCTGATGGGTTGTGGACCTTCTACGGCCCTGTCCAGCTCTCCGAGAATAACCGCCAGTCTCCTGAAATCTCCTCCATGTTCTGGAGATTGTGCTGGGAGACACATTAAACCTTCTTGCTGCAGCACGTGTGGATGTGCCATCCTGGAGAAGTTGGACAACCTGTGCAACTTCTGTAGGGTTAAGGAATCGCCTCATGCTGCCAGTAGAGATAATTACTCAAGCCAAAACTAGCACGAGTGGAAAACCAGCCAAAAAAGATCAAGAGTGAGAAACTTGAAATGACCTCCACATGTTAAACCAGTCCTGTTTTGAGGGTTTTGTAATTGTTGCCACTTTAGTGCACCTGTCGTTAAGTCCATGAACACCAATACAGCTGAAAGTGATTAACAATGCCCTCAGCTGCTTAATCAACCAGAAAATTATCAGACAGGTTTCATTGATTTCATGCCAGGCCCAATAATAAAAGTGTTCCTTTTATTTTTGTGAGCAGTGTAGTTCTTTGTCAGCTTGAGCATGGAGTCGAGCACACACATGGACTGAGATGTTTAAACCTCTCCATTGTCAGAGGAGTGTTGCAAAGCAATTCCCCTCCAGCACAGCAGAGGGCGTATCATTTTTCTGGGGGTGTTCTGCCACTATCACAACCCCGTCTCTGGTCCATGATAGTGCATTTACTATTGTGTGTTTATATCGTGTATTATCCAGCTCTTCATGCAGTTGCCACCTCTAAACCCAATTTTCCCATAATATGCATCCACAAATAAAAGTTTTCATGAATATCTTTGTGCTTCTTCAGTCAAGGGAGTGTAAACCTTCATGTTAAGGTCGCCACCTGTGTTGGGGGATTATGCTGCATTTTTCTGCTTGCAGCTCTGCCCTGAGAGTTCAGCACCGTGAACAGCTCCTCCCCCGAAAGGCCCCATGCAGATCAGCACCTTGGACAGCGCTGCTTTAGTGGAGTCCTCACAGCTGCACTGGATCAGCCTTGTCACAGCGTATTCAGCAGCACCTTCAAAAGGAGCCAGTCGACTCGTGATCCTGGGGGAGAGTGAAGATGCAGGTCTGTGCTGTAGTCCCTCTTCCCCTGGTTTATTGTCTTTGTCATCTGTTCAGAGGAACTAGAATATTTTGGATAAGCTGTAAGCTTTAGCGAAAGCCATGTGTCAGATATATTAGATGATTAGATCTAGTACTTGTGTAAAAAGTTTGATTGTGAAGAGATTTAGAGCTTCGGTTTTCAGTGATTGCCACCAACCGTGTTCTGGTTGGTGTTTTTCAGTTAAATCCTTAGCCTTGTATTTTAGTTTGCTATACAGGAAATGAGCTAATGTTAAGTGAGTTTAGTTTCATGGTTATCCATTATTTTGTTTTGTAGCAGTTCTTAAGTCAATTAGGTAAATCCTAGTAAATCTTGTTTCCTCCTGTAGTTCATTCACATTTTAGAGTCTCTTGGTTTTTCTCCTGAAAGGGTTAATTTTGAAGTGGCTCGGGCATCTGGTTAGGATGCCTCCTGGACGCCTCCCTGGTGAGGTTTTCCGGGCACGTCCAACTGGGAGGAGACCCAAAGGAAGACCCAGGACACGCTGGAGGGACTATACCTCTCGGCTGGCCAGGGCACGCCTCGGAATTCCCCCGGAGGAGCTGGCCCAAGTGGCTGGGGAGAGGGAGGTCTGGGCCTCTCTGCTTAAGCTGCTGCCCCTGCGACCCGACTCCGGATAAGCGGAAGAAAATGGATGGATGGATGGATGGATGGATGGATGGATGGATGGATGGATGGATGGATGGATGGATGGATGGATGGATGGATGGATGGATGGAGGGTTAATTTTTAGTTTACCTTGTATTAATTAATCAACAATCTAAAACAGCTTTGAGCCTCCAAAAAGCATAAGACATTTTTTTTTGGCTTTCATCTGTCCCAGGAGCCCTGATACAGGCCATTCTAAACCCCCTTACTCAGGCCTTCAGTGAAATGAGCTGTTGACCCCTCCCACTCGGCCAGGACATGCTGATTGGTTGGTTTCCCCAGAAGGACTCACACACATGCAGGTTTGAGGAGGCGTGGCTCCCCCTAGTGACGTATTAAGGCAGGCTTTCTCAGAACAGGAGGTTTTCTCTCACTTTTTACAACTTTCTAATTTACATAAAAAGTAGGTCAAACACGGCTTTGACTTTTTGGCATGCTACTGTTGACCACCCAAGCTGTCTTATTCAACAACAACAAGGAAAATGTTGGTTTACACTCTAGTTCCCCTTTAATGGAAGAGGCCTTTTGTTTTGTCTAGTGTGTTTAGCTGGGGAAAACTTTATTTGTTTAAAGGGGTTAGATATTTATCACATTTTATTTTACTTTACATCCTCCACTTGTCTTTTTATGTTGCACCCTGCCCCATACTCCGAATAGAGCCACCAGGGTTGGACCTCTTCCATGAGACATTTACCAATCTGCTCCTTGTCTGCTGCTAGATTCATTCAATTTTATTCAAGGGGAAATGGTGGTGCTGTTGAATGTAAAGGAAGTGTACTCCTGACCAATGACAAGCTTGTGGTGTCTGTCGCTTTTGACAGACAGCTAAATAATTGGGTGTATTCAGTGTATTTACAGGAAATGCACTAATGTTATCTGCCTCTTGGCCAGATTGTTGTTGTTAATGGGTTCTCAATCAACTCATCTGGTTAAATTGTGTAAGATCTTACAGCATCATATGATAATGCTTTTCAAGATTTGACCAAAATGACAAGAACTCAAGAGGTAACCAAAGTCCTTCACATTAATAGACACAAATTAAAAGCATGTTAAACAAACAAACAACAGTAACAATCATTAAAAAATGAAAACAGAATGTTCTGGTACATATCACAACCCTGCTGGTTGTTTTAAAGCCTGACAGAAAAGGCATGTTTTGACCTAGGGACATACAAATGAAATTGACCAGATGACCTTGTCTCTGTTGTGTTTGTGCAGTGAAATAATGTCAGAAATATAAGCAGGAGTAAGGTCTTGAATACCTTTAAAAACAAACATTATATGCTTAAACTCAGTTTTAAACATAAAATGATTCTGGTCTAAATGGAAAGGAAAGGGGTGATGCTAGGCCTTTCATTTATTATTGTTATGCAAACAGAAACAGAAGTTTGTTTTTCTCAAAGCATGTAAACATAGAAAGAATTCAAGTTTTAAACCAAGTTTTTCCCCTGATTGATTTTCACATTTCAGTCTTTACTTGACTACCTCATGGCCAGGTTATTTATGGTTGAAGTTAGACTTTTCCCAACCTTTTTCTCCAGTGCCTACCAGTTATTGTGACATATTGCAGAACAGTGCCAGTGACAAGCAGCCAGATGATTAAACAGTCATAAATAAAACAACATGACTGAACAGAAAGACAGCACCAAAAAAAACCCAGAATAAATCAAATTCAGCTTGAGGTAAAAGCATCAAAGGTCTCAAAGTACAAACTTTCATGCGCTACTGCTACTTCAGACTGGTTGCCTGTGACAGTGGTGAAATGATGAGTGTGACACTCAGAAGCGATGAGGGCAGGAAGCATCAAACAGGAGCCCTGAGTGAGCGTCGGCAGTCGCCACCTCAAACCAGGCAGAGCACCAGCCAGATAATAAGGCTGATTATGATGTCAAGGCTTCTTTGGCTTTACGGAGTTTTGAAGAGGTAGCAAACGACCAGACAGCTCAAGAGTAATATGCCTGGTATTTATTTTATTATAGGTTGAATAAATGAATTCTCTCAGACAGACGGACTACTAAAATTAAAAACTCTGTCTCAAACCCAAGGCTGTGCTCACTGGTATTTATTTATTATTTATTTATTTGTTACATAAATACCGTGTTGTGTTTTTTTTACACTTTTTTATAAGGAAAAGAAAAAAAATGTTGTGTTTTTAGTTTTTTGTAGGGATTTTCTTTTACCTGATTTACCATTACTGGGTCTTTGTTAGGCTTGTGTTTTATATATGGTTTATGTTGAGATTTCTTTTGCTGTTTCCTGAGTCTGTTCCCTACTTTGTCTCTGGTAGGGTGAGCACACACTGTGATCCTGTTAAAGCTAAACAGAAGTAAGGAAGCCTTTTGGATGAGAGGCAAAACATCGTGGCGCAACAAAAGAAGTCCAACTGCCTTGTTTGACTCTTACCCTACCTTTACACCGAGTGAGAATGAATGCAGTCCAGAGTCCGTACGGCTTCCAGACCGACCGCCATTTGCACCGACTATAGATTGTGTGCAGAACCTATCTGGAAATCTGATCCCAAGAGAGTGCCAAATCTTGGGGTTCACGCAAGTTCACATTAGAAATTTGATATACTAACATGAACTATCATACACCATGAACTGATATCTCTGCCAATAATAAAAAAGCCTGGAAAAAATTGTGAAACTAGGTTTATTTTGAAATATGCACCTTGCTGAACCCCGTCTTACCTAACCCTAACCCTTCCTGCCATAGTGGGTTGCACTCGGCAATCGCAGACTGGGTCATTTGGGTGGCCAGGCCACCGGGAAATGTCTTGGTGTTCCCCACAGCTAGTCTGCCGTTGGTGTGCATGTTGACAAAGCTGCTTTCTGGTTAGCCTGCTTACCAACTCAAAGCACTGACATTCTGTTAGTTTTCAACAATTGTTTTTTGTAACTCATTGTACCAGTTTTTACTGCCTTAATTATAGTCTCTTTACACCTCCAGCTTAATCAATGTTTTCACTTACTTAGTAATTCCTGGCTGCCCACATTTAGTTCTCTTCACAATGTTTAATTGATATTATGTTCATTTTCTAGTTTTAGTTTTCAATGTTTTCCATTGTTCATTTTGGGTTTGTTTTGTCTGTTTCTATTGCTGTAAAGCACATTGAGTTGCCTTTGTGTAGGAAATGTGCTATATAAATAAAGCTGTCTTGTCTTTCTTCTTCGTGGATCATGATGCTTTGCTGGGCATCTAGGGTTACGCCATGAAATGGATGGAGTTCACACGGGTAGAGGCGGGATTTCATTGAATCCAAGTCTCTAATTTCTGGGTTGATTTCAGAACAAATTACGTCTCCATAGAGAAAAGGGCAAATTTGAATCATATGGGCCTATCACTGCTCTGAAAGGTTTAAATACAGTCCAGTTCATGTTTCCTTGTTGGTTCCTTCATGTCTTCCCCTGACGTTTGTTCCAGATTTTCTCCTGCCTGTATCCATGCCTGTAAGCTGCCTCTTTGGTTATTGTTTCTTTTTACCTGTGTTTTATAAAAACTTCAACTTTAACTTCAGCTTTGAAGCTGCTTTTGTTGAAGTTGGACTCTAAAAGGAGATGTGGGAGGATAAGAAACCTGACCTTGTCCAGCGGAAAATTTCTGACTCTGACTTAAAGGTGCATGAAGCAAGAATGATATCTGGTGGTAAAATGTGAGTACTGCAGTCCATGTATAAAAACAAAAGAGTCCGCTCTCAGCCACTCCACCCCCTCCTCGTTGTGAGTTTCATGCCGGCTAGTTACAGATCAGTGCCAAAAGATTCTGGATGACAAGCAAAGACGAGTCGTGCACAATAAGTTGATAAGTAGATAAAGACACTAATATCGAGTTGTTGGTAATTGAACAAAGTAGTTTGAGATATTTTTTGAGATTACTATTTTTTGTCTTATATACTGTTAGCATTGTTAGTTCAACATTAGCCTCTAGCCTTCTTTACCCGATTGACTAAAATAAGAAGGATGCTGTGGCTTCTTAGGGGTACAAGAAATAACTTCTGGGTTGCACCTTTTACTGGTTTACATACTATCTACAATCCTGCTGCTCTTTACTGGCCAATGCTGCTCCTGAGCAGTGAGCTCTTTATTCCTTCTCTGCCTATGATTTCTGACATATGAGAAAGATATAAAATGACCGACTAATGTGAAGTAATACTTGCTTCTTTGGAGTTGATGCAGTGCTGCTAATTGAAAGTCTGCACCAACTCAAGGAATTTGAATGAGGTGAAGCAGGAGAAACTTACCACTTCCTGTCAATGATTTCAAACACAGCACAGGAAGCTGGAGGCAAGGTGGAAAACTGTAGTGGTAAAACAATAATATGCGTGCCAAAAATCCCATTAAAACACTTTCTGTGTATGACAAGATTCATCATTTGTGACAGAAAGGATTTACCAAGACTTGAAATAATATTTCTAAAGTGCCAGGTATTGCTTCTGAGAAAACCCATATTTTATTATTTAAATGGCAAATATTTAAATATTTAGCCTTGGTTTATTGTGTGATGCACTTACTGGAGTTCCTGCTTGTAAAACCGACTCACACACTTAGATGTTTCCTGTGTGCCCCACGTTTATAGGAAGCACAAAGCACACAAGGTATATAACCTGTCAATTAAATAGATTTCTGAGGAGAGACTTTCATGCCTTAAAGGCGTCCTGGGATCTCTGCAGTTGTCCCACTAGTGGGTATCATCTTTCTCTTCTGAAACTCCACAGTAAAGAATAAGCACTGAAGTGTTCAGTCACTATGACAGCTGGTGAAATAAAACAGCTCAGACTGGAAGCACATGTGGTAAATATGACAATCCTTTCACTACCTGAACTGCAGGTTTGCTGGTTAATCTGACGTGCATGGTTGAATTCTCTCGTCAAGTTTTTTTCTTATGATTAAATGAAAAATCTGCATTTATTTAAAAGTATACTCAACATGAACTAACGCCCTTAGTATTTTTGGAAGGGAGCAAGCAGTTTTGACCTCACAGAGTATAAAAGTCACATTGTTGAGTTATTCTTTTTTTTCACACAACATATTCTTAATGGAAACGGCAACCTGTTAAAAATCCACCCATCCATTATCTGTAGGCTACTGTTTATTATCCAGTGGGGTCATGGATAGCTGGTGCCCAACTCCAGCAGTCACCAAGCTAGAGGTGCTGACCCACCACAGGGACACACTCACATAGGGCCAGCGTCTATATTTAGACACTTCCACTCACATCATAAATGATGTCAGTGTGCCTTTTCACGAACTCTTAGAATTATGAGATTTCACCCAACCAATCATCAGAGCTCAAGCTAGTCACAGTTTGCACCGTGGTGCCGTTTGACCAATCAGCGCAGGGCTACGACGCGCCAAATATTGGTGTTTCTGAAAAAACAGAAAACAGCCTTCCTCTTGTGTTTACGGTTGGATCTCTAAAACTAACAATGCTAGGTTTATGAAACTCTCACATCACAAGGTTGACTAGTGGTGCTAAATAAGAATATATGTGTTGTAAATGTTAAACTCAAAGAAGTTGGTGAAATCAGAGCAGGAAAATCAAAGCTGCCATATTTGATCATACGCCCTGAACAAGTAAAAGAAATTATGTATATTTTAGGTAAAATCTGTTGTTTTTTAGACATACTCTTCATCATCATGGTTACAGTAATAATAATAATTATAATATTGAATATATTTTTCAGTTTTAAACTAAGATTTCTATAAAAAACAGAGGGGGGCAGTTATTGTGCCAGCGAGTCTCACCATCAGTGATGATGATGAAGAGGAGGAAGATGACACTGAGGCAGATCCTCAAATACATAATATTCTAAAATATTCTAATAATCTATATTTAATCAGAAATGGCATTTAATGTTCTATAACTTCCAAAAATATTCTACATTAATCTGTTTTTATAAAAGTATTCTGTATTGTTTAATAATTGTGATATATTCAGTATTATTCTACAGTGATATGTTCTAAAATTAGCTAGATTATTCTAAAGTGCCGTATAATTATCTATTTTATTAAAACATAATGTTTGTTTTAACTTGTTCATGTTTTTTATTTTGGGATTTATTTTACCAGAACAGGGCCAGCGTCCATATTTGAGCACTTCGTTTTCTCTCATTTTCTCCATGAAAATAAATATTTTTGAAAATTGTAACAACAGAAAAATTCTTTTGTTATAGACCACAATGACACCCTGGGGTTGAAATTTAAAATTTTAAACTACTTCAATGAGTGCCCTATAAAGGGTTAAGAACAAATTAGAGTCTCCAATCAACCTAACATGCATGTTTTTGGGCTTTACCAGAGTAAGTTTACACATGCAGCCAGGATTCAAGCCTGCTTAGACTTTCTCACTGCAAGGCAACAGTTTTACCAACTGTGTCACCATGCTACTCCATTGTTGAAAATGTCCTTGTAAAGCTGATTCTTCCCTCAAAGAAAAAGAAATTCATCTAGAGATTGTATTTAAAGAACTGTTAGATTGTTATCACTATTAAAGACTATTGTTAAAGAGACATGGCCTTAAGCCTTAACGTTACCATTAGAACATTTCGTTCTTCTCGTGAGGGAGAAACAAGAACAATGTCTGACCTGTTTGTCTGCTTTTCTTCAAGCACACTAAGGCCAGCTGCACCACACAATAGGTGCGTTTCCTTTATCGGAACTTCGGGGTAAATCTGTGAGCGTGAAATTGACCGGGAGATCCGAAGCCCCAGTCCTGTCTCCATATATATTTGGCCCTGCAAGGTATTTGATGAAACTTCAGCACATTGAGACCGCTGCGCAGTGAGTTACGTCATCGATCAGAGCAAAACACGTGAAAAGCAGTAAACAAAGATCGACACAATGAGGAAACAGCAATGGCGGAAGCAATAAAAGTCAGTAAGTTTATGTTTGCTATGTTGTTATATCAATCAATCAAAGTTTATTTATATAGCGCTTTTCATGCGTTAAGTGCAACACAAAGCACTGTACAATTAAAAACAACCACACAATAATCTAATTCCCACCCCGCCCCCACAGATCAGCATCCATGATCCCTTATATCTCCCTCATCCCACCCCCAATCCGATCCCAAGCACACACACACACACACATACACACTCTCTCTCTCTCTCTCTCTCTCTCTCTCTCTCTCTCTCTCTCTCTCTCTCTCTCTCTCTCTCTCTCTTTCAAGAGCTAAAAAGAAAGGATATGCAGCGATGGCTTCCATCGATCTGCTCTCTAACAACTTGTGTTTTCCTAAATAACGGTTCCCGCCACATATATGCATTTCCTATTTCCTCCTGAGTTGACATCATTTCCAACTGAGTTACAACCAATCGGCAGCGTTCCCGCCCAGCGTCTTCACCGGGCCTTTTATCGAGCCATTCCCAGTACCTACCCCTGATCAGGTACTCAGACAGTTCCTGAAAACGACCATTTGGCCGGCACGGCCAAGTGAAGACAAGCGCATGTCGGGAACGTCCTGTAAATTTACCCCAAAGTTCCGATAAAGGAAACACACCTTATAACTGCCTGAAATCAATTAGAATGGGTTTCCTTCCCCACAGCTGAATCCTCACATGGCAACAAAATGAATTCACTGATAGGAGTTTGGTCTATAATAGCAGAAAGAAACATGGAAATTCAGGTTCCCTCTTTTGACATATGGACGTTTGGAGAAGGGTCCCAGCACTAAAGTATCTGTACCATCTCTCTGCTTTTTGGATTTGTTAAACCAAGTTAATTGAAGTAATGGAATTAGTTTCATTATTGAAGAATATTTATGTGCTCCATTCAACCTACCCTGGGATTAAAGGACCAAAGAGGAGAGCTCAAGGAAAAAACTCAACAAATGGTGCTGAAACCTCTCGCTTGGCAGGAGATAATTCTGCCAGTGAACCACCTAGGAACTCACAATCCCTGGCTTAGTAGTAATGTGTGTTCAGACCAAACTGGTATTACAACTCATTGAGAGATGACAGGACCAGTATTTCTCCCTATAGAGAAATGATGATGGAGTTCTTGTTGCCTAATGAACAAACACTTTGATTTTACTCAACCACCAAGTAATGAGCAAAATTGCAGTTCTCAGTTAGAGTTGTGTGGCTCAACAGTGTGTATACAAATATAGCATCTATAGGACAGTCTCTCCAGTGTCTGGTCCTGTACAAGTTTAAAACCAAACCCGCTTTATGTAAAAATAAGATGTTTTCCGATAAAAAAAACAAACAAAAACACCTCACGTAATTATTTTCTAGCTGTTGAATCAGTTGAATCCAGCAGTCATGATTCTTTCTTATATCCTTTTTTTCTAATATTGTTAGATGTAGTTTGTTATTTAATGCTTTAAAAAACTTTACAGTTGGACACCAGTGATTTTGTGGTCATTTCTTTATCTACTGGGGTTGGTTTTTCCTTCCCACAATAGAATAGAAAAGCTTGGTCTATCTCAGTACACCTAAATCTATCAGTGTCCCTTATCTAAAGAACAGGTTCAGAACCAGAGCATAATAATGCATATTTATTGACTCCACCAATTCAGCTCACGAACTAGTCACACTCAGTCCTTCGGGCAGAAGATTAAAGAGTCTCAGACCCAGACAACTAGGCTGAGGAACAGCGTCTTGCCTGAGGCGGTGAGGCTTATGAACCATTGAGCTGTGTTCACTAAAAATAATATTTTAGATGTTTATTAATGAAGTAGGAGGTGACAATTAGTCTAATATGTGCTGTACATCATTGCAAATAATGACAACAGTTATGTAGCTTATATTTTAGTGATGCTAATACAGTTTAAAGAGGTCCTTTAATACATTTGCAGTGGTCTCTAGCAGAAATGAATGCCTTGTAAGTTGTACACTGGGGAAAAAAGCTCCGGTGCGCCTGTTTCAGCACGGGGAATTCAGCCAGAGCAGAAAGTAGCTTCAGACGACAGGATTTGGAGTTTTATTTCCTGATATTTGGACATCTCACCTTGGACTGGCTAACAGCAACGCAACTCTACCACTGACTTGATGTTTTATCTCCACAAATAACACAAGCCTGAAGGGGTTCTGCTGTGAGGTTGAGTTGAGTTGCTAATGCTAATGGTTAGCTTCTACTAGCCAAGATGTTCCCTGCTGTTTCCTGGACGCTAAACCAACAACAGCCTTCCCCGTCTTGAGTCAAGATAATAACTAATTAAGTTTGCAGACGACACCACCGTGATTGGACTCATCTCTGATGGGGATGAGTCTGCCTACAGAATGGAGGTGGAACAGCTGGTGTCCTGGTGCAGCCACAACAACCTGGTGCTAAACACTCAGAAGACAGCTGAGGTTGTTGTGGACTTTAGAAAGCACACAGTCCCCCTCCCCCCCATAACCCTGTCTGACACTCCCATCACAATGGTGGACTCATGTCGCTTCCTGGGCACCACCATCACCCAAGACCTTAAGTGGGAGCCCACCATCACCTCCATCATAAAAAAGGCTCAGCAGAGGATGTACTTCCTGAGGCAGCTGAAGAAATTCAACCTGCCAGCACAGTGGATGAGGCAGTTCTACACCGCAGTCATCGAGTCCATCCTCACCTCCTCAATCACCGTGTGGTACGCTGGAGCCACCACCAGGGACAAGAAGAGGCTGCAGCGTGTTGTACGCTCTGCTGAGAAGGTCATTGGCTGCAAACTCCCCTCCATACAGGACCTGTACACCTCCAGGACATTGAGGCGTGCAGGTCGGCTCACAGCTGACCCGTTTCACCCTGGTCACTGTCTCTTTGACCCGCTCCCATCTGGCAGGAGGTTCAGATCCATTCGGACCAGAACCTCTTGCCACAAGAACAGTTTCTTCCCCTCTGCTGTTGGACTCATGAATGTCAATCCTAGGGCTGCCCACTCCAGTCGCTTGGTCCCAGTCACATGACCCGGTGTTGTGTTTGTACCTGAACTGATCCACTCTGATTAGTACCTGCACTGTGTATATAGTAGCTGCTTCTATAATTATTGCAACTTTTTATAATAATTTTTTTATCATGAGTATATTATTACTTCTTATATTTGCTTGTTTCTTATTTTTTATCTTTCTTTTTGCACCAAGTACCGCAGCAATTTCCTAATGTTGTGATTTCTCACGCATATGGCAATAAAACCCTTCTGATTCTGAAGATGGGTGAGTCCATGAATGTTAAGTGACAGTGTGACGTAGATCTGTCAGGATTTTCTAATCCTAGAGTTTCACCGTCTATTTTCTATCAGAAACTAATGCAGGAGATAGGTGTAGGAGACTGTTTTCATGTTCAGCCTGCACGTTAAACTCAGAGTGACCGATCATTTTCAAAAATAATAAGTAAAAATGGTTTCTCAGTGAAGGACCTCTTTAAATGTTGCAGAAAGAGAATTCAATTCCCTCAGCTAATCAACCTACAAGTGTTCCACCTGATAGATCAGTAAAGAATTTTGTCAGTCTTTGGTTTTAATAGTGAAGGTTTCAGCTATAAAAAGTGAAAAATAAACAACGAAGCTCATCTGTAATTTATCACACACCTGAGAGCAGAACCATACGGGTACATCTGTCTGTGTGCATCTCAGAGGAACTCATCACTGAAGCTTCTGATTGTGCAGATAATGTTGACAGGTGGTAATTTAACTCAAACGATGATCCCAGTTTAATTATATTCAGAATGAAGAAGAATCCAGACAAACAAACACTGATTTGTGCCATTGATCAATAAGGTGCTCGTCTTTGAGTATGTGAGCCTGTGTGCCCTTGAAGAGATTTAAAACCAAATTATTCAGCCACGCAGCAATTATTTGACAGGAGGAGATGTTGCTTCTGTCAGGAACAATTATTGATGATCCCTAAAGCCTTGAACTTTGATACAGACAAAAATAAAACATTACAATGGCTGCCAGTCCTATCCGATTAACGTCTGTGAAACTTGTTTGTGCCCTTCATCCAGGATGCACATCACCATTGAGTGCAACACACTGCTAACAAAGAGATGGAGGCTAATCCTTGAGTGGCTCGGTGTTAATCAAAGTATTAATTTTACAGAAGAGTGAGTGGGACACTCTGAGTGTAGCAGCAGTGTTGTGAAGATTGTGAGTTGTATCTGTGTTACTGATTGTCCTGCCACAATTAATCCTCTAGGTCACAGCCAGGGACAAGTATGTCCTCACACCTTGGTAAATAATGATTAGGAAAAATTAATCTGGACTTTAAATAAGCGACCTGTGCAGTTCAGTAAATAAAATGATCAGTGTTTGACTATTCCAGTTTAAAGTGGGAATACACTTGTTATTTCAATAATTTTGCTTTGGTCTCTAGTATGAATGAATACCTTGTAAGTCGTTCTCAGTGAGGAAAAAAGCTCTCACGCTCCTATTTCACAGCATAGAGCAGGCCTATTCAATTACTTTCTCTACTTGTGGATCAGCTTAGGGTCGGATACCCAAATCTTTATTATGTATTTTACTGACAACATTTAAATATTAAAATGTAATATTTTGACTGATATTATTACCTCCACCACTACTACAAATACAACTAAAAATAACAGCAATGCACGTCTTCTTATTGTTTTAATGATCTGCATCAATTCAACAGTTGCAGAGCTGGTAATACAAACATTTTTATGGTTTTTAACCTGCATTAACTCGATCCCAGCTACTAAATGAAAGTTAACAATAATAGCATAGCAGCTATGCAAAATAAACATGTGTGGCAAGGTGGACAAACAACAGCACGGGCAGGGCTCGAACCTCAGAGTCCCTGGGTGAGAGTCATGCACGCTAACCAGTCAGCCTAACGGATATACCCATGGTCAAGCAGCCCAGGTGCATGTTCAATCGGGATCCAGTGACAGGATGCTCATTGTCACACATATTTTTCCATCCAAGCTGGATTAAAAGCGGATTTTAGATTTTTTGGGAACCCTCCAGAAAACAAAAGAAGATGCAGCAACAGTGAGTTATGGGGTAAAGTGTCATGTATGCGGTCCAATATAGTGTGTTTACAGTTTATTTTCAGTTTATTTTGTGCTTTTTGTGTATTTCAGAGACTTTTTAACAAGGACACATTTGTCCCTCATTCTCCACCTCTTCATTCGCTCGCCACCTCTAAACCCACGTTTCCCATCATTTCCGTCCACGGATAAAACGCTTGCTGCTTTGGCCTCAGACTCCAGCTGCGGGTCTCCTTTTCCCGTCTTCCAGCTAAACAACTGATCTGTCTGCTGCACATCCTTCTCATCCTCCTTTAGACATAAAAACCACTTAACTACAGAGAAGTAACTATCTATCTGTCACAGATCGCTCCAATATCTAAAGTTTTGCCATCAGTGTCTGTCTCAGTGTTTTCTCCGCTCCGTGACAGCGCCTCAGCGCACCTTTTGACACCTGCTGTCAGATCGCGCAGCACCCATCCTCTCCCTCAGAAACACAATGCTACTGAACCCATTCTTAGTTTAATTATTTTAGTATAACTCCGGTTTTATTTGGTCTGTTAATAAGAATAAAACGGGTGTGTAGTTTATAATCCGCATTTTAAGCATACGTTGAAACCAGAGTCTTGCTGCTGCGGCGTCCCAAAGGTGTGTTTTTATTGGTGAACTGCAGACATAGACATGAATACGTAGATGGGCAGCTCCAGTAGGCAGTGCCAGTTCAGGGGTGTCTACATATATATGTCTGTGATTGCTAAGATGGTGTTGCGTTCAAGTGCAATATCAGTGTGGGAATTTTGAAACTCACATGCAAAAACTGTTTTTAACTGGGTTTCTTCTGTTGGTGGTTGGGGGATAGGGTAACGTGGGCCACCTGGTGAGGGCCCGCAAATAGCCCTGGCATAGAGGTTTGTCAGAGGAGTGGGGGGTGGGGGGATGGCACAACTTGGCCAATGGCCAATCACAGCACTCTGTCGGTTTGGTGGGCGGAATGATGCGAAAGAGCAGAACAAATTAGAGGTGACGGCTCATTAGAAATGGCTTTGACATCAACTTTGGACTATTTAGACTTGGGCTTTTCTTTGAGTCAAGAGCAGATAGAGGTACTTTCAGGAATTATGTATGATTTTTCAGAAATCCGTAAAAGTGATTGTCTTATCATGTAGTGTGATATAATGTAAGCAATACGTCTTTCTTTTTTTTTTGCTAAGCCCGCCCCCTGCCCCGTAAAGCTCCGTGCAATATGAACTGAGCGTCAGTCAGAACTAACCAATGGCGTTAGACTACCGCTTACGTGCTCCAGCGTTTAAGGAAGCACCTCGGCTGATGCAGAGTTGATGAACTTTTCACGGACAAGTAAGTCTTTAAAATATAAACATGAAAACACAACATGACATGAGAATAAAAATTGTAAAACGTATTTTAGCTGTTTGTCGGCTACAGAAGCACATTCATAAACAAGAAACGTGCAGTCGCCATCTTAAATAACCGAATCGAATGACTCTTGGTGTGATATGCTTGTCAGCCACTAGATGGTGCCATCAGATAAAAGAAATACTCCAGACAGCTGCTTTAAGTAATTTATTTAGAAATAGGATGTATTTGCGTCTTCTTTGATAGTGTATAGTGGACTGCCCCGTTGTCTTACTCCATAGCGGTGAGTATGTCACATTGTTCACTGTCCAATGGCACGTGAAGACAGTTTGAAAGACAAACGTAGATTCCACCCCACAACTGAACTTTCCCTATGAGTCATGACCCGACTATATATTCACATATATTAGGATGGCTTGCCAGGCTACAATGTTGGTGTTTTATTTCCACAAATAACACAAGTCTAAACGTGTTCTGCCGTGTTGTGGAGTTGCTAATCCTAACTTTTACCTTCTACTAGCCGAGATGTGCTCTGCTCCCTGGGCCGCTAAATCAACACAGCCTGCCGTGATTTCAACCAAGGTGTGTGAGTCCATTTTTACAGTGTGACCTAGATCTGTGTGGATTTTCTGACCCAATCATTTTCTTGTCTATTTTCCATCGACAGCTAAAGCAGGAAATTGACTATTTTCATGTTCTGCATGCATGTGAAAGTGATCATATTTCAAAAAGAAGTATTCTACGTTTCTCAGTGAACCAAAATAAAATTCATCACCTTTTTGACTGACACAACCAGACACACTGAAAATGCGACTAAGCTCATTTCAAATTTTCTGAGAAAAAAAAAACAGCAATACAACTTATTTCTTATGTACCTTTGACTGATTTCTAATGCAAATAAAAAAAAAAAGCTGATTAACTTATATAATTATTTTACTGCATTAAGTATCTTACATTAAATCAGCCATGAATCATAAAAACATCACAAACCTTTACAAAGGATACAAACTACTCCTGTTAATAGCAAAAAGGACAATTTTTAAAATATACTCAGTGGGATTGAAGTCTAAATGTTTCTCAGATGGTCTTCCAGTGTTAGTTTGAACTATCTGGATGCTATCTCAGCCTCCCACAGAGCTCTGCCTCCATCAGTGCTATCAGTGACAACCGAAATCAGGAAAACCATTTCAGGCATCTATCTCGTATTGACTGAGGCTGGACACTAAACTCAGCTTTGATCGATAGCTGTGATATTTGCAAAAGCTGCCAGAAAACTCTCGTTATCTACAAACTCAAAGTGCACTTTTCTGTTCTTCACCTGCTACAAAAGAGATTAATCATTTTTGTGACTGTGTTATCTGTCTTCAACGAGGACAAAATTGACCCATTTTACAAAAGCTGTCTACAAAACTACACTCTTCACACACACTCACACACACAAACGAACGCGCACACACACACGTGAACATGCACGCACACACATAAACACATACTGCACAGATCACAGCACAGACCATGTGTAAAACCTCTTGCAGAGGCTGAAGGTTGTGAAGCTAAGAAGCACAATAGGCATCTTGTCACTCCTGTGGTTTCTTCTACATGCATTTAAAGGCAATTCTTATAGGTGTATGTGCTCTAAGTTTTCACTTGGAACTTCCAATGTCCTGGACATACTCAAAGGCATCCAGATTACCTGGTGAAACTCTCTCTGATGCTGGACGGCCCCCGCGTCGCCTCCTATAGGCAGCTGCTCCGACAGCTCCTCGTCCTTGGCTGTTAGCCACTCAATGATCTCCTGCAGGGAGAGCTGCAGCTTCCCACTGTTGTCAGAGAAAGCTTCTAGCCGCGCCCTGCCAACACACACACACACACACACACACACACAGATGAATTAGCAAACATATTCCAGTACATTTCTATGCTCCAGATGACATGTAGTCTCCTGCTGTTCAGACAGAATATTTTACTTCATTAACATCCAGAGTATTCATCAAATATTTTATATTAAACGCCTTGTTCAGAATTTAGAAAAAAAAGCAAAAGTCAGTGGTTGTGGTAGCCATCTTGAATTAGGTTTAATCCTAAAAAAAATAGGTGTAGATTTATGTTTATCTATAATTAGTTTGTCTATGTCCTGAGATGTTGTTTAAATCCATCTAGTGGTTTGTAACTCCCTTAGGGCATTGATACCTTTTCACCACATCATCTGCCGATGGTTCAGAACGCTGCGGCTCGACTTTTAACACGTCACAGCATTTTTAGCTTCTCTTCACTGACTTTCAGTCTCCTATTAGAATTGTGTTAGTTTTTAAAGCTTTTAATGTTCTGGTCATTCGCCACCATCACACTAAACCCGGGACTCAGGACAAACAACCAGCAGCTTCTGGCAGTTCCAAGATCCAAACTACAAAAGCAAAAGTGACCATGCTCTCACGGTGGCTGCACCAGGTCTACGGAACATTTCACCGTCTCACATCAGACTGGGAGTCCTTATTAAAGCCCTTTGAAAAACTCACTTTTACTCCATAGATCTTAAGCAGTAGAGCCAGACACCACAGGTGGGAACTTGAGTTACATGACTTGAACTCGAGTCAGACTCAAGTCATTTATTTTATGACTTTAGACTTGACTTGAAAAAATGTTCAAAGACTTGGACTTGACTTGGACTTATACACCAGTGACTTGGGACTTGACTTAGACTCGACCCTGCTTACATGAAATTACTAGATATTTAGGCCTATGTAGTGAGTGAGTGAGTGAGTGAGTGAGTGAGTGAGTGAGTGAGTGAGTGAGTGAGTGAGTGAGTGAGTGAGTGAGTCTAGACGAGGAGGTAAGTTAATCCAGTCAGGGAGAAGGAACTTTCAAAGTCACCACATGAGTTTAATTATTTCACTTTCGACAGCAATATCATTAATCATCTTTGAACAATCATCAGCTGAATTAAGGTAACAGAAAATGAGAAAACGATTAGGTTAAACAGTTCAGCTTCAATAGAATTACTATGAACATGAAGCTATGAAGGCAGTGCAGTCCAACGAGAGGGTTAGGGTCAGGGAACATTTTAATTCAGTAGTAAAAGTCTGTACTCTTTAATTATTAGGGATGCACCGATACCACTTTTTTGGAAAACGAGTACGAGTACGAGTACTTGCATTTCAGTACTCACCGATACCGATACTGAGTACTTAATAAAAACATGATTTTAATTTACAGATAACAGCTTTAGTTGTATACTTTAACAAAAAAACAATGCACTCATTTGGAATTAAGAACATTTATTTAAAATGAAAACTTCTCCCTGCTCTGAGCTGCAGCTGGGGCCTTGGGGGTGGGCACTCGGCGCCTGTGATTAACCCCTTACACGCCGCTCAAACAGACATTTCTCAGACCGTGGTATTGGTCCCCGGTATTGAGGGACTTTTAACGAGTATGAGTAATTTAGAAAATGTGGTATCGAGGCCGATACCCGATACCGGTATCAGTGCATCCCTATTAATTATTGATTTAAAAGTCTCAAAATGTATTGAAATAATTGTTGTGAAGTTTTGTTTATAAAAGTAGTCTGTCACTTTAAAATCCTGCAGAATGTGAGGTCCTACAGAACAAAGTCTGAATGTGAGTAGAAGAGCTGCTCTGGAAGAAAACATTTGATCTTTTGACAACTAAATTCTGAGCAACATTTTTAGGCTTGAAAAGACAAAGTGTAACACACTGCAGCGCTAGGAAATTGTTAAAGTGTTGTGAACACTCTTGTGGGTTCATTGTGCAACGCAGACCATTGTGGTAGTGGGGAACATTTTGATCAACGTGACAGAAAGACCTGCTGCTAGAATTTAATTTTGCATCTCTGGCTCTTCTACTCACATTTTCTTCACTTATCCAGTAAATAAAAGCTCTTCTTCATGTTCAGACTCTTATAAATGTTACTGTCCATCAGACTCAAATGTTTCAAAATCAACTGAACATGGAAGCATGTCTTTGGTTGATGCTTTAATCTCTATTAAAAAAAGTCAGATCTAAATAAAAAGACTGGACTGGAGTCACAAGGTTAGCTGATGCAGGCGATTTTTTGTCAATTATGTTGCTAAACATTATGACCATGACAGAAGTGGAATGGAGAGAGGATGAACACTTTAATATGACATTGGCATACCAGCACACATTTCATCATATTTTCAAGCAGTCTGAAACATTTCATTAGTCTTACTTAAAAGAAAACACGTGTAGCTTTGACATATCTGCAGCAACATGCTTGCTATAACAGAAAAAGCCCCCTGCTAACTTACAAAGATTTCATAAATGCAGAGCTCACCACACGAGAAAGAATAAAACTCAGGAGGCCTCAATCTCAACAGTGATAAATGAAAAATGCTCAAATTAAATAATGTTACATTTAAATCAATCATGATGTTTGAAATGGAAAATAAACACATAAAAAATGAACAATAAAGATTCAATCTGCCCTCCGACCAGAACCAACGATTTATTTTAATGACCAGTCAGATAAAGTAATTCAGTATACTCTGATTTTACAGGGACTTATGGATTATTGATCCCTTTATTCACATTTATTCCATTTTAAATGTCAACTCCAGCTGACTTATTTACAAGTTCTACCAGCATCAGTGTAGCAACCAGTCAGCAAACGTGAAAAAAGGGACAATTTCATTAAAACTAGAGTGTAATACAGCAAATTCTGTGAGAAGAAGAAATAAAATATGGACTGAAATGAATCACTGAGACATGGGCCTTTTAAGGCTGATATATCTTTTTGCAGCAGTCTTCATCAAAGCAGAGCTGAATAATAGCTGCTGTTTAGAGTCTGCCCCTGGAGACACGTATCGTGACACGTAACAGCATTTTTCCAGTGCTCTGTGACCTTGGCAGCAATCAGTTCATGCATTTTCTCTTCCTCTTTTATGCCATGTTTCACGTAAGGATTAAAAAATAAAAGTTGTTTAAACGTTGTCATACCTTTTCATTCTGTGTCTACACGACCACCACGTCTCCTTTTATTTTGAATTGAATTTGAAGTCTTATTCCAGCCTCCATCAGCTGCATGTACAGTACTCCAAGCAAAAGTTTTATTCATAGACATTAATTATTTGTTTAAATTTGCTTCCAAGCAGCCAGACTTAGACCTGTACAAATGTAGCAGGGTTTTAACTGTCATCCACATGAAAGCTCAGACTTGAAGCAAAAAAAAACAAATTTTTCAAAAACCTCGGACCAAAGTAAAGATTTGCAAATTCTCTGTTGTCAGCATTTGCTTGTGGACATAAATAACTGGAGTTTTAGGTTTTGCAAAATGCTGAAATCCCATGTGCGACCTGTGTTTACACTCAAACAGCATGCATGCCCTGTATTGGTCTCATCGATTGTCCATGCTTGTTTTCACAAGCTGAGTACTGGTCTGTGTAGAAGACCACAGGGGGAGGACAGCATTAAGGACAGTTTTTGCCATGTTTCGTGTTTTGTGGAAAGACGTTCATCTGATTATATAGAATGTGTTCCAACACTTTTAAGCAATATTTTCAACAGGCTTTTGGATGTTTTTTTTAAACGGCTGTTGTTGCAAATTTATTTCTTTTTCTTAAAAACCATTACTCAGCTGTTTATTGTGTTTGATGATTTTTCTGTTGTCCTGCAGTGGTTCACTTTCCCCATTTTTAAGCAAAATCTTTCAGAACTCATTGCCATTGCCAGATAAAAGAACTGAACAAAGCATGAATGCGAAAGCACCTAAAGTCAAAAGAAAAACATGAAAGGCCTTCAGAAATTCAGAAACAACTCAATCAAGACATTATTACAACAAAGCCTGGCTGGTAAAAAAAATACAAAATAAAAACTTTTTTGCACAGTAGAAAAGGTGCACGTAAAAATATAGCTCTTAAAAAATTAAATGTCCTGACAGACAGAAGGTTCAGCAGAAGACCAGATAAACACAAGTGAGTAAAGTTAAATTTATGATACGACCAAAGCTAAATAAACAGGTTGAAACTGGGCAGTTATATTTTGAAAAATGCAGCTATAGTGTGATAGAATGGTAAGCTACATTATCCATCCATGCATCCATCCATGCATCCATCCATCCATCCTCCTTCACTTATCCAGAGCCAGGTCACGGGGCCAGCAGCCTAAGCAGAGAGGCCAGACTTCCCTCTCCCCAGCCACTTGGGCCAGCTCCTCTGGGGGAATCCCAAGGCGTTCCCAGGCCACACAAGAAACATAGTCATCATGGGTCTTCCTTTAGGTCCTCCCAGTTGGACGTGCCAACCTGAACCCCTCACCAGGGAGGCATCCAGGAGGCATCCTAGCCAGATGCCTAAGCCACCTCAACTGGCTCCTCTCGATGTGGAGGAGCAGCGGATCTACTTCGAGTCCCTCCTGGATTACTGCCCAGATGTCCACGCATTACTGCATAGCCACATCAACCAGCACAGCCCCACAACATCCAGAGCCTTAAAGAACTCTGAGTGGATCTCATCCACCCCTGGGGCCCTGCCACTGTGGAGATTGGAGAGGTCAACCCAAAGTCCCCAGACACCAGACAACACTACCCAGCCATCATGCATAGGTGGGCCCCATATGGATATATATGGGCAAACCATATGGGTGCCAACAGGGTTTGTCCATGGTTTCCATGATGGCCCCACAGGGGTTGGCCCACAAAGATTTTTGTCCACATAAATTTTAACGGGTCCTACACGGGTTTTCAGAGGAACCCAGATGGTATGATTCATACATGAGCCCGTTAGTGGGCAAATCCCTGTGGAGCCACTGTGCAAACCGCGAACAAATCCTATTGGCACCCTTATGGTTTTCCCATATATATCCATATGGGGCACACCCATGCATACTGGCTGAGATTGTTCACCATATTTTTCTGACCGGGGCCAGGAAATGGGAATATCAGCCCAGTTTGGCCTCCCTACACTGGCTTCCAGTCTTTTATCGGGCACGTTTTAAACTCTTGGTATTTGTTTTTCGCTTCTTTCAGGGAGGTCTCCCTTCTTATTTATCGGCACTCCTGAAGAGACATGCCAACACGCTCTCTGCGCTCCTCTGATCAGTGCCTGCTTGTGGTCCCCCGCGCTAGGTGTCGGACTCATGGTGATCGGGATTTCTCAGTTCTAGCGCCATCCCTCTGGAATCAGCTGCCACCGTCAGTTAGACTGTCTTCGTCTCTGCAGGTTTTTAAGAGTCGACTGAAAACACATTTTTATGGTCTAGTGTTTCCAGACCTTGCTTGAAGGCTGCTTGTTTTTATGTTTATGTTCCATGCATTATGTATGCATTATGCATGTTTTATGTATTTTTATAGTTTTATATTGTCATTTACAGTTTTAATTTTTTTGTTTTTTATCATGTTTTTATTTTGTTCTTCAGCGCCTTGGCCTCCCGTGAAGGCGCTTTATAAATAAAGTTTTGATTGATTGATTGATTTTCCTAATAAATTCTAATAAAAAATGCACATACATAGTCCTATAAAGAAAGACATTACATCAGATGGAGGAAAGTACAGAAAAAGACCTGATATAAACGTCCCATCATGCAGCAGCATAAGAAAAGTTAGAAGGAAGCCCTGAAGCCCTGCTCTTCAGTGGCACAGCTGGCACCGTGAGGGACGAGGGCATTGTGAAGGTTTCCTGGTGTTTCAATTACACACACTGTGGTCCTGCGTTCACATCTCATTATACCTGTAGATCACAATTTGCCAGCATGTCACAGCAGAGATAATGAGGTTGAGTGAAACTAAGAGTCATAAAATAAAAAGAGGTACACTAATGGAGAGTCCTGGTTCTTTTTCTGACTGAATTGTTATTCAGATGGCTTCTTAAGTAAAACACCTAAAGGTTCAAATTAATCAGGGTGAATTTAATCAGATGATGTCTCCACTGATCAATCTAATTAGAAGTTAAATTATACATGACACGTGAATAATGCAAAAATGATGAGAGGTCCAAAAAACACTAATCTATTATATGTCAACCTTCACTATTAGCATGCTGAAAGCAATGTCATATAGTCTAATGATTAAGAAAATACTGTAAGGCAATTTCCTTCTAATTAAACTTGGCACAGAAGAGTTCTGACACATGAGGGATTATATTTTACTTTAGGGATCCAGTTCCAGCAAGACATGAGAAATGCTTTAAGACTAAAAGGGAAAACAGCAGAAACGTGAGGTGATAGGCATTTTTGTTCAAACCTGTGCCAGAAAATCTGAGTGAAGCAGACCGTGATGTCCCTTAGCCTCTTGTTGCCCCCTGCAACTCAGTTTGTAGTGGTAATTGAATCAGAGGGCAGTTTTTCTTTGGCTCCAACAGAAAAGCCTTTCATTTCCAAACAAGTGAATACCCATTCACACACACACACACACGCACGCAAACACACACACAAGAAGGCCTCAGAGATGCCTAAGTATGGTCATCCATCAAGAGATGGCCCTGACAGATTTGCAAAGAAACTTCAAAATGCTTCAGACAGCATCAGAGATTTGAACAGGAAGCAGGCTGAAACAGCTCACCGAACATGCGCAAAGTGTTCTGGTTCCAGTGCTCCCAGCAGGTGACACAAATAAAGAACTGCTTGTACTTTAATGGATTTGTCCTCACATTACGGGCGCTTCCAGGAACAATCTCCTGCCCTGCTTCGCTGCAGGTGGGTTAGACTAAAGATCTGTGAGGATAGGGGGGCTAAATAATGATACTTTATCTTTCCTGAAACTATCACCTTCTCGTTGGCCAAATGCTTGTGGTTTACACCAGGAGAAACGCTCAGTGTCAACAGAGTGAACAGGAGTGATAAATAAACGTTTGAGATGGGAAAAGGAAAATTATGAGCAGAAAATGTTCCATCAGTGCTGCAGGAGTTAGATATAGTTTGTGAATCTGTCACGGTGAGGGCAGATGTGTTTAAGTGTTTACATCGTGCATGAAAAGGACTGAAGCTGTCTGGGAGACGAGACAACTTGAACACATTTTAAATCTGTAGCACCAAAAGAAGAATTTTGTGAGATAATCAGTGAGAATGTATTTCAAAATCATCCCAAAGTAACAATAAGGTAGCAAACACTGGATATGTACATTTTCATGTTTTCTACAAATAAATTATTGATTTTAAAGAGATTAATTTTCACCACAAACATCAAAAATCTTTTTATTAAGAGATTCAGGACAGCATGCTGTTGAATGTCTCTACAGGTTTATATGTATCACTGCTATGTTTTGTGCGCTTAAGTATGACTCAGTCCCACATCCTTGGTTTATTTGGAGGTGGGTTTACATTTCTGAGTACTCTCTGGCATCAGCCTAGAGTGAAACTGAAAAGAGCGCCTGCCTCTGAGAGAAAACAAAGAAGGAAAATGACCAGAAAGACAAAAACTCAGGTTCCGTTTTTTTCTTTGCGCTGAAGGCTCTTGTGTGGATGCTTTTGTGTTCAATCCAAACCCAAAGGCTTGATAACGCCATAATTAATCAGTACAAATGGGCTGATGGGGATTGAGCGCGTGCAGTTCTTCCTGTTTGGACAGACTGAATCTGCTGGCGTCACAGAGAGCAGGAGTTTTTATGATTACAAAGGATCCAGCTCTAACAGAGAACTTATTGTACAGTACACACTGAACTGAGACCAGTCATGATAGAAGCTATCATCAGAGACAGGTCTTCTCCACATAAAGTCATGTTCCCAAAAATAAACTAAAAAGCCTCTGTGCAACAGCGTCCTTCATGAAATGAGGTGGGAAAGACAGTGATGCAAGTTTCTGATTGATTTCAGGTTACAGAGCATTTTATGAATTTGTACCTGCAGCTTTTGCTGCGGGATCGCTGTGCATCAACATGATGGGTGTTTTACCTTCATCCTTTTAAACCATCACGTTCCACCTCAGTGAGTTTTGTTGTCATGGCACGCTTGGGACTTCTTGAAAAATTGAAGTTGTTGTAGAATTATTGTGTCATGTTGTGAGTGTGATGGACTTCACACCAAAATGGAGAAAAAAAGCAAAAAGATCAGATTAAATATCCATTTACTCTGCGTTGTGCTCGGCTTGAGCTTCTCTGGTGAGTTAGAGACCAGTGTGTCTTCACCAATCTGAGGGGAATTTCATATTTAAGACAGGAACGTGTCCATTTTTTTACAGAGAGGGGTCGGGGCGTTATCCTTGTGCCACAATGGAGAACTTCTGCTTTTAGTTTCATAAACAAATTTTTCTTCTTGGGGAAAATGAAGAGTTCCACTCATGTTGTAACTTGTCATGTAACTTCTGTCATTTTTCACCACATCAATCCCTCTGATTGTCCATGCACAACCATCCAAAGAAAATATAGATCCAGGAGGGAACCCAGATATGCACCGCTCCCATGCCCAGAGTGGGTTCTGTGTTTGCTCCAGGGTCTCCTCCTGATGCTGAAACCCAAAGAACCAAGAGTCTGAAAGAATATTTTACTTCTTTGAAACCAAACTGCTACTAAAAGTCCCATGATGCATTGCATTGAAGGGTGACAAAAGTGAAGACTGCTTATTTCCTGACTTAGCTCAATTTAAAGGATTTATAGCAGACATCACATTAAAGGGAATCAGAATACAAAGATTTTTGCTGAGTGAGAAGTAACAAAGAACATTTGTGAAAATGGCTTTGAATATCATTCATCAGTGTTGGCTGCAGTGAAGAATCCTAATCACAGTGTTATGAATAAAAATACAAAATTACAATGTTTATTAAACTTTGAGCTTTGTATTCCTTGTAACTGCGATTTCTGATTGAAATCTCTTTCTTATGCTAATTCGAGGTATTTCTTCAACACATTCAAACCCAAATTAAATATTGTATTCAAACAGGGATCAATCTCCCCAATCAAACTGAAAATGTCACAAAGAGAAGCTGAGCCCAATCTTTAATAATTAAATATTGTATGGAATATATGCTGTGTTTTCACAGCTTAAGAGGCGAGGAGCTTGCTGGTTCGTTGCCTCGGGGCCCAGAGAGGCTTTGAGCACAGAACTCTGTTTCTTTCTTTGTCAGATGCAGAGATGCTGCAAAAACTGGCAAAGAAAATTAAACTGTGTGATGGGCCCCAATGATACAGCCCTGCTGCTTTTAGTAAAGAGGGCATGAATTCAAATGGGCTTCCTTTTTCCCTTTGGCATCTCAAGGGAAGCCGCATTCACAAAGCCTTGAATTAAAATAGATTCATTTATGATGTCATGTTTTCACTCCGAGCGAGTTCATATGTTCACATATAGGTTTGACAAGTGTGCTCAGACTTTTTGTTGCATTGTGCATTTATTGTAGTGTTTAACCCCAGCTGTAGAGTGCATTAAACAAGTGAAATGTTTAAAACACTTCTTTTATTCTATTAGTAATCAGATGGGGCTCATGTATTTATATAACGGTAAGCCGCTTACACATCTGGGTCAGTACGGGTCGGTTTGAAAAGCAAATTTGGTTTCACATCTGGGTCATATGTGCGTTTTCCGTTCTGAGGTGACTCTTTTTTTCAGAACTCTTCCTCGGCAGTCCGACTGGGGCCGAGGTGACTGATTGGCCAGCTAAAATTCACACCTAACGCCTCCGATTGGCGAGTAGAATCAGCCAACGGGGGCTTCTGTCTGCAGCACAGGGCTCCCGCTCCAGCACAGCAGCAGACAGTGGGAAGGAGAGCAGTGTGTGTGTGTGTGTGTGTGTGTGTGTGTGTGTGTGTGTGTGTGTGTGTGTGCGTGCGTGCGTGCGTGCGTGTGTGTGTGCTCGGGGATTTCCGCATTCCTGAGAAGTCCTTGAGAACCATATGTGAACAAAAACCGCCCGTACGAGCCCAAACTGACGTGACCCCACCCCGACCGTACTGATCCAGATGTGTAAGTGGCTTTAGACCTCTGAATTATTTGAAACTATAGTAAAGTCATTTTTGACAAACCAAAGAATGAATCTTCATCTGAAGCACGGATCACTTATAAAACAAGCAGAGAAGGTGGTGAGTGAAAAGTCACCTTTCTATATAACAATCTGTTTTTGCTTCATGTTACTCAGACAAGGCCGTCTTTGATCCACTTTCTTTTATGCAGTGACTCTTGTTGTTTAAAAGAATATTTAATCAAATCAAAATCTTTTCTTCTAGTTTCTCCAAAACTTTCCAAAAATAAAAAAAAAATCTAGGACTTTGCCGGTTATAGATGCAAGACAGGTATTATTATGGTGCGTTTGATTTGTCTTCAGAACTCAGTAGGAAAAATCAACTGAAACGCCCCCAGAGTCGGACCTCCCAGTCGGAAACTCATTAGAATTTCAGAACCCCAACCTCGACATCCAAAATGGCAGCTCTCCATATCAACAACATAAGTTTTGGTTGAAATGTGTTTATTTTACAAGACACATTTAAAATCAATGTTACATGCAACTCTAAGCTGAACAAACTAAAAGTGTTGTTTGCATGATTTCAATTGTGTTATTAAGAGGACTCTACAAACAATGGCTACCATTTTTGAGGGTGTCGCCATATTGGAATCCCGACTTCTCTGAATGCGATAACTGCTGTTAACGCTGGTGTGATGTGTTTCCCAGCTCCGACTTCCGAGGTAAATCGAACGCACCACAAGCATTAGCGTAGCAATTCTCCTTCGAGTCAAAATAATTTGACCTCGTTCTTAAATAATAAAATAAAACAGTGATGAATGCCAGACTCCAGGCTTCAGAATGACTGTACCCAGGACCGCTGGTCTTAATGTGACTGAAGCTCATTTCCCACCTCAACGCCCTGCTGGCCAAACGGTGGTTTCTTCATCTACACTGCTGAGAGAAGCTGTCACAGGGATTCATTTTGTAGAATTATTTCTGCATTTGAGCCAAATCTTTAAGGATTTCTTGGTGCAGTCAAACCAGCCTACTGTAAAAACACTGAAACATGGCAGCACTGCACTGAAGACAGGAAACAAGATATTAGAAAATATCATGTTTCACTGGCTACAATGGCAGGAGCCCTGCATGTCCCCATCCTTCTGATGCTCTTCTTGGTTTTCCCACTCTGTAGGGTTATAATGCGCCATTCATGATGCATTCAGACATGTTTGTGTGTGTGTGTGGGGAGGGGGGGGTAATGATACTTCCAGCAGCCATCTATCTTACAGTTGTAAAAAAAAACACAGAAGCGATCCCACCAGTGCACATACTTTAGATATCTGAATACATTCATCTGCAGCAGTGGACACCCACAGATAAATGCTCCTCGGACAAATTCTTTACAGATACTCGAGGCAGTTCCAGATGATTACTGTCTAAATAAACAGTGATGAATTTCATTTAATATAAAATGACTCAAATAAAACTATTTTACTATTTTACTATTTACTTGCTTGGTGGAAAGATGTATTTTTCCTCATTAGGGGAGCTTTAAAACATAAACTTACTCCTAATAAGAACGATGCTCTGTATCAGGATGACTTATTCTTCCAATTAACCCAAATTCAGAGTGCCTTGTGTGAGTCACACCCTCTCCTGCATCATTGCATTGCTCTTTTATGTGTCTACATGAACAGAGTACTGCAAATACACCTGTTCTCGACTGCAGGAAGCAGTTCTACTTCCTGCACAGCGAGGAAACTACATGAATGGAAACCAGACTGAATATCAATCCACACACATGAATGCACAGAGAAAAGGATGAGTGTGCACAGATGCATACAAAGAAGAAGGTCTTTCCCCCTTTTGTTATGCAACACAGAAAGACAGATGGAGCTGTGAGAAGGAGACAACAAAAAAAAGAAAATGCAAATAAGAAGCAAGAGAGAGCACTTCAGCACCGGAGTGCTGTATGTTTTGTGTTTGTGTGGGAGAACTGCAATAAAACAGTGATGTATAGTGTTGTCTAAGGCTGCCGTGGATGTTTGTGTGTGTCTGAATGGCTGATGTTTTCCATCAGAATCAATGTTCCTGTAAACTGTGTGTGTGCGTGCATGCATGTGTGTGTGTGTGTGTGTGTGTGTGTGTGTGTGTGTGTGTGTGTGTGTGTGTGTGTGCGTGTGTGTGTGTGTGTGTGTGTGAGTGTGTGTGTGTGTGTGCGGAGTGCACGCTTGTCGCCGTTTATGTGCATCAGAGTGTGGGGAACTATCGTACCCCTTCAGTACTTTTTCTTATGGTTCATCTATCAGAATTTGACATAAACTACTGACTGAGCGACTCCCCATCTTCAGCACTGTCCCAAGGGTGGACCCAGATTTTGAGGGTTCTCTTGCATCACCTGAATACATTTTTTTACATCCTAATATTCATTTATTATATATGACTTGTTACGCTTTTCAGAGCAAGAAGAGGCTGACAGAAGAAGACTTGTGCCAACGTAGCTTAGGAGAAAACTGGGTCAGTTTTATTATTCAGACTTCCCACAATGTGAGTTGAAATGTTTACATTTCAAGAGATTTCCAGGACAGAAGCTTAGGGGAGGATGGGTGATTATAGGAAACAGTGCTGATCAGTGATTAGTCATTGATCACAGAGGCATACTATAGATCAATGTGCTGCTGGACCTTTACTGATTAAGAATCAGACACTAACTAAAAGCCAAAAGCTCTTTGCATTCAAAGAAATCTGCACTTTATTTGCCTTTACTAATTTTACTATGTTAAAAGTATTTGCCATGAGTGAATCAGAAATATTTTATTGAAACAATATTAAACGAGCATACACTTGTTATTTCAATAAATCTGCTGTGGTTTCTAGTATGAATGAATGCCTAATGGGTTGTTCTCTGTGGAGAAAAAAAGCTCTGGAGCTCCTGTTTCAGGAAGTAGAAGTTAGCCATAGGAGAGGTGAGCAGAAAACAGCAGGATTACTCATTATTACTCATGGTATTCAGACATCTCATCTCCGACTGGCTAACAGCAACGTTACTTTTTTGCTGCCTTTTGTGGGTAAAAAATGCAATGTTGATGTTTTATCTCCACAAATAACACAAGCTTGAGGGAATTCTGCTGTGTGGTGGAGTTGCTAATGCTAGCGGTTAACTTCTACTAGTCAAGACATTTTCTGCACTCTCCTGGAGGCTAAACCAACAACAGCCTTCCCCGTCACGAGCCAAGATGGATGAGTCAATGAATGCTAATTTTCACTGTGACGCAGATCTGTCAGGCTTTTTCTGACCTGAGCGTTTCCCAGTCTATTTTCTTTCAGCGGCTAATGCAGGAAATAGGGATAAAAGACTATTTTAATGTTCAGCCTGCATGTGAAACTCAGACTAATCGTATTACAAAAACAAAAAGTATTATACGTTTCTCAGTGAACCTTTGACATATTCAAATGATAAATGGCCTGTTTTTATATTCAGGCGGATTTTAAATAAATGTATGATTTCGATTTATGAGACAATTTCCCACAATCTTGATGAAACCTGCCACTATTATACCTTTGGGGCAAAAGGGGAGGTAATAACATCGTCCTAATGGTAGATAAAAGGGTGAGCTGATGAACAGTTTGTGCAAACAGCCAGTTGTAGGTATGGTGTTTCTATCAAGCAGCACAGTAAGTCTGACTCTCCCACTCCTCTCTTTTGGTTCCTCAACACATTTTTTCATTCATTTAGAAAAGTAAATCTTTACAGAACGTGGTCAGCTCAAACGCAGGTTTTGGAACAGCCAGAGGCAACTTAAAGAGAAGCTCACCTTTTGAATTATACTAATTGCCATCATTATTGGCAGGTAAGTTGGTTGTGTAAGTACTTTGAGTTTTGCACTTTGTAGTCTTTGTAATTTTTGTAAATGTAGAATAGAATAGAACAGAATAGAATAGAATAGAATGGAATAGATCTTTCTTGTCACTCAGTGGGTAAATTTTGGTGTGACAGCAACAAGCAAAGCAAAATCACAGTATTTTACTGTTGAGATTTTCACAGCAAATTTAAACTTCTAATTTTATGTCATTAGCTACGTTTACATGAGCACAAGTAATCGGAATGAATGCCCTATCAGATCAAAAATCGGAATATTCTGATCCGATTCGACCTGATCCAAATGAAATTTCATTCCGACTGAGAGAGGCGGTTTTGTCCGACCGTCAATCCGATTGACGTCTATGTACACACCAATTCAGATTGTTGGAGTAAAATAATGCCCACTGCACATGTGTGTAACTTCAGGACAGATCAAAAACACGGCGGGCGGTAAGCAGAAGTGGTCTGTTGCTGACACTATTTTTTTTACTGGAAACACTACAGGAGGTTAAAGGAAAAGTTCGCTTTTTTAGACATTAAGTTTTATGTGTTCCTTCACCCACCCAGTGCTCTGTAAACTTTGACCCATTTCACACACACACCCCTGCTCAGACATTTTCAGGGGAGAAGTGATTCATAAACGTAGTTCTGGCTAGTTTCGGGGGCACTTTATCTGCGCCGTTTAGCCTCACAAAAGGATTAGCCTCTGAAAGCATGGCTAATTTGCATCTCACAAACAAAGAGAAAAAAATTACAACGTCACATTACAACGGGACTATTTTTTGTCATTCGTATCCCTGCGCCGGTCACCGCAGCAGCTAGAACGGCGTCACGTGACTCGCGTCTGGCTGCTAATCCTGGCTGTATGAGTGAAACAACAACTTCTAAATTCACTTAAAAGTAGTTTTTCTTAAATATATCGAGCCATGGTGCGTACCTGCAGGTTCCCGGGTTGTAACAATAAGGATGTTACAGGATCACCTTTTCGGTTTGACACTTTTCCTGCTAAGGACGTTTCTCTAAGGCATCAGTGGCTTTTAGCAATCGGCTACTCCAAGGATACTTGGCTGGAACGAGTCAAAACCTTTCGTTTGTGCAGTGCACACTTCAAAGAGGATGATTACATCAGGAAAAAGTTCGGGAAAAGTGAAAGACTGTTTTTGAAGAGTTCGGCCGTACCAGAAATCTGGGTAAGTTTTGTTTTTAAAAAATTATTTATTCCGCTATGTCTGCTGTATTCATGCAATCATCTTCGCATTTTAGCGCATTATTTATGCAATCATCTTTACACCGATGGTTGATCATAGACTGCAGTAGCTTTGTCAACAATCTGTGTTGATGTGTGTGTTTTGTGTAGCAAATGCAATTCTTCATCCGTGTACTCTGGCTCATAAAGATATCCTAGTAGTAAAATAAGTTTCTTCTTCATCTGATATAGTGTTCAAATGAAATTCGTCATCAGATGAGACGGAGTCTGACATGTTTTCGGCATTCGGCAGTGAAACAGCTGACATACGAAGCGCTGTTTAATATCCGCGGGGACCGGCGCAGGGATACGAATGACAAAAAATAGTCCCGTTGTAAGGTGACGTTGTAAATTTTTTCTCTTTGTTTGTGAGATGTAAATTAGCCATGCTTTCAGAGGCTAATCCTTTTGTGAGGCTAAACGGCGCAGATAAATCGCCCCCGAAACTAGCCAGAACTACGTTTATGAATCACTTCTCCCCTGAAAATGTCTGAGCAGGGGGGTGTGTGTGAAATGGGTCAAAGTTTACAGAGCACTGGGTGGGTGAAGGAACACATAAAACTTAATGTCTAAAAAAGCGAACTTTTCCTTTAATATTATTGAAGTCTTGATGGCCGAATGGCTAGAAATGCCGAGTTATACACTCAAGTGCATCTAAAGATGCACAAAGCGGGAATTCATCGAAGCTAGAGTTCGTCTTTTTAACACCTTAATCTAACTGCTGAAATGTCTCCTCAGCCTTCATTAGTGTCTACAGGAGCGGTTCATCACTAAATCAAACAAATCAGCTGTGTTCACGATCTAAAACATGCAGGAAACATGCTGGAAGCAGACTGCAGCGCCAGGCATGTCAGCTCCACTTTTCTACGTTCAACAGAGACCAGACTGCCACTCTGAAGTTGCAAGTGTGGTATTCTGGCCACAGAGGGCGGTGGGGCTCTGAGTAACATTTCATTAACCCTGTAACGGGTCATTTTAGCACATACTGGCTCAAGAACATGATTTAAAAATATGAAGAATTTGCATAGTATGGCTATAAAGAATTGTGACTTATTTCTATGTTCATAGATTAATTATTAAATCATTTTTGGAGAAAATTTACTGAAAATGGAATCAAATATTTTTAACCAGTAAAAAGAATAAATGTGGTTTTGCTGTTTTCTGAAAACAAAGTGTTGACTGAGGTAACGAAAGCATCGCCTGCCCCGCAGAGAGCGTTTTAAAGTGGCAGCTGAGAAGGATGATTGTCATTTAATGACCACTTTATTATTCACACCCGTCAGACACACATTAGGACAATCTGTAATCATCCACTCACAGAAACTAACCAACTGAACATGAATCTGAGCGTCTGTGGGACTAAAAACTACATAGTGTTCACTGAATGGGAACAAAATTACTGAACCAGCAGCAGATTCCCTCGTCCTCTAAAGCAGAATTAAAACATTCTTAAACATGTGACTGATTTGGTAGGAAATCTTTGTGGATAGGTTAATAATGGAATCTTTATTTGGATGTGCTAAAATACCAAAGTTCATTCTCAAAAAAACATATCTACTGTTTTTAGCAGCAAGTGACTTTTGTTACATCATGACTGGGGAATAAATTAACTGCAGATTAAAAATCAAACATAGAAGCTTCTGTTCAAGAATTAGTAGGTTGGTGGTGAGAGCTGAGGATAAAAAAAACCTGGATGCCACTCATCTGCTATGAATTGGACTCTGAGGATGAAGTGGCCTCTGGCTCACTAATTGTGGACTTTTGTAGATTAGAAAAGTGTCATCCTGCCAGATGAGTCAGCAACACTCACATAATAAGACCATCTGCACAATCCAAGAGAATGGTAGTTTAGTTCTTGTGTTGGGAATGTTTTTGGCACATTCTGAACTGCTTATTGTTGCAGAGACACTTGCAGCAGGGGTAAAACCATGGCCACCCCTCTGTGGTCTCATTGAACCCATCCTCTAATTTCAGCAGGATAATGTGCCGAGTCACAAAACTCAGTGTTTCTCAGTGGATTATTGAGCAGCTCATGTGCTGGGATAGAGCTAAAAACGAAGTTCAGTTCATAAAGGTGCTGCCAGCAAATCCTAAATGACTATAGGATAAGAGAATATAAGATGAAAATCTAAACACTTCTATTTTCTCATGAAACACTGAACATAAAATCACCTGCTGAACAGCTCGACATTTTTATGAGTCATTTCAAGAAAATATTTATGCAACCTGGTTATCCAAATGTAGAACAATCAGAAAAAAATCTATAAAGCTGTGGTAGAAACGTAAAGATTGACAGAATGTTAAATATTTCTAGTTCTCAACATAGAATGAGAAGAGAAGAAAGGTGAAACTTGGCAGCAAAAGCTGCTATTTTTACTATTTGTAAAGTTAAATAAAATGTAACGTCAGTGAATGACATGAGTGTGTCATTGTTAATTATGCAAACCAAAGTTAGAAAGTAACTAGGTGCTTTTTATTACAAATGCATTGATTTATCTGTACACATATGTAGATCTTTAGGAGATGACATTTATTTAAAAAGAAAACAAAGGCATCTGTGTAGCCTAGTGAACTAGACCAAATTCTTGCTTTGCAAAGTTTGGTCTAGGCACGCTTCATTGGAACCCTCGCAGCCCGATCCACTGCTGTGTCTATCCAATCACAGCTTGCTATAGTTTGGGTTGGGCCAATCACAGCGCTCTATATTTTGGGCCAATCACAGAGCGGGAGTAGCCGATGACGCTGCGACAGCGAACACAAACAACATGGCGGCAGCGCAGGAACCACGTTCGTTTGAAACGGCTTTGTCATCAACATTGGATTATTTAGACTCCAGCGTGCGTAAGTCAGTCTGATATACTTGCCGGCTTCTTATTTTTATCAAACAAAGTAGTGCAATGTCCCAGTACACCTGATATTCACATGTTTTTGTACAAAAACGACAGAAATCATTGATGTTAGACGCCATTAATGCCTCCCGCTTTTCCGTCGCTGTGATTACGTCACGTTGTTCGTTACTCTGATTGGTCCTAGCGCTATCCAATTGCGTGCTGACATTTTGAAAGACAACCGTAGATCCCGCCTCACGACTGAGTTCCTTAAAGGAACACATACATATGGTGCCTTTCATGCCTTTTTCTTAAAGATCATCTTACGCTGAGAAATGATGAAGGATTTTTGGTCAAATCTCAGGCAATATCACAAGATCTTATGCAACCCATTACTCAGTATTCAGAATATGTGTTAAGAATAACCCCCAACTGCTACTACATGCCTTTAGCTTTGATTACAGCACACATTCTCTGTGGCATTGTTTCGATCAGCTTCTGCAATGTCACCAGATTTATTTCCATCCAGTGTTGCATTAATGTTTCACCAAGATCTTGCATTGATGATGGTAGAGTCTGACCGCTGCACAAAGCCTTCTCCAGCACATCCCAAAGATTCTCAATGGGGTTAAGATCTGGACTCTGTGGTGGCCAATCCATGTGTGAAAATGATGTCTCGTGCTCCCTGAACCACTCTTTCACTATTTGAGCTGATGAATCCTGGCATTGTCATCTTGGAATATGCCCGTGCCATCAGGGAAGAACAAATCCATTGATGGAATAACCTGGTCATTCAGTAGATTCAGGTAGTCAGCTGACCTCATTCTTGGAGCACATCCTGTTGCTGAACCTAGACCTGACCAACTGCAGCAACCCCAGATCATAGCCCCGCCCCCACAGGCTTGTACAGTAGGCACTAGGCATGATGGGTGCATCACTTCATCTGCCTCTCTTCTTACCCTGATGCACCCATCACTCTGGAACAGGGTCCATCTGGACTCATCAGACCAGTTTTTAATAATGCGTTGGACAGTTCTGAACCCAGTTTTAGTCGTTTCTGCAATCTCCTTAGATGTTTTCTCTGCTTGATGCATGCCAATGGTGTGACCCTTCTCACACAGACTAACATCTTTTCCACGACCACCAGATGAGTCTTTCCACATGGTTGTTTAAGAAATGAGAAGTAACTCATTGCACCAGTTGGAATTAAATTACTTGTTACCAGCTGAAAGATAATCACCCGTGCAGTAATTATCCAATAGAAGGCTTGTTCCTATTTGCTTAGTTAAATCCATGTAGCGATTTTTTTTTTGGTTGGGCAGTGTATACTAAATTTTAGCTCAAAAGTTGTAAGACTAACTGTGTTTTAGCCATTTGTGTACACTAGGGCAAATTACCTGTGGCAGCCATCTTGAATCTGGTTTATTTCAAAACAAATTCAGTCACCTTTAAAAAATCTTGAACTGTGTCATTAGTAGCATGCTCATGTAATTAAAACTATTTAATTATCAGCTTTCAGATGATTAAATAAACTGCATATTATTCCTGTTGACCTTGGTGTGCAGGGCTGCATTTAAACGAGAAGTAAAATTTGTGCCCTGTTCAGACTCGAAGCTGTGACAGAATTTTCTGTTTTCTCCGTTTTCAGCATGCCTGAGAACAATGTGTGCACATTGTTTTCCACTATTTTCTTTCACCAGTTAGTCAAACATTGTAGCTTTCTAAAAAATCCACCATTGTTTCCAGTTGGTGCAAACTCAGATTTGTAAAGGATCAGAAGAGTAAGTAGATGCAGTTTAAAGCTCCCTTCACCCTTAACACACACACACACACAGGCATACACGCGCGCATTTATTAAACAGAGTTCCCTCACCCAGACGTGGGGCACCAGGGCCCCCCTCTGGAGCCAGGCCTGGAGGTGGGGCATGTTGGTGAGCGCCCGGTGGCCAGGCTTTCACCCATGGAGCCCAGCCCATAGAGGAGTCATGGATTCCCCTTCCCATGGGCTCACCACTCATGGGAGGGGTCAAAGGGGCCAGGTGCAGGTGAGATGGGTGGTAGCCGAAGGCGGCGGCCCTTGGCGGTCTGATCCTTAGCTACAAAAGCTAGCTCTTGGTATGTGGAATGTCACCTCTCTGGTGGGGAAGGAGCCTGAGTTGGTGTGTGAGGTTGAGAGGTTCCGACTAAATATAGTTGGACTCACCTCGCCGCATAGCTCTACCTCCAGGACTGCAGCAGCAGCTAATCACTGGTTTTAATCAAATCTGCTTGGAAACATCTAAAACCGGCAGGAATTGGCACCGATAGCCCACCCCTGCTAACGATACAGCAGGATAATAGTCTGATGTAGCATAAGCTTCCATGCTGAAAAAACCAGCATATGTTTTGGTTTGGATGCTGGTCCAGCATGGGATGCAGGTGATTAGATGCTAGACCAGCATCCCATTCTGGAAGAGCATGCTAGACCAGCATTCTAGGCCAGCATGCTGAAAGAGCATCCCATCTTGATTCGTATGGTCCACCAGCTAAACCAGCACCAAAACACAACATATGCTGGCCTATTCTGTTTTGTTCAGCAGGGTGTGGATAAGCAGCTTTATTGGTTAAAGCTAAATGGTTCTTTTTGCTGTAGAAGCCAGGGGAGGGACTTAGAGGAAATTTAAATGATGGAAGTTTACCTTTATGTCATAGAACAGTCCATTTAAGCAGTTTAAGTTACTTTAAAAAAGTTTTAAGCTTTAATTTGTACTTCCAGGTCTTTGGTTTTGAAACATTGTTTTTTATTTTCCGTGACAAAAAGTAAAAGGAACAAAAAACTCTGTGAGGCCTATATTAATTCTATAAGAAATAACTGGTTAAGACTTATAAAAGGCTTATAAATTATGATGACAAATATTAAATGATGATAATTTAAAATCAAATAAAAAGTGGATTAGGTCTTCAAAATTTTTCTTAACAGCTGTGTTTAATGACGTAACACTGAGGGAATACAAAACAAAAGATTTCTGCCCTTTTTCTCTCAGATACATGCAGATATTAAATCTTAAATTATTCTCATGCATCACTAAAAGAACCCCCTCATGACATCCCACCTTGACCTTGAAGGTAATTTTAATTAAAATGTAAGTGGAGCTCAGTACGTCCTGCAGGTATTTTACTGCAGCTTTCCTGGAGGTTCAGAAAAACTGGAGCAGAGAAGCACCAAAGGGCATTGCACTGAGATCAAACTGTATCTAGAAAGTGGATAAAAAGCACAGGAGGATGGGGAAAAATCAGAGGTGGAGGGTGGAAATGTTAGCAACAACAGAGGGTGGTGGAAGAGGGTACAACGGAAAGTGATTGACATTACAAGTGCCAACAGAACAAATACAGCTGTGTGTCAAAAAGGCAACACTGAGGTAATGACACAGACTCAGAGGTCTCCCTTTGCCCTCAGACAGATGCTGAGCGTGGGTGGTGGCTCTCTCAGCTATCCGAGACATGGAGCAAAACAATTCAGAGCATTCGGCTGAGCAACCTACACCAAGCTCTTTGTGCACTCCCCGCAGAGCAAAGCAGTGGCCACGAATGTAGGACAGCGTGCAGCTCAACAGTGGCTGATATTGTTATGGCTGACACTATAATCTGCACAACATGAGAAATCTTTTTGGGAGAGGATAAATCATACGTGCAGCAGATCACTGTAACAAATACCATACTGTTGGAGATTGTTCTCAATTCAATATGATGTTTTTGTCTTTGTTTTTGCTGCTGCTGTAAACACAGCAGCTCTCAGTGGAGATGCAACATCAGATCACTTTAGAAGATGCTGAGGTTATGAGTGTCGTTGGATACGGAGTGAGCTATTTGACCATCTGGTGGCAGGACACAGCCATAAAGCAGCTTTGTTAGGCCATAATTAGGTGAAGCATGTCTAAGTGGAACATGAAAGTCTGAATCACGTTTTACCCCGACTAGTCCAAGAGCAGTCACATAAACCACCAACAGGAGATTCATCGTGGCTGTGCCGGAGAAAGGGTGGATAAATCGCTCTAATCAGTGGGACATATCTCTCAGGATTTAAGTGAATCAGTCACACAGAAGGTGATTTGTTCTATTTTTTTTTTTTCAAAAAGGTGACGTAAATCACAATCAATGGTTTTAGGATTTATTGGATTAAAAGTTCATTTTTAATAAAGAGAGAATTTGAGAGTAGAGACAGAGGGATTAAGATGACTCCATAATCCTTGTCTCCTGTACTTTATTTTCAGGTCTGAGAAATGAACTAGACATAGATGAAAGCTGTACAATTCAATTTCATTTCACTACAGTAACAATGTTGTGGCCCATTTCTTTTCCCTCTCCTCCTAAAGCAGTATCATAAGACAGCATGTGATTTCACTCTTACATGAATGCATCAGCACCCAAACCAAAATACACCTAGTGCTCCTGCAGACCTGAACAAGAGTTGATGCTGTTTGAACAACAATGAACTGTTTTTCTGTGTCTGGAGACAAACGTTGAGGGAGTTTCTGTGGTTTTACAGGTTGCCGGGGTCACATTCCTCATTCTCAGGTCAAAGACAAGCTCATTCGAGGTGAGCTGATCCTGTTAGTGAACAGAATTTCAAAATAAAGCCAATGAGGGGACTGTTTGGGAACCTAGTCTCTGCTTATTGTGGATGATATGGTTTTGTCTTCATGACCCTCAGTGTCCACTGGGGTGGTTTCTAGTCGAGTATGAAGCAGCAGGGACAAGAGTCAGCTCCTTCAGGTCTAAGGTCAAGGTTCTTGGCTAGAAAAAGTGGAATCCCTCTAGGTTGTCATTGAGTGTCTGCTTCAGTTGGAGGAGTGTGGCCCCACCAGGCAGCTACTGGGAGCAAGTCGGTAGATGCCACAACACCCAGCCACAGAAGCATGAGAGCTGCAAATATGCAGGCAGACACAGGCACCATCCACCAGCAGGAAATGTGGCAGGGGGGGATAGGCCAAAGGTGTTGTAGTGATGGCCCAGGGGAGGGGAGGAGTCCAAGACCCTATCTGGCAGACAGACAGTCACACACTCCCACCCTCATGCTCACACATAAACACATCCAACCTAAAGACACACAAGAATACACATCATACACCAACTCATACTCCCCATACACACCCTACACACTGCTGACCCAAATAGGCACCCCTGTTCTCAAAACCCACCCGGGGCAGGGAGACCCCAGCCCATCTAGCCACGGCCCACAGCAGCAGTTTCACAGAGCCCCATGGAGCCCGAGGCTGTCCACTCAGCCCTACCCCAGCAGAATATCTACTCCCAACCCCACATTTGATGAACTTCCAGAATACATAAGACATCAGGCTCCCAGGCAGAGTTGGATCCTCCCCCTCCTGGAGACCCCACTCCCCCAATGGTGGAAAGTAGAAGTATTACTGCCAGGTAAGGAGGAACCAAGGTTCACACAAAGCCCCCCGGGCCAGGGCCAGGCACCAGCACATACACTCACCCATGGCACCAGCACATACAAGCCAGGACCCAATCCCCCAAAGACCAGCTCAGACCCCCAACCGTAGACAATCAACCCCAGAACCCAAGTTACCAGACCCTCACTCAGACCCACCCAGGAGCAACACGGTTATCAGGCAGTGACCCATGGCCACACTCCCCAAGGTCACCAAAGCACCACCAGGACCCCCAATGAAACCACCCCCAGGCAACCCCCAGATGCCCCAAACTCAGACCACCCCACCCCCCACCCCAAAAAAAACACCAACCACAGTGAATGAGATACCTTCATGACAACTCCCTCTAGAGGTTTTCCAGATACTAGGCGGAGACCTTGGAACAGACCAAGAATTCACTGGAGGATAGATGGATGGAGGGAGGGATGTCTTCTTCATTTAAGTATACTTCAGCTTTTAGTCTCCTAATCATTAGTCATATGTCACATTGTCCCTGTGAGCTTTTTAAGATGCTCAAGTTAGCATTTAGCTCACAGCTCTTGTGCCTTATTACATACTCACATAGCTGTCAGCAGGATATTAGAATCTTAGCCCTCTTTACAAATAAGTATGACAGTAACAGCAAAAATGTAAATTAATTCCAGTCAAGCCAGTGTGTAGCCTTAGGGACAACGCATGACAGTTTAGAGGATAGAAAGAACCTGCTCTGACTTTTATTGTAACAAAGTCTGAGACTCCTGTCAATCAGTTCTAGACAGGCCATTATAAAACCAGTTGTCTGTACTTGTCTGGCCACTGGCTTCAAACGCAGTCAGGCGTTTCCTTTGGACAGCACTTATCTTCAAGGTTAGACAGCTATTCGCTGAAGCTCTTTCTCATTCATTCATTCATTCATTCATTCTTTTGGTCCCGTTTTCATCCTGCCCTTCTCAGTTTTCTACATCTCTCCTGTCTGATGATTTAATACCAGCTGTCAGTTTCTCCTGGCTGTCTCTCTCTCTACCCCCCCACCCAGCATTGACGTCCCTGTGTTTTCCTCTCTCCCCGTCTCAGCCTGATGCAGCCAGAATGTGGTTCGGATATAAACAGCCACTGCAGGCCATGCATAGTGATCTCATTATGCAGGACTGCAGGGGGAACTGTCTTACCCAATTTAACAACTATCCTTCCTTAGTCCTCCCCCCCTTCCTGTTTTCCAGCTACATCAGGGTCAAGTAAGCAATTAAGGGGGCAATTGTCTAAACAGGATGCCAGTTGAATAGAAAATAACAAAAATGATGCAGCAAGTAGGCACGTTTTCCAATTAAGCAATAAAGACCAGCGTGGACACCCTGTAATTGCTTCACACTGGCAAACAGCTCATGTGTGCAATAGAAGTATTTACCCATCATATCAATAATTAATGTGATGGCTGGAAGAAGATGAAGTGAAATATGAATCATCTGACAGCACATTGTTAGACAAAACCCTTTTTGAAAAATATCTTCACACTGGAAAAAGGCAAGAAAAGGATTGTTGGGTGAAAATATAGCAAAAATGAGAAAATCTCTATAGATATACATTTTTGGTTTACTTTTCCTGTTGCAGATGGCTGGACAAAACATAGATACATACTAGAAAAAAATACTGGGACACCACAAATTAATGACTCCAGGTGTTCCAGTGTGATGACCTCAACCCGATAGATCATAGACTATGAGTCTGCCCTTCTCATCCAGCAGCTGACATCACAAATTCACACACAACCCTAAACCTTTTCTAAAGCTTTCCCAAAAGAGCTGAAGATGCTGCAAAAGGTGGGCCAGCTCCACAATAAACCCCACGGATTTGAATGCTTGATTTGAATAATGTTATTGAATCTCAGTAGAGCACTCTGTATTTAGACAAACTCCAATCAAGCTATCTAACAGGAGGGGGAGGGGTGTGTAAAGGTTGGTTTATGCTTGACGCATGTATATTCCACGCACGGATGGAACGCACGTCGGAACTTGCAGCGTTTATGGTTCCTTCCTACCTTCTGCAGCTTGTCTCCAATGTGAGCCAAATTCTCCCAGACTGTAGGGGGGAGCATGGGGCTCTACGGCATGCATCCAACACTACACCATAGTAGAAGTAGAAATCACTGTTGTTTTACATTTTTTTACTGCTTCCTCTTCTTTTGTGTGTGTGACAGCAATTTCTCTCCATGAATTATTAACAATATTTTGATCACGATGATCTTTATGGGCCGAATCATAGAGATGTTTGTATTTACGAGCCTCCGCCACTATGAGCTATTGCCAGTCCGCCATGTTTTTCCGCGCAGGACCATCTGCATAGTTAGGAAATTTCCTAGGTGAGCGGCGTGGAAACTTTGAGCCGCGCGGAGGGGCGTGGTTGCTAAAATTATGTAATTTGGCAGAGCCATGCGGACCTCGCGGGCGTCAAGCATAAACCAACCTTGATAAGGTGCTTCTCCTGAAAATCATCTGTGAGTTGAATTTTTTGGGAAATGAAGCAGATCATCAGTTTTATCTTTTAAAGGATCCAAAAAGTAGGTTTAAAATTGTAATGATATTTTTACTGCAAGACAGCAAAATACATAGAAGTTTCCTGTTTCCACTTTTAAACCAAATTTTTCTCACTTCTCAGTTTTTCTACCCCCTAAACTTTTGTCCTGATGTCCATCCCAACCAAAACTGAGTGGAAAGGAATCAGAGCAGCTTTGTGCAGAAGAGTTTACATCTGAAAACAAGACATTTTAAATGAATGTGAATTAATATAAACAATGTACAGTTGCATCATTTTGGTATAGCTTGGGAAAATGCTCTATAATTTTTATCAGATAGGCTAAACAATGTTTTTGCCAATTAACTTTTAATCATTAACTGGCTTTCATTCAAAATCAAAGCTAAATAAGTTCCCTAAAAACCTTCTTTAACATGGTGTGTTTGGTCCAAAAAGATCTTAGAGAGACTTTAGCAAGTTGTTTTTTCTGATCACAAACAGGACAGATGTGAACACAGACAATATGAAGAGCAGATAAATTATAGAAATATTCTTTCTTTAAAAGCATTCATTCGTTTAGATTTTCCTAATTTTTTTGAATGAGTTGAGGTTCTTTCTTACCGAATGTTGTGGGACTTGCGCTTGATCTCATTCCAGCAGAGGTTCATGTCTCCGGTTTGGTGGGGACCACCTCCTCTCAGTTTCCTGCACTCAGTGCCCTCGTCCTGCCCCTCACCGTCCACTGTGGACTGACACGGCACACAGCGGCATCCCGGCCACGAGGGCCGCCCCGCAGCTGGAACACAATCAGAGACAGAATGCAGGTGAGTGACACAGCTCTGCTGGTTTGACTCTGCTCTTCTGAATATTAATATAAATCACAGACTAGAATGTTTTTTTTAATCTGGCAATAGCAAGTATTGTCAAAAAGAGGCTGAGAGCAAAGCATGACTCAAACTGTTTCCTGAGACTTTGTGTCCTCTTTACATGTGTTACACATGTGATGTGTGGGGCCAAAATCCTGGTCATCTGAACTCAGAACAAAACAAAAATACAAAACCGAGCTTCGCCATGCATAAAACACTTTCCTCTTTCATCTCAATGAAGCTGGGTCCAGCAAGAAGCCATTGAAAAAGTGATTAAAGGGATTATATCATGCAAAATATACTTTTGGGAGCTTTTGACCATGCTTTATTGTTAATTCCTCATAAATAAAAAACACCCCTAAAGAGGTTTTTGGATGTTTTTCTTCCTTCAACTGTGCCTAACTGAGCTAAGCTATCGCATACAGGGCTGACTTTGCACCCCGCTCCTCCCCATCCAGGTAGTTTCAATTCCGGATCCCTCTTTCCCTGGACTGTAAACACTAACACCCAGTCTATCAGAGTGGCTAGCGTGTGTGCGCGTGTATGTTAGCAGCTTGACTCTCCGATCTAGAATTCTTCTGGGGGTGGGGTGCCTTGGCAATCACAGAGTGTGACATGTTGGCATGAATCTGCAGTCTGTGGGTCTGCAGCTGAGTATTATTGTGGAATTCAAACAGGGGAGCCAGGGTTTCATCAAATCCAAGCGTCTTTTTCCAGATTGAAGAAATGGCTCACGAAAATAACTTATTTTTCATAAAAAATTATATCTCAGTAGTGCCAATGGTATTATTTTATCATTTATTGTGCCCATCTTTGCTCAGGGCAGTGTAAATAGCATGAGGCAGCCCCTTTAAATAAATTAGAGATTAAAAAAATGAGGCAACACTTGCACAATTCAACAGAAGCTATTGCTATATCACTAAAACCTTTTAACAAATAAAAATAATGTATTTTCTATTTGTGAATGATTATTTCTTTAAAAAAAGATTAATTTAAGTAAAAAACTTTTATGTAAGATAATCAATCTTAAAGCTGCTACACTTTCCTGTAAATCAATCCACTCAAAAAGGGAAATACAAACGCTTTTCAGTTCTAGCAACAAGAACAAAAAATGAAAGACCAATTTATATAAAAAGGAGTAAAACCTCTGTTAAATGTGAATCACCACACACACATGGGCAGCAAACTCAAATTTAATATCTCTGTCCTGTGTGTGAGCCAGAAAACCTGAGAGACGAGCGGTTTTATCCCATTATTCCATTCCATTAAACTCAGGGAAACAAAGACGGACAAAAAGCTGCTTTTATTACAGACTTTTAGAGTGTGAGGGCATGTGAGGCAACACGAAGGAGTGCAATCCCCTTGATGGGCCTGAGAGGAAGAAAACATCATGGAGGAAGCCTGTGCACACACATACACACAAACAAACTCCAATGTGAGGCATTCTGTGGAGCAGAGGCTTTTCAAGGTTCAACGACAAAACTGGTGTTTGGTCACTGTGTTTTCTGAGGTTTGCTTTACAAATGTCACTGAACAGCAGCCAGGTCTTCGTGTAAACATATTCAGATGAGTGTGACAAACACTTTCTCACACATATTTTTATTAAAGTTTTTAAACAAAATAATCATATTTGCCACTGTAGCAGCCTTGAATCCTGGCATCAGCACACATTAAAGGTGCAGTATTCAACCTTGGAAAAAACATTAAAGCTAGCTACATTTTGAAGAAGAAAAAAAACAATTCACAGGTCCGACCTCTTTCTTCAGGCTCCTCCCTGGATTCACGGAAGCTGACGGCTGCTAAATATGGTACAATACCGGCTTGTGGCACACACATAGGAGCAGACATGCAGCTCTGCTGAGCTCCTAAGGTCAGACATTCCAAAACCAACTTCAAACCAACAAAACATTTAATTTATTGGTTGCCATGGGTATGTGAGGAGCATTTAAAGCAATATGGCTAAAATGTTCCATTAAAAAAACTCTCAATCTGTACCTTTAATGTACTGTTGCATTTTAAATTCAGATGTGCAGTTATCAAGATTTTATCCATAAAGACATAGAAATCATTTGTATTTTAAAATGTTTAGAGCAGCCTGGTACTAAAATTTAAAAGATGCTGGTTAATAAAAAAGGAATTTTGTCTTGTTTCTGGTCATAAATAAGTAGATCTGCTCCTCATTGTTTTCAGGTGCTTCACCTGGCTAGAAGTGAGGACAGGCAGGAAGGGAGCATTTGAAATTTTAAATGAAAGGAAAAAAGGTGTTTGACTGCAGCAGGAGGTGTCAAGTTCATTTTGACTTAAAAAGTGTAAAACAGAGGCTGCATTTGATTTCTGTAGATGTGCAGAACGTAGAATGCAGCCTTCATTAAAACAGTTTCCCTTCCTTGTCTTTGTCAAGTCCAAATATCTGCCACGAAGAGGACCACCTGTATCAATAACATTTACCATGAACATTTAATAAAGTTGTGAAAATAATTAAAAAATAACCTGATGGTTAATGCACAGCTTGGATTTAATCAAATTCAGCAGATTTAATTACTTTATTCTTGAATTTAAAATGACTTTCTGTTTGGCATCAACCCTGTTGTGTCTGTATGAGCCATATGGTGGGGGTGGATGTACGCCGCTCGCTGTTGGAGCTGAATGTGACATACGATGTATGTGCACACTAACACATTGTCTAGACTATGGGTACATTCTACTTGGCAAGCTACTTCGTAGACCCCCGTGTACATGCTGCAGGTTTAAGGGATGGACCAGCTTTTTGTTTAGAAAAAATGTATAATGGACAAATGTTTTTTTTTTAATCTAAACAACTGGAAATAACTAAGTGATTTGGAATTTTTATATTTCTTCTAGTAATAAAAAGTGAAAATCAGTATTTTGCATGAGGGTGAGTCTGCATGTTTCTTTGATCTAAACCAGTGGCACTAATTCAGATTCAGAAAACTTTATTTGTCCACAAGTGTGCAGCAAAACAGCAGAATATAGGTTATAAAAGTTACCTGGCATAAATTATATAAAAACCAGAGCTCCAGCAGAAATAAAACAACTTTTGAGTAAAATAACTAAACTCCAAATGCAAATTACAAAAATGATGCATGTTTTACATCATTGTACAGTATTGTATTGTATAGTATGTACAGTATTACAGTACTTTAAATATATATATATATATTTATATTTATGTTTATATTTACAGTACTGTAGAAAATAAATAATAAAAACAATCATGAGTCTTCATGTGTGACGTAATTACTCATTCTGGTTATTAAAATATAATATCTTTCTGTTTTGTTTCAAGTTATTCTTCCTGTGTAAGATTAACGGCACTTTTAGATATTCTTAAGAAATACCCTCATGAACTTCAAACAGTAAGATGTAAGTTTCTAAACAGTTGAGGTTTAGAGACTAACCTTGTGTCTAATGAAGAAACCACTTTGTTTGAATATATTTTACTCATGATTGTTTCTTGTTCAGTTTCTTGTATTTTATTCTGTTTTCCTGTTAAGCACATTGTGATTTTTATCTGATTTTTAACTGCTGTACAAATAAAAGTTACTTACTTTTTTACTAGAACCATGAAGTTGTACATACTGATAAAGAAATTAACCTTATAGCAGGTGTGATGATTAACCAAAAACCAAAGAGCTGTAAGTTATTTGACAGAAATACAATGATACAGGCCATTCTAAACCCCCTTACTCAGGCCTTCAGTGAAATAAGCTGTTGACCCCTCCCACTCGGCCAGGACATGCTGATTGGCTGGTTTCCCCAGAAGGCTTCAGACACATGCAGGTTTGAGGAGGCGTGGCTCCCCCTTATGACGTGTTAAGGAAGACTTTCTCAGAACAGGAGGTTTTCTCTCGCCTTTTTCAACTTTCTAATTTACATAAAAAGTAGGTCACACACGGCTTTGACTTTTTGGCATGCTACTGTTGACCACCCAAGCTGTCTTATTCAACAACAAGGAAAATGTTGGTTTACATTCTAGGTCCCCTTTAAATTTACAGTTTTGTGAGTATTTTATGGCTTATTTATTACCCAAAATCAAGTTTCTTTTTTAAGCTCATCTTAATCTTGTTGCTTTGAGTTCAAGTTGTCTGATGCAAAAATCAAAACACTACAATAGAAAAAATATGACTGTTTTCAGATGTTTAGTGGACTAAATAATAAAAAAAATTAAAATGAAAAAGTTTAACAAAAATATTTTGAGACAATTGTTATCTCACACGAAGAGTGGAGGCGAGTGAGTGATAAAACAAACCCAGAGGGAGTTTTAGATGAAGTGGTTAAAAACAGGAAAGATAACAGACTTCTAAATGAAAGTGGTGAGTTATACTGTTTTCCGCTCCATTACACAGCCTGATGTATTATTTTCCCTCCTATGTATAAACGGAGACTATGGGTCCAGCTGTTTGTATCCCAGCCAGCACACACAGGTGGGCACCATTTGGGATCTATGTATATTGGCAAGGGTCCCAACATGGTTTGTCCGCGGTCTCCATGGTGGCCCCACAGGGGTTTGCAGGTGTTTGAGTTAAACCTTCTGAAAACCAATGTAGAGCCCATTAAAACCTATGGGCAAAAATCTTTCTGGGCAACCCCCATGGAGCCACTGTGGAAGCTGCGGACAAACCCTGTTAGGACCCATATGGCTTGCCCATATAGATCCCATATGGGGCCCACCTATGTGTGCTGGCTGGTTTAAATGTGTGTTTGATTGGATTTTTAAATGATTAGCAACACTTTTTTAATAAGTCCCCACCCACACACATATATTTTATCAGGTTTAAATATGTTGTGTTCAAAGGTTATAGCCAACATCATAATCATCATAACTTCAGCTTATAATTCAGAAAAGGGGGGTGGATGTGGTGAAACACACCCCTTTTACAGGATCTGTTGTTTTTAATGATTATTGTTCTTATGCAGACATGTTAGAGGGTTTGTGAACTGTTAAGCTGTATCTTAGATCATTTTGGGTGCAAAGCGGGATTAGTGATGTCATCAAAAGCCACATTTCTGGCTACAGAATATTATGGCTTTGTACTGATGGATTACGGATAGAGTGCTGTAAATCTGCTGGTTTACATGTTTAAAAGGAAATTAAACCAGTTTGCATTCCTGTTGTTGATGCTAAAATAACAAAGAACTAAAATACCAATTTGTTCCTGGTCTGAACCCTTCCAGCTTGACTCACTGCTTCCTTTAGGGGACTTCTCCTTTAGGCTCAGCTGGTTTGTTTAAAACAAAGTGAGCCCAAAATAAATTATGAAGAACTTTTGTTTGCACTGTCAACATCTGAGTGATTTGCTCCCCATTGAGAAGGAAAAACACTTTCAGAGCACTAATCCCTTTTCTTTATCGGTACCCTCCTTTGCCTTCTTGTTTATCCTCCTCCCCCTCTGCTCTACATTCATTTCTCTCCCTACTATTCCAGGCTTCATTTTTTTCCTACAGACTACCTCACTTCAGATTAGCAAGAGGATGATTTTTTTCCTATTTTACATGAATCATCCCCATCTCTTTCCCACTGCTGTCTCACATTATCTCTCTTCTTCCTTTCCTCCGTTTTCCTCCTCAGACAGCTCTTGTTAGTGTAGGCGAGTCTTCTGTGAATCAGCAGTACCCTGCACATCTCTCACACTCTCGCTGCCTCTTTCTCTTCACCGGTGTTCAGAGGTCACAGGAGACTCTGCATGCAGTTAGCACTTCAAGGACCTTACTTGAGCTCCAATCCTCTGAAAGTAATGAAACTGAGGCCTTTATGTTCCTCTGACAGATTTGATTCATTTCACTAAAGTGTTTGGTGCATAAAGGCATAAGAGGCTACACCTGACTCACAAGGGTTGAAAGCTGAATGGAGACATATTTTTTTGTTAGTTTTAAAACAAAAACCATTAAAAAAACCCTTTGAAGATGTGACGTTGAACACTACCATCAATTACATCAGTGCTAACATAAAAGAAATGTTCCAAGGGTGACAAACTGCTCTTGCTTCTGACTTGGAAATGACCTCAGATTGACAGAAAAGAATGAGTTTTACATTTCAACAGGACCAGTTTGTTCATGACCCTTTTCTAACTCAAAAACATGTTTTTCTAATGCCCGTTTCTCTGTGGATTCTGACCATTGGTGACTGGCTGGATGTTTAAAAGGACAAGAAAATGTGCAAATTTCCAGATGGAAACACTGAATTAGGAATTAGCTACTAACTGCACTAGTGCATGGTTGGTGACTGCAAAAGCAGAGACGAGGATAAATATTGTACCTTATTTTTTTTATTTAGTTATTTAGTTATTCTTTATTTAACCAGGAAAGCCCTATTGAGATTATTAAAAACCTCTTTTTCAAGAGTCCTGACCAAGAAGCAGCAAAAGATATAGTTACAAAATTACTCAGTAACACAATTAAAGTTATATACAAAATTATAAAAGGCAGTTACAACAGGAGTCTGTCTCAAGTGTTCTCAATCAGGTTTAAATGTATTCAAGGAGATAAGCTTGGGTAATTTCCAGTTTTCCTTCAACCTGAGAGCAGAGTGAATGAAAGCCCTTTTGCTCAGTTCTGTGCAACAAACGTAACAACTGATCATTTACACGCAGACTGTGAGAAGTTACACTTCGTGAGATTAAGTTACAGATATAGGTGGGTAGTAATCCAAGCATGGCCTTGTAAATGAAAGTGTACCAATGTCCCAACCTCCTGGTAGACAAAGAAGGCCATCCCACTCGAGATTACAATTCACAATGATGGGTCAGTGGTCTACAGTGGTTAGTAATAAACCTCAGCGAGGTGATAAACCACATCAATCTTACCAAGACACTGTGCTGAGGCATTCATATACAAAAGGTCTCCATAATCCAGAATAGACAAAAATGTTGCAGTGACTAGCTGTTTTTTTTTCCTCAAAAAGAAGAAGCCCAGTCTGAATTTGAGTTTCCTCACATGATTATCTATGTGGGGCTCGCAGGAGAGGGAAGTCATCAAGCCAGTCACCAAGGTATTTATATGAATGGACCACCTCTATGATATTTCCATCAAGAGTGAACACTGAGGGCTACTTAGAGGTCTTTTCTTAGAGTTTGTAAACAACATTAGTGTAGTCTTGTCAAAGTTAAAGTGCAAGTCCCAAGTATTCATCACACACTGGTGAAATTACATCTCCGCATTTGACCCATCCCCGTGGTGGGGAGCGGTGAGCTGCAGCTGTGGCCGCGCTTGGGAACTATTTGGTGGTTTAACCCCCCAATCCAACCCCTTAATGCTGAGTGTCAAGCGAGGAGGCATTGGGTCCCATTTTTTCAAAGTCTTTGGTATGACCCGACCAGGATTGGAACCCTGATCTCCCAGTCCCGGGGCGGACACTCTACCACTAGGCCACCGGAGCTGGTCAGCATTGAGGACCCATTTTAACTGCAGAAGTGTTTGTTGGACCTCATTAAAAGCTTTCTGTAAGGATTCAACAGCTTTATTTGGGGATGTTCCAAAACAATAAATGACCAGCGTAAAAGTGCATATTAGCATCTGACACATTTTGTCCTATTTCATTAATATACATCATGAACAAGAGGGGTCCCAGAACTGAACCCTGTGGTACCCCCTTGTGGACACAAAAAAATTCAGAGCACAACCCATCACATTTAAGCTTTTGGATTGTTGGACATTGACAGAGGAGTTATTGAAAATTTTGTTTAGATGAAAGATGAACGTTTCTGTTCAAGATACAAACAACACTCATTAGTGACTGGCTTTATTAATGCGAGCGTTTCCCCGCCTGTTTTCTATTGGTGACTAACGCAAGAAATAGGGGAAGAAGACAAATTTTCACGGTTTAGCCTGCATGTTAAACTCAGAGTGACTGATTGTATTTTTAAAAGAACAAGTAAATAATGGTCTCTAGTGAACTTGTTCTTTAAACATCTTTGTTAAAAATAATTTTTTTAATCTCCTGAGACAACTCTCTTCTGACCCTCTGTGGTCTATGTTCAGTGTGGTACACACCTAGATTCCAAACAGCACTGTGACTACTTTTTTACTATTTAAACTAACTAATTACTAGACTATAGCCACCTGAGTTTAACATGTCTCTATGGTTAAGTTAGTCTTAGTCCTACTTAATCCAGTTTTATTTATCTATCATCTATCTATCTATCTATCTATCTATCTATCTATCTATCTATCTATCTATCTATCTATCTATCATCTATCTATCTATCTATCTATCTATCTATCTATCTATCATCTATCTATGTAATTGCTCAGCTAAAAAGTGGTATCAGACAATATCAGTATCAGCAGATATTCAAAGCCAGATAATGAATCGGATTGGACAGCACATGTCTAATATTAAGACGTTATCTTAATGACTACATAGAAGTCTTTAAAAAAACAGAGAACATGTTTACAAAGTTACACGATATATAATTCTGTCTATTTTCTCCTCTTATGGAGCCATCTGCATCGTGCAGGTATGCACCAACTCCGAGAGCGAGACCCAGGATGGTCCTGTCTCTTGCATTAAGCCTCAAAACTCTGAGTCAAGCTTTAAACATGCATTATTTACAGTCATGATTGGATGTGACGTTGCTCAGTCAAGAGGAAGTACAGCGTTCTTTTTTTTTCTCTCTCTCTTAAAGATGCTGAAAACCAGCTGAGATTTCCCTGACATATTACAAAGTGACACAAACAATAGTCATCTTGCTGCTTACGGACACGGGTCTCACTTGGTGTTTTTTTATAGCTGCTTCCCACGCAAATCATTTCCTAATTCTTTTAAAGAGGAGAAAAGCAAAGACTAGATATTTGTCTCTTATTCTCTATTTTTTTTAGATCACTCAAGCTAAAACAAGGTGAAATGACTTTTTCTTACAGTTTGTGTGAATTTCAAATCAAAAGAGCTGAGGATAATAAAAGCTTTGCAGGATTTCACAAGAACGATAGAAGACAGTTCAGCTGTGCAGATAAGGCATCAGAAGATCAAAGCCAAAGAGCAGTTATGGCATGTATACATGCTGATTTTAATCTAAAGACTATGGCTCAGAGAGCTCAGAAGAGCAGTACGAGAATCAAGATCTAGTCCCATTTCTAAATCTCTACAGATAAACACAATTCGTTCATGCCTACCTTAAAAGCAGAAGCGTGCAGTGCTGCTGCTGGTCGGTTTGGGAGAGAATGGTAAGTTGGATCATTCAGTGAGAAATAAAATAAAGAAATAGAGGAATGGATGATGAAGAATGAGGAGGAGATAGATGCCCCACAAAATCAAAGCCATCTCTGTCCTCTGGCATTCCTGCACACACCTACATTTTCCCCAATAAAAGGCCATCTGCCTGATGACCTTCAGCCCACACGCTATGACCAATGCACAAAAATGGCACTGTCAGTTACTGGAACATCATGCATTCAGAGGAACAAAGTGAGTAAATAAGCACAATCTTGCACAAGGTTATATATTCTTTTAAAAATGAAAAAGGAATAAAGATGAGTGATTAATGAAGCAAGAAAAGGTCAAACACAGCATAACAAGGATTTAAATAACAGAATCAAATAAAGAGAAGAAACAATTAAGATGAAAAGCTTTATTGTTTAATCTTTGGCCCCTGAACTGGTATAGATACAGAATTGTATTAGTTTTGTGAATATTTTTTGACATTTATGTCAAAACAGTGATAATTTCATAGTTCATAGAGGATGTTTCCAGGGGCGCAACTACCTACTTTTAGAGGGGTATGCAGACACAAAATGGGCGCCGCCCCCCCCTCCCCCTGTGCGCACGCGCAACTGACACCCCCCCCCCCAGCTATTATACCCTACCACAAGGTGTGCACCAGCACCAAAAAGCAGACATGAAAAGAGGTCAGGAAAGATAAGTCTCAGGGGTGCGGGGGCATGCCCCTGTAAGAAAATTTTGGACATTTTATATATAAAAGCATCAGTCTGGTGCATTTTGAGAAAAAAGTAGAGTTACAGGCTGGTGCGTGTACACATAGCATTATAATGATATAGTTGAGTTACCAGAGTTATCCTGTCCTTTCTTTAATCCGTTTTGAACACCGACTACAGCAAAATCCAGTGATGCATCTGCTCAGTACCACAACTGAACTGATGTCACCAAAAGAACCAATCAGCTGGCAGAGCTCACTGCTGAATGTGTGAGTGTGCAGAACTTACAAAACTTCACAACGCTCACGACAATTTAAGGAACAAAGTAGAATCAAGCTGCAGGGCTTTAGGCCCAGGGCAGAGTTTTATGACTCAGACCGACCCACCTTAGATCCTGACCTGTTATTATTATCATGAATCCTTTACACCAATCAGAATATTCTGTTCACATGTCCACATCCACACCTTAAAAATTAAATGAAAAATGATTAATATTCCTTTTTCATGAAAAGATTAGGTATGTGTGAACACCTTTATATTTATTATTGTCCAGCTGAAGCAGACATTTGCTTATTTCTAACAGAGCTGAGCTGTGGGAGAAAATATTCAGACTAATTTCATCTTATTTTCTATCACCTGTGTGTTTGGTGTATTTATTAACCTACTATTAACTATAAATGATAAATAACAGGTCACTAGAATCATTTGGGCATAGAAAGTGTTTATAATGAACTCACGCTTGTTCAGCAGCTCACCTGTTTCTTTTACACCTTGAGGATAAATCCTCTCATCAGCAGCAGGTGATCAACAGAGTGTTGTGACTGAACACCGGACCGAAAACCCAAAAAGACTAAGACACCGACATCAGACCGGCCCGCCGGGAGTTTCCCCGGTCGGGGCCTGATTACTCCCGCCGTCCCCGTAGACAGGAGCTGCTCATCATGTTAACTCTCATGGTGACACCAGAGCTTGGCTCCGCTGGAGCTTATTAGCGCGACTAGATTCTACAACATTTTCATGAATAAACACACAGCTTAATAGATCACTGCATTTCCAACCGCGCTCCAGCGTGTAGTGGGGGCGAGCGCGCTGGAGCGCCGACTGTGTGTGCAAGGTGTGCAAATGTGTTGGTGTGTGTGTGGGGATACGGAGGGGCGCCTTAGCGCCTAATCACCAGTGTGTTTATTAATGATATAGTTCGCAGATGCACAAACTGACAAGTACACACACCTATTATGCAGACTAAAAATATTTTTTGCATCATCACTTTGGCGCCCCCTCCAGCCTGGCGCCCCTATGCGCTGCATACACTGCATACCCACTTTTTGCGCCACTGGATGTTTCGATTGTCTTGGTTCCAGAGTTCTGGTTAGAAAGCAACTACAGAAAGAGTTCTATTATTTTTGCCTAATGATTATAGTCGCTTTGACTCAAAGAACATTATTGTTTTTAATCAAGTAGTACATTTTTGCAGAAGTATGTGCAAATTATGCAGCATTGTACATTCTTATCCAACACAATATAAGTCAGGCCTTTTGGGTGTCCTCATTGGGAAAGCAGCCTCCACTGTGCCACCAGCTGACATAAAGTCAATAAAGTAGGTGATTCCAGGAAGGAAGATAAGAAATGTTTTTGTTTTGTGAGGAATCGGTCTTTGTCAGACACGTGATCTGCCTATGAACCACACCCCCTTGGCGCCATGTTGTGTGTATGTTGACTCGCGTTGCTGCAGGAATCCGCAGCCGAAGTTGGAACAGCACGCAAAACAATCAAAACAATGGATAAAAAGATGAAGAACGAACGCGTCCCTTACAGGGATCAACTTGTGAAGGAGGCTAGGGATCGATATTTTGAGAAATGGTCTACAATCGACAATGTAGATCCCTATGAACTCCACGTAAACAAATGGAGCTCAGACGTTTCATCACTGCCTCCAAGTTACCGCGTTGGATATCAAACTATCTGGTGTTCAGGATCAGCGCATACATGTGTCAGCAGTTTAAAAATTACAAATCACCTGAAGCATATGGACATTTTACACATGGCTGGGTACAAGATATGCTAACATTTCGACCGCAGGACTGCAAAACATCACGGTCGTTTCTGCCAAGGTGAGCGTTTTCAGGGATCCCCTTTCACTTGAGACCAGAGTAGAGGAACCGAAAGTTGTGCTGAAGTCAGAGTAGCGCTACTTCAACATATTTTTACTCAACTGGCAGTAAAAAGAAGCCATCCTAAAAATTACTAAAGTAAGTAAAAAATGATTTGATAAAAAGGCTACTTGGGTGCCGAGTAACATCTTAGAATTTTGTCATCAGACAAAATTAAACAGTTATGTGCAAATTCTTATATTTTTGAGACTAAATTGAAAGGAAAATGACACTTAAATAACATAATTACACATTAACACTTTATAAGCATAATATAGACAAGCAAAACTCTTCAAATCATATGAAGAAATCTCCGTTTAAACACCAAGCTCTCCCATCATGCAACGCGCCACAGCGCCCGATACGTCATCTGACAAAGACCGATTTGTAAATAATTTTTCAGTTGAAATTTTGAATATAATGGGAAAGTCATAGATCTGATTGTTTATGAGACACAGAGAACTGTTTTACAGGTTTGCTTATTGTGTGATCAAAAGATGTCTGTAGATTCATCCTGAGGGTTTGATTCATAAATCTGATGTTGTATTTCCATAACTGCCTTTTATTCTCTTGATTTCTAAAAGGCAAAGAACTAGAAGTCGTCTTCTTCTTCTTCTTCAAGTTCTAAGAGTTTTGGCTCCAGATCTGAAACTAATTGATCTAAATTATTTTTTTAGCTAACAGAAACAGTTCATGGAACAATAATGGGGGTTAACAAAAGGTCACGCTGTGTGGTGTCACACACATTTTTCTTAATAAGAAATAAGATTCCATTCTCAGAAACCCGCCTGTCAAATTAAAATGCACCTCTGCTGTGACAGATAGAGTGATGGTACTGAAATGGAACTAATTCAGTACTCTAACTGCAAACACGTACTTCTGTCAGCAAGAGAAAGCCAACGATTTGTGATGCTTTAACACCCACAATGACAACACTTAACACAAGTGATAAAAAAAACATTATGAATAGGCAAAAAAATAGGAAATTTGACAAATACTGAAACAGACACTGAGAACTCTTCAGTGGTGCCTCTAAAACAGCAGCTGAGGTTCAGTAACCAGGAGGCCTGCTGCTAAAATTACATGAGAAGATGAGAAGATGTGGAGTTTGTGCAACTCTGAGTTTGTGTAGATGCATTAAGAGGTGTGTGTGTGTGTGTGTGTGTGTGTGTGTGTGTGTGTGTGTGTGTGTGTGTGTGTGTGTGTGTGTGTGTGTGTGTGTGTGTGTGCGTGTGGTGTGTGTGTGTGTGTGTGTGTGTGTGTGTGTGTTATTGTCTCAGTAGCAGCCTTTTGGCTTTATGCCAAATGGGTGTTAGTGGAGGTTGGACCACTGCCTCCTTGCTGCTGTGCTCTACTGTCCCATATCCCCTCAGCAGTCACCAGTTATAAAAGACAGGAAAACACACACACACACACACACACACACACACACACACACACATACACACACACAGAGTTCCTGTTTCAGAGCAAGCCGAGCTTCTCACAGCTGTAACAGTCACACGCTGCTAGGGAGACTGTAGCAACTCCAGGGGCTTGGCACAAATACATTTTCACCTAAGCACACTTAAATATTGACTTCTAAAATCTGCACACGCACGCACACACACACACACACACGCACACTCAAGATTCACAACGCTGTCATCTATAGCCCCTGAACCCCTGTTGTGTTTAGGCAGTTGTCAAACTCTTTCATCTCCCCCTGAAACCTCATCAGCATCTATCCAGACTTGAATTCTTCTGTTTGTGGTCTGAACCGATTTGAAACTCAGAGCAACCCAAAGAAAACCAGGAGCATGAAAGGACTGACATCTTCCCCTTGATCCTCCATCTCATCCAAACATTAGTGTGCTTGTAGATTTTTGCTTCCTAACCAGATATTTCATTACACTTTGTCCATAATTATTACTTTCATAATGTCATTTTCCTCTAGAGTAAAGCTACAGTCCATACACTCAATTATATTTACAAGTGGCATTGATTTGGGGGTTTTCTTACAACAGTTTGGCTGCGAAACAGGAGCTCAGCTGATATTTAAATCATCCTTGCAGGTGGTCCAATTGTGGATGTGTTATTTGAATACTTCACAGGGTGCTCATTTTGTTTATTCTCTTGTCAAGTGATTTTCATTCTGTTCTTCAAAGTCAGCAGTGAAATAGAAAAAACTCTGTTTTTCAGTTGTTGCTGCTAATCTGAACAAGTAAAAATTATAGTAATAAAAGAACAGCCACTAGATGCAGAAGAAACCTGCTGACATTTCTTTATGGGTTGAACATTATTATTATTATTAGTATTATTATTATTATTATTATTATTATTATTATTATTAATAATAATAATAATAATAATAATTAAATTATTTAGGGCATTATTGTTGTCCAAAAGCTTGTAACTTCACATTGTTTTCAAATATAAATGCAGATGATATGAATTCATTATTGACTAGAAAAAGTATAGCAAAACAACAACATTTAACCTGAAATCTAAGACTAAAGAATGAGAATTTTAGATGATGCTGGTGAGGTAAGCAAGACAAACCACAGAACAGAGAGGGAGAATGATGAAACACGGTGGAAACAAGAAAGACAAACATGGACAGCAGAATAAATGGAAAAACAGAATTACAGGAACAGATTATCAACAACCTGGAAGAAGATGATAGATAGATAGATAGATAGATAGATAGATAGATAGATAGATAGATAGATAGATAGATAGATAGATAGATAGATAGATAGATAGATAGATAGATAGATAGATAGATAGATAGATAGATAGATAGATAGATAGATAGATAGATAGACGGACGGACGGACGGACGGACGGACGGACGGACGGACGGACGGACAGACAGACAGACAGACAGATAGATAGATAGATAGATAGATAGATAGATCTGCAACCTTCTTGTTTCAAACAGCAGCTTTCATCAACTAAGAGTCTAAATTTCAGTTTAATTAATCTTCGTTTTTTTTATGCTTATTTGTAGGAAGTTGATCTGTTTTAATAATCGTAACACTGACAAAGGTTTTAACATTTCAGTAAGGAAAACAAGGTAACAAAAACATTCCATTGTGGGTTTGTCCACCGTTGTTTTCTCTACCAGAGACAGATTACAGACAAACGTCCTCTTCACTCAGCTCTCTGCCAAAGCTACACATCCATACAGCATCCTAATGAGCTTATTGTAAAGAGCTTGTATTTTCACGTCAGCTTAGCCCCTCCTGTCTGGTTTTTTATCAAGAAAATTGAATTTACAGCTGTGAATTCCTTAATAAAAGCAAGGAAACTTCATCCAATTTCAGATATGGTTTATTCAATAATAAAGCATCTTTATCTGCTTGTGGGGAGTATGAAAACATGCACCTTTAGCCTTATCTGTTCAGTTATGTCTATGCATAATAAAGTTTTGTACGAAATTTTTTTAAACTTTTTTTCTCTCTTAGAGATGGAAACGACAGATTCCATTTCACCACTGAACAACTGGAGGTAGTTTGAGCCAAAATAGATAAAAATAGAATGATTGTTAAAAAAAGAAAACAGAAGACCGTGAGACCTGGCTAATTTTAAAGTTCATCGCTTAAGCCAAATGGGAGAGTAGTGATTAATTTTACTGATTAAAACCTCATTCCCAAATGAATGAGTTCATGAACACCTTTTAAAGACTAAAATAGGCAGAAAATTGCATTTGCTGCAAGAGCAGAAGATCAGCTTTGAGACTCAGTAGCCAGATGTGAAGGGGAACCCGCTGGGCTTTAGATTTAGATAAAAATGAATTTAAGATGCTATCTAAGTCTGCTGTTACTCCAAATGAAGTATTGTTAATAGAATAGTTATTTTATTGCCTTTCAGTTTATGCAGAAACGTACTTTGCGATTGCAGAAATTTGGGTTGAAGATTTAAAACACCAGCTCATTTCTTTGGGACATGTTCATCAATTTTTTAAAATACATCAAATAAAGACCTATAACAATATCCAAAAATAAAATCACATTATTGAACCAAAAGTTAATAAAACGCTGCAAGATTGTCTCCTGTGTTTGAAATTCCCATTTTCTGACAAGAGCATCTGTGGCATTTAAACGTAATCAAATGAAATTACCACCAAAAATGCACACATTGCCTCACAATTACTATGTAAGCAGCACTGATTAAAAGTCAGTGCTGTCATTTCTCCCTACTGTGCAGTGAAGTGTGGAGAGGAAACGCCTGCTTCAAAAGGAGGTAATTTACCAAACCCCAACTGAAATCCACACTAATTAAGATGAGTTTCGCCCACCATGAGATGAAATATTCTGCTGGGAGAGAACACATCGACAGAAAGTCCCATGGAATTCAAAGCATGAAGACGCCGGGGTTTCAACACACTAATATATCTAAGATGATCTTTTATTAGGATTTTTGTTTAATCACCTCCTGCCACAGAGCACCACCATAGTGTTCCTCTGCAACATTCCATATGTTTTAATGTGGTTTGTGTTGAGGTTTCTAGCCATTTCTAGCATTCATAAGTTCAGCTAAAAAAGTCAATGCAAAGTGCTGACATCCATCTGTAGTAGCTACTGAGTTACCGCCATTTTTATTTTTTCCATTGACTGTGGCGGCCATATTGAATTAGGTTCACTTTAAAGTTTGAGTAACACCTAAATCAACTTTTTTTGCTGATAACCTGTATAGATGAGTGTCTAATAGTGCTGTAGACATGTGTAATCATTATTTTGGCAGTTTAGTGCAACTCACTTAAAATTTTATATTTCAGCCCAAAACCATAATTATATCTCCATCTTCAGGTTAAAACTCTGCTCCACGCCGATTTAGAATCAGCCACAGCTGATGGCTATAGAGGTTCATGGTGACGTTGTCTGTACCATACTATGTGGCTGCGCTGCACTGGACACCAGCTGAGTCTTGGCCACACCTCCACCTGGCGCAACCACTCACCTGCCGATATGACACGTTATGGCTTGGAGCCGCTCGCCTCCTTAAAAAAATGTCCTCCAACCTTTTTTCTAGTGATTGCAGTGGACAAGAAATCCTCCAGCCTGCTGTTGATTCTGAGTCTGCTTGTTCTCCTGAGCGGTGAGTCCGCTTTGTTTATGTGCTCGTGTGCATGCGCTTGTTAACGACTCGTTTTTCTCCTGTGAGTTTTATCGCTGTTGCCAGTTACAGATCAGGACCAGAAGATTCTAGATGAAGAGCGAAGACGAGTCATACACAGTAAGTTGATAAGTAGATCAATACATTTCACTGTAATATCGAGTTGTTGGTATTAGAAAAAGTAGCTTGAGATTGTTTTAGAGCTGACTATTTCTAATTCACAATTAGCATTGTTAGCTCAACATTAGCCTTTAGCCTTTTTACCCAATATTACAGTAAAACAAAAAGATGGCTTCTTAGGGGTACAAGAAATAACTTCTGTACCACTCCTGTTATAGGCTTAGGTTCACTGGTGCGATTTGCTGGCCAGGGTCATATTACAAATGCTGGCGCAGCAATGTTTGCTGATGCAGACATGTCACCTGTCCATCACAAGGCCAAACATAGATATAAACAACCATTCACTCACTCACCTATACTTAGGGACAACTTTAGAGAAGCCAAGTAACCTACAACCTTCCTGATGTGAGGCATCAATGCTTCCAACGTGTGTGTTTGTATTTGAAATAAATTAACAAAACCAGATTATTTTTAGATAAAACGTTCTGTAAGAGTTCAGTGAAGTTTGTCTCTCCATTGTCGCTACATGCTTGCTTAGTATGGGGATTGCTGTAAAGTCACTGACACAAGTCAGTAACTCAATCAGTGTTTGCGAAAACTTTTGAGCCAAGCCTGCCAAACTGGCAGACGTGAGAGCGTCTACATTGTAGCCACAGCTGCCCTGGGGCACACTGACAGAGAGGAGGCTGCCAAGGTGCTTCGACCACCACCATGAAGCAACAAGGGTGAAGTCAGTCAGTCAGTTGGATTTTGTGTCATTTACTCTTAGAAAGAAACATTTGACAGTTTTTTGTTTGCATGACTTAGGCTCACTTCAGAATATACCCTAATATTACATTTCAAATCTGAATGTTTCATTTTAAAAGAATTGCTTAAAACGTATTTAAATTTTATTTTAAATTAAAAATAATATTAAATTCCAAAAGAAAACCTCCACCACTGACCAGAAAATTAGTGCTAATGATGAACATCTGACTTGATGAAGGCTTGAAAGCACAAATCAAAAGAAAAACTGTTTTGATGGATTCAACGGTTCATTGAGGTCCATTTTAAAGCTTGAATCTCATTAAAATGGCAAGAAAAGGCTTTTGACAGGCTGTGGTGTGACATTTGGCTCTCGACTCAACTGTCCACACTCACTGCCCTGTCAACCTTGTCACTTTCTATTTGTTGATGGAGCTGCGCGGAGCCCAATAGCAGGGAATCTGCTTGACAGTTTGCTGTCTATTAAAAAGGTGATGATAATTTCCAAAGAATAGCTGCAGCTCACAGTGAAACAAACTTTGACTGGGAAAGAGCAGCTAGCAGAAACTCACTTTACCAAACAACAGGGGGGAGCACGCAGAAGTCATTCAGATTTAACAGCCACTACAACAGAAATAGAAAATGCAACACTGATGTTTTGACTGTCACAAAACACTGGGACATAAAACTCTGCCTGACTGTGTAATTGGGACAGGCAAGAATCCAGCGTGAAAGCAGCTGTTTGTGTAAACAGGGTCGTGTCTGTTTTCCTCTCGCTCAACACAAATACATTTATGAATAAAATGTTGCAGGAATCATTTACATGCTTCTAAAAAGGGAATAGCAAATGGAAATTGTGGGGTGAAATGGGAACGCAGCATAAGCATCAGCAGAAGAGACACCAGCATAAGTTTAATTAGAAATTTATCTGAATAATTCCTCAAAACTTTGCTTCAATAGGATGTCAGGTGTGAGTAAAATCAATGCTAGGCACCATGCAGAGCTGATTAGAGATGTAAAATGGTGAAAATAGGTTCCTCGGTAATCTGGGGTGGATTTCAATGCTCTAATGAAACACTGATGATGGAGGAGAGTTTAAAATATTCAGGTAGCTCTCATCTGCTGTGAAACCGTGAGACCTTTATTAACATGCCTTCATTCTACAATCCTGTTGTTTTCAGTTCAAGGTTCTTATTAAAGGGATCTGAATTGTTTCAAGAATGTTTTAATGAAAGTGGAGAATACCCTGCTGTACATTAACCTACATTTGATGTACACAGATATGGACGTGCCATTAGGCAAAGGAAGGAAGAAAAATGTGTTTAAAAAAAGATTTAGTTAAGAATAAATGACCAAACAGATCAATGCATATATTCATAAAGTAAGTGGAGCAACTGCATTTGTATTTTTCAAGGGAACCAAAATGAAGAAAAAACATGGCAATGATGGTCAGACAAATGCATGATGTCTTCATCAATTCTGATTTCACGTTTTTGATTGAACAAAAAATATAATCAAACAGCAAAACACTTGACCTCTGAATTGGTTCAGTCCAGCTTAGCCAATATGCTGCTACAGCTGCTAGATCGCTAGTCAGACATCGTTCAGCCATGGACATGTAAAAACAACCCAAATCTTATTTTTTAAGTGTTAAAACACTCCTTAAACCAAGTTCACATGGCAGGATTTTTTAATTGTCAGCTGATTTCTAAAGCATGAGAGACCACACATCCATCCGTCCATTATCTATACCCATTTATCCTTGAGGGTTGCAGGGGGCTGGTGCCTGTCTCCGGCAGCCTTTATGCAAACAGGCATAAACACTGGACAGGTTGCCAGTCCATCACAGAGAGAACACATATGTGGTGATAAAAATCATGCATATACCAGTTTAGGTCCTACAGTGTGTGATGTGCAGCATTTTGGCAAACACTACACACTACATGTGAACCGGACATTCCCAGTGAGACGGGACATTTTGCAAGATCAAACATGACATCAAAGTAAACAAACATGATGGAGGAGGAAGTGTGCAGCATGCTTACATCCCCTTGCTTTCTGATTGGCTACATGTCACATCCAACAGGCAGCATGCTTGTTTGTATTTAAAAAAATAGACCAAAACAATCCCACATGTTTAAAAGTCCCGCTTTAGGATCGGAGAAGTTTTGACGTGTTTCCGAGCAGACCAGACAAGACCAGCTCATAACACACCACACATGGCAGGAATATCTCATCAAATGATCTTTAGAGACATTACGGTAATCAGGCTCGTCCTAAGGATTGTTGGAAGGAGAGGAGCGGGTCAAAACGCTGGCAAGATTATCCTGCCGTGTGAACTGGGCCTTATTATTTCCCCACTATGAATCAAACAAACTGAAAAAGAACCTTGTGTGGTACCAATCAAAAGTATAAGACTTTCTCACCCTACTCTCTCAACAGCCCACAGCACATAGGTGTGTGAGCGCCCACTGAGAATTTGTTTGGAGTTGAAAAATGCATTTTGGTCAATTTGGAATTTTAAAAACCCTTAAATTTATGTTTGGAGTTCTGCACTCAGTCAGGTAAGTAAGAAAAGATGAGCATCTATAGAACATTAGACTGTTCCACAGTCTGGAGAGAGAAACACATTCTGAAATAAACTGTCACCCCCTACCAGAGTTTTACTCCACCCACATTCCCAGTTTGAAAAAAGTCACCACAAGGAGGCACTGCCTGGCGGAATGGGAGGGCGGGTCTGCGGGAGGGAGTGACTCAGACTGTTAAAACCAAGACTCAGCTGCTTTAAAAGCCCTCAGCGGCAGTGCTGCTGACATATTACGGTAACATCACAGGGTACCCCTTACCCATTGGCCATGGCTGATTCAAGTTCAATGTAGTGCAGAGTTTTAACCTGAAGAGGGCGCCACACTGACGGTTTTAGACTGAATTATAATACTGATACTAATAATAATAATGGATTAGATTTATATAGAGCTTTTCAAGGCACCCAAAGTGTTTTCCATTATTCACGCTCTCACACGTTCACACGCTGCTGTCGATATTATTACATTTTAAATAAGATGCACAAAAATGCCAAAATAATGACTACATATGTCTACAGCACTACTGGACACTCATTTATATAGTTTAGCAGCAAAAAGAGTTGATTTTGGGGTAACTTGCTCTTTAAGTAGAGATCTGGATGAAAAGGGGATTTTTTTGGACTCTGGAAAACACCAACATGCAGAATGAATATTTTTAGACAAGGCTGATAAATACAAGCATATTTCAGAGTTCACGGTAATTTTCATGGATGATAAAGAGGTAAAAGCTGTTCCATGATAAACAACAGCAGACAACAATGAATTCTGCTGCAGCCAGGAAAGAATAAATGCTAAAACGTTAAAACAGGTGTCAGATGTGCGGCTGGCAAAGACTAAAAACACTCTGTAATGGAACATTTGCACAGATATATGAGAACAGCGTGTCATTACACTGTGGCAAATTATGTTGGTTTTCTGCTTTTTTTACACGCTGACGGATGTTCAATACCACTAATGGAGGACATAGATTATATCTCAATCCTTTTAATCCAATTAGTAGAAATGGATGATACACATTGTCTGTAACCAAATCTCTCACAGCCCCGGACATTATCTAGTCACCTTTGAGTTTATGTTAATGGACTCCATTGATCACACTACAGGTACACAATACCTTTCAAATTTAAATAATATAGTTCTGGCATGAAAAAATCTGGATCAGAACTTTACACAATTTTTTTTTTTTTGCTTTTTTCACTAACAGAGTAATATAGTGCATCACTTTAAATAAAAATAAGACAATAAGCTTATATTAGTTGTTAAAATTTCAGTAAGTGGAGTTACAAGTGAATTTAAAATTAGTTTGCATTTATGGATGCATGAAAACAATGCAAAACTCCTCACAAATAATGTAGCAGAATAAATCAAGTAAGATACTGTTTTGAGATAGTTTACTGCTCAGAGGGAATGTCCAAAGGCAGCCAGCAAGTTGTGACGAGACAGAGTAACGTAGTTAAATGGGACATCTCATGACTTTTTCTTAAGTTATAATGGTTTTATGATTGATACAAAATGAAGGTCTTTGCACAAAATCCCTCCAACATAAAGTGTTTTCAGCAGTTTTATTCTCGACATGTGCATTACCTTCCAGAATGTGTCGTTTCATGGCTCTGTCACTTTAAGAAAAGGAGCTGGAGCTGGCCACGCCCACCCATCCCCCGCTCAGACTGCTATAAGCTGAGAAGCTCTGTGCGCCTTTGTTTAATAAGGACTACTCTGTGCTCTTTGCCCCGCCCACATACTCAGAGATGCGCTCATGACATCACTGATATCTTTTTTACAATGATTTTAGAGACCGCCCATGTGCTCATCTACATCCGCATTCCTAAGGCAGTGTGGAACGAATGCGGCCAGGCTGGGGCCGACGGAGCAGAGTGGAGCTGATGCTAGTGTGTAAGTGCCATTATAGTTTATATCTGTAGGGTTCTTTCCTCAGAAGTAATGTAGCTAATGGTGGCTGTGGCTGAATGGAGAGAGTGGCACTGGTAAAGACATTTATTTTAAACATGAAACAGGTTGTATCACTGTGTAATTTCCAGCTTTCATTGCTAATATCTAAAGAAGACCATCTTTAATTAATGAAAATCTGACCAGGTGATGTAAAAATTTGTATATTTCATATTCTTACAGCCTCAATTACCTTTTACAAACACTTGAAGCATCTCACACATTCCACCTACTGATGAATGAAGCAGAACTTGAAGATCTTTGTGTGTTTTCTGTCCTCTGCCAGCCTCAGTAGAAAGTATACCTTTAATCAAGTGGCCAAATAGACCCATAAACCATACTGAAAGGCCTCCCTTAGGTACCTTACTGTGTAAACAACCCCATCACTCTGTCACCATCCTAAATTAAGATATTACCCCACGCATGTGATTAACATTTGTATTCAGACCAGGAACAATGCATCACGTTGATTAATGAAGTTTGAGAGTTACCTACAAAAGAAATGCTGCATCATTTTTTCTTCTGCAGAGAACAGAAACTGGATTAGACAGAATGGATTTTCAAACATTGAGAACAGGACATGGTGGGTATTTGCTGAGCACAAAAAAAGAAAAGACCCATCAAAGAAAGTTTTCCCTCTGAAGATTCAAAGCCTTTTCTGCAGAGGTAAATTTTGTCTATCGTGGTACATCGAGCCACTGGTGAAGAGGAGATGAGCGTACACCATATGCACAATGTTGTGTTAAGTGCCAGGGGCCTCATTTAGAAAGCTTGCTTAAGCACAAAATGGGGTTTGACACCCATGTAAGTGACTTTTCACTCAGACGTTGTGATTTATAAAGAAAAACTTGACAGAAAAATGTGTGCAACTTTAAGCAAACTTTGTATTAGTCATTTTGGAGACGGGAAACCTGGCAGCACAGTCTGTGTCTCTGCTGGTCTAGGAACACCTTGGGATCCCCCGGAGGAGTTGGCCCAAGTGGCTGGGGAGAGGGAAGTCTGGGCCTCTCTGCTTAGGCTGCTGTCCCCGTGACCCGACCCCAGATACGTGAAGGAAAATGGATGGATCAATTTTATGATTTTATTTTTATTTTTGTGAAGTTTACAAAGTATTGCTTGGCAAAAACTAGGTACACTTTGTGATTTTTGACCCATTTTGAGCTGATTGTCCAACCAGTGACAACTTTGGGGTCGGGCTGGGTTTTATCTGTAATGTATCTGTACAGTTTGAGCTGGAGCTCAATACAACTGAAAATATTGTGTGGAGTGTCTTCCCAGTTTAAGAGTGATAATGTCATCTACTGTCATCTCCCAGCTGTCTAAACTAAAAAATAATGTATGCAAACTAACTCTTCTTCCTCCTGCAAATGTTACACTTTTTATGCAGTTCATACATTTCAAATGTAGACATAGGTGTCTTCTTTCACTGACTGAGTCTCTCACTTCTTCAGGACTTACTTTTGACTCCCAGCTCCACCAGTTCTCTGCCGCCGCTGTCCATACGCAAGGCAGAGTGCGTAGGGCCTCAGTACCGGGGGGGCAAAAACTTATTACAGAGTTGAGTTATTACTGTAGCATATTGCTCAGAAAACACATAAATTAGTTGCCCAGAGAGAGCCATTGAGTGTTTTCTTAATTATTTAGCCTATTGGTCAAAATTTGGGCAAAATAGCTATTCTCATAATTTAGAAACAACCCCGCCCGCCCGCACGGTAATGGTACAGCCCACAGGTTTAGTTTCGCTTTCGCTTCATCACCGCAATGTTTTTATTTGATGCCCCGCGGCGCTGATGATGAAGAGACGACACGAATCTGGAGCAGAGAAGAAAGAAAAAAAACCCAGAGAGATGACTCCCGTACATCCTGGTAAGTTTCTCTTTATTAGCTACCTGGGCAGCCTGGCAGGTGAATTAGTTGGAGTCTGAGCTTCTGTGTTGAGGCTTGTAAATATTCTGGTGCTAGCAGAGGCTAGCTGCTAACTCAGTAGTTTACATGCACATCTTAGTTGAGCTTTGGAGAGAAATCGGACTTAGAGCTTAGCCAGAGGCGGCGTCTTTGTTCCAGTTTACATGTCAGTCAAACTTTTTTACCATGTTGTTGTCTGTTTCCATGTAGCTGATCAGCTGTCTGTCAGCCAACAACCTATTGTTCTCCAGTATGTTTTGTATTCACAGTAACCTTGTTAATTAACTAAACACTGCTAATTAAACAATTATTACGTCTGCTATGTTTACTTCTGTATGATTAAAAAAAAAGCTCTGACAAATGATCAGCCTCTGTTTATGGCACCTTTTTATCATGTTGTGCTGTACTGGCAGGGCAGGGGGTCAAAATGTTCCTTTCTGACAGTCCTATAGTGTTAACACAATGGTGAATCATAAAATGTGTCAAATGTAAATCTTTGGACTGATAGATTAATTACTGAAACAATCCTGTTGATAAATCAGTAAACAGTTAATATTTATAATAATAGCATCATTTCTAGAACTGTTTCATTCAAGATTTTTATTTTCTTATTTTCATTTTTGTACTATTCACTTGTTGAAAATATTATTTTAGGCCCAAAAAGCATGTTGGATTACCTCTGGAGAAGTCTATAAAAATATATTATTATGTTCTATAGCTGAATAATAGTGTCTCATCTAATGATACAGAGGAGGCTTTACATGTATTAAAGGCATCTTTAGGAAAACTGAGAATCATTTATGTATCTCGAGACAGAGCCAAGTGTCCTCTTTTTTTATTAGCCAAACTATGGTCACCCTAATTCCATTATCTTCCCTTTTGGTCATGTACAAAATGCCACCATTGCTTTGTTTCATGTGTATAAATGGAGTATAGGTTTTGTCCATGTTCCATTATATTAATATAACATAGTTGAATATCCTTTTACAGTGCCATGAAATGAAGGGCTTCACAGATAAACTGCAGACTGATGATAATTCATATTTTTAGTCACTTTTTATCCCAATTTAAAAAAATCATTAGAAAATCCTAATGTGTTGTTACTTTTATTTAACTTTTGCTAATCACATTTTTTTACATTTCAAAACCATTCACAGGATCAATGCTTAAATATTTACAAGGAGTTCCTGCAGCCAGGAGGAAGATTCTGAAGATGAGGAACCATTTTCAAATACCGATCAACAACCCCAGCATCCTGAAAAACTCCAGCAGCCATCTACTTCCACTTCAGCACAAAGCCATAAATGATGTAATATATCCTTCGTATTTCATTTGTTTATTTAATTCCAATTTTAAAATAAAAAGCAAGAGTTTAAATACGTTTTGGGTGCGTTTCTGTTTGGGGGGGCTCCCTGGCCAATCAAGCTTAGGGCCTCCAAAAGCCTAGCAGCGGCCCTGTCTGAAACACTGGGAGTGAATGTCCTTTCATATCTCCTAAATATGTATTTATTTATTTACTATTTATTTGATTCTTTTTTATTATTGACAAAATGAACCAACAAACATAACTTACAAATACGTCAATGAAAAGGAGCAAATGAAAGAAAATCTTATAGATACTTCATTTGAACATGAACAGTTCATTGCAGTGCAAAACAGGAAGAAACAAAAGACAAAAAAACAAATCAACATTATTGCTTATATTTTCTCATCATAGTGTTTTTAAGTCTTTTAAAACACTATAACTGATTTTGCCTCTTTCATTTCTGACTCCAGATTGTTCCCTAGACCGACTCCGTACACAGCAACATGTCGCTCCGACACTTTGGTCCTGAATCTTGGTTTTATAAATATTGCACATCCTTTTAAATTATAACAACTTTTTGTCTTTTTTTAAATCTTGTTTGGATATTTCTTGGTAAAGATTTCATATGAGCTTCATATATCAGTTTTAGAATACTGTAATCAACTAGATTGCTAAATTTTAATATTTGTAATTCAGCACAAGAGTGATTAGCAAAACCTTTAGCCACTTACAGATCAACATTTCCTATATTACTTATAGTTTCTGAACTGTTTATTTGAGGTTGGAGACACAAGTGTGGTTATCACAGTGACCCTAATGTAAGCTTTCATATTTATTTTGTTCTTGATTTTTGTTATGCAAAAGTGGGTCTCAGAGTCTTATTGGGCTATTTTATGATAGGAAATTCCTAATTTTGCTTTAAATTTGTATTTTTAAATAAATGGGCCCGTGATAAAATACTATAAGAAGCAATAGAGTTGATATTTGTGGACAAAAGCTCTGAGACATAATTAAACAGCAAATAATCTTTGAAATCTCTGTTTCTTTTATCTGATAAAAGACGCTGTTTGAATAAGTGACAGGGGTGTAATAATAAAGGGAAACAGCCACAAAGGATCAAGGAACTTGGAAGACTAAGATTAGAGCAACAGAACTTTGAAGCGTCATCTCTTCTGCTTCATGCCTGCAGCCAGCTATGCACCCTCTCAAAAAACAGGGGAAACATGGGAGCATTGGAGAGCACGAAGAAGCTGCAGGAGAACAGCTTTGAAGATCACAGTGGAGCCATCAAGGGTGGTGTTTGGTCCCACATAAACACCTCCAAAAAAAGCTGCTTCTCTCCAGTAATCAGAACTAATTCATGTCTTTCTCCTCTCCGGTTACCTCCTGCTCTTTGATGTCATTCTGGGGAGATGTTTCCTAGTTTTATTCCCATTAGCCTTACGTTGTCATAAACAGCGGCGCTGCTAAACATGGGGGGGGGGGGGGGGGGGGGGGGGGGGGGGGGGGGGGGGGGGGGGTGAGTAGAAGCGATGTGGTGTGATCAAGGATGCAAGGGGGAATCAATGTTAAAAGGAGAGGAAAACAAAAGGAAAACAGTCGATCTGAGTGGGAAAAAGCTTAGCGGTAATCAACGAGGGCACGCCACGTAGGATGTATGTTCTCTGAAGAAACGGAACATTTCCAGGAAAATAACTCACTTAGAAAAAGGCTTTTTAAGTCAGAGTGAGAGAGGGGTGAAGACAAGGCTGTGCAACAGAGGGGGGAGGAAACAATTAAGATGTATGCCAGATTGTTTGGCATAATCTCTGCAGCCAGCCGAGCAAAATAGAGCTATTTTTGAGCCTTTCTTTCAAATGTTGCTTTGGTGGCAGGAAGATGTTGAGCAGAGAACCACACCTGCCCCACCAGACGTTACTCTGGGATGTGCTTCAGAGCGTTTGACCTCACACTCTTGTATTGAGAGCCATCATTCTCACAAATGAAGCATCCTGGCTTCATTGAGACTCAATCTTCATCACTCTGCACCCCCTGCCTGCATCGAGACAAGCTTTGTTCTTCTGTTGCCGCCTGCATGTTTGATTTAATGTTTCAGAACAAAAGAGAAACAGCAGCTCTACTTTGTTAAACTTCTTGTGATTGACAACCTCCTTCTACACCTGCTTTCAACATAATTTAGCTATATTGTTAAAGAAAAAATGCTCCAGGATCTGTTAGAAATTCTTTATTTTGTTTGTTTTCATATGGCTAATGAAATATAAACGTATATTTACAGCCTTTACAACAGTGGTACTCACTCCTGGTCCTGGAGAGCCGCTATCCAGCATGTTTTCCTTGTTCCTCTACTCAAACACGCATAATTAAGGGGTTGAATCACCTGTGCAGCAGCTCATCAGGCTCTTCAGAAGCCTGTTAATCACCTGCTGATTGAAATCAGGTGTGTTGAAGCAGAGTTAAACATATTGTATACTGGCCCTTCAGGACCAGGAGGTGTCAAAATGTATGATGTCTGCTTAGATTTGGAGCAGTTTTACAGCTGCATTTTTACCAGTTTACTTATGCAAACAGGTATTTTTTTAGTCTGCAAAGATTCGTCCATTTTCAGAACAACTTCATAAAATGCACACTCTCATAAATGTGTGCAAACAATGTTGTACAATGTTGCAAGGGATGTTTGAGGGGCTATAATGATTTAAAAGGTGCTTTGTTCCATTACTTAAGAACAGAATTTTATTGGTATCTGCAAAAAACTGCACTGTGAAGAAGTTTTCAAGGTGAACTGTTAACACACCTGTTCACAGATCAGTCATGGATTCATTCAGTTCATGCCAAGAGCTCACTATCCTGATTGCTACCTAACCAAACTATGGGACACAATCTCTTCCATCTCTTCTCTTGTCCCAGTGTGTTTACATGAGTCTCAGAAAACCAAATTGTGGTCTTAGTCCAATAAAAGTTGCACTTTTAAAATGCAGGTAAACACCTTAGTGTTTGTTTTCATCTTTTATTTGTGGTTTTTTAGTGATCTAAGATTACAATACTAGATTACTGCCTATGTGTATATACATGCATCCTTGTTTTTTATCTTTCTTCTAATTACCCTTTGAGTGATGGTGCTGCTGTGACAAGTGAATTTCCCCACTGTGGGATCAATAAAGTCTATTCTATTCTATTCTATTAGTCTGGCTGAAGTCAAACTAAAATGGACTACTCCTCATCGAGCTAAAGTTCTCAAAGCGCTTACAGAGCGAGAAAAAAAAGGGACGTGATTATCAAAAATTAAAAGCTTTTCTAAAAAGAAATATTTTAGTCCTTTTTTAAAGCTGTCTGTAGGTTGGGGTGCCCTTAAACTCTCAGGGAGGCCATTCCAGAGACGGGGTGCAGCGGCACAGAACGCTCTGTCCCCCATGGTGCTCAATCTGGTTCTGGGTCTATGGAGCAGATGTGAGTGAGTGGAGCGGAGGGAGCGTGTAGAGGTTAGTGGGGTGAGAAGTTCTTTGAGATAAGAAGGAGCAGTTCCATACAAGCATTGATGAGTTAGGAGAGATTTTGTCATTTATCCTTGAGGCGACAGGAAGCCAGAATAGATGTGGTCCGGTTTCTGTATGGCTTCCTCATAGACCAGAGTCCAATCAGAGCATCTACACAGGCTGCTCCTGAAACTTTCAGTATGGAGTCAAAAAGGTTATAAATTTATATGAGCCAGACAGGAAGTGACACGTGTTTCAGTGAGGTGCATCTGGTATATTTCAAAATAAAACCTGTATTGCGTTGTTTTTGCTGGCTTTTGTTTTATTATTAATGACAGGGATGTCAATTCACAGTGTATGATAGTTCACTTATTTTTACAGGTATACTGGTTACAGTTTGTAAAAGTTCAATGAACAGACCATGTTCAAAAAAAATTCTAATCATTTGATGCTTGTGCAGGAGCAGCAATCTGGAGACGTTTAGCACGTAGTCGGTGTAAATGGCAGTCCGTCCGGAAACTGGACCGCATCTGTTCCACGCTCGGAGTGAATCAGGCAACTCTACTAAATTAGTCAGAACTCAGGATTTACTGGATTAAAAATCCTGTCTCTTTTTGATCAACGCCAGATTTTGGCATTTGGATAAGCCAACACGAGAAGTTCAAACTTCAGCCGTCTTACCGTTCAGTTTTTCTGGCAGATTAAAAAGTAATCTTCAATGACCAAAATATCTTATAATGTTTCCACTTGCTCTTTGGATCTGAAAATTAACCCTTGTGAATGTATAAACAATATATTTGAAAGGTTTTCAAACAAACAAATTATTTGAAAAAGGGCTCCAGTCATTCCACACTTATCTTCAACTCAGTCACTCATTTCCTGTAAGGCTTTCCCTGGACGGTGGAAGGGTGGGGACACACTGGACAGGTCACCAGTCCATCAAAGGGACACACAGAGACAAACATCCACTCACACCCGTGGGGTTGCCAGTCAACCTAACATGCATGACTTGGTCTGTGTGAGAAAACCTCATCACCCAGAGAAAACCCACGCACTAATGAGGAGAAAAAGAAAATTATATAATGAGCCAATAATTCTATAACTTGCAACCTTCTCACTGCAAGGCAACAGTGCCACCATGCAGCCCATTTTGCAGTGTTTTCTAGTTTTACAAAATATGTTTCTTCCATGCATTTTCTGGTGAAAGTCGTAAGTCACTATAAAATCTTTCACAGCGAATGTTTATAAATGACTTTTGTCTGCTTCAAACACAACCAGTATGATTCGGTTTGATGAAATTAAAGTTTTAAATGTTAAAGAAAGCAAAACAGATTATTTTTTACAGCATGCCTCGAGAGATCCTCCAGAAACAGGCCGCAAGCTAAATACATCTCTCCCCTGGTGTGTGTGTGTGTGTGCGTGTGTGCGTGCGTGTGTGTGCTCTCTTGTTAAGATGTTTGCCATCACTGGGGTTTCTGGTCACGCTATTCTGCCTGGCATTATTACACCACACATCACTCAGACCTACTGTATACGTTATTCATGCCCCTGGAGGAGTCCGTCAGCGCCCGTGGCTGCAGGTGCTGTGACAGAGCGCTCAATCATGGACACCCACGCCGTCTGCTCACACGACCCCACCGTGACACAGCAACCAATGGTTAAACTCGGTTCAGCTGTGGATTTGGGCTCAAAGGTGCAGAATAGAAGAAACTATGGGGGAATTAAACTGACAAATATCAAGAGCTTGAATTTTAAATTTGAGAGCAGGATTTTATATCCTTGCTTTCAAAACTTTCAATGCTTGCACTCAAAATGTCTGCTCTCTTTCAAATATACTCTGTTCTCCCTCAAATCCTTCTTTCTGCACTCAGATTTTAAGTGTCTTGCACAGATATTTTCTTCACGTGTGCAAACGTTCTCTCTGCACAGATTAAAACTGCTTCCACAACTTGTGGAAGCAGTTTTAATCTGTGCACCAGCCGCCACTTGTGGACCACAAGTCAGCTCCCTGCGCTCACGGATTTTTTCTGCTCCCTCTCAAACTTTGGAGAATAATCTCCTAGCAACCACTCGGCCAATGGGAGAACTGTTTGGAACTGGGCGGTGACAAACCTCTTCGGGGTGCGCTTGTTTTTCGAGCGGGTTATCCTGTGTGGCTTGAACAGTTAGCTACATCTGCTCTACCTTCAACTTCAGCTTTCTGCTCCACATTACGGTTTTCATGCAGTCAGGACATGCTTTTAAAGAGGATGTTTTGGTCAGTGTAATGGTTTTCAAGCTGGTCTAAAGTAAATCATTATTTTGGCCATACAGACTTTATACATACATACTGACGCGTTAGCTTAGCATTGATTCACATGACAGCACATCTGCTCTCATCCCTGATGGCCACTGTACTAACAGCCTGCTGACCTGAAGTGTTTATTTATTGTTAGTGTTGACTGTGTCAGTATTTTATTTATTAAAAAACAATCTGTTAAACACTATTGATTTATGCCACACAATTTATATTTTATATAAAATATAATCAGTTATTTGTAAAAACCATTTTAGAATCTAGATGCACAAATTGCTCAAATTTCTGGTTCAGTGAAAGAAAAATTAAAGACTCCAGTTGAACCAACATTATTTATTGTAACTAATGAGGTTTCTATTGATCACACAAATAAAACTTATTCAAACCAACATGCTAGTACATACTACTGATGAAAACATTGTGTAACATTTAGTTCCAAGAAACAAAATCACACTCGTCCGTTCTAACAAGTGTAAATTAGGAAAAGTTAAAAACACTATATTAACAGTAATGCTTCAATGGTGT